>CM076582.1:947320330-947844970 GCA_034641835.2 Pinus albicaulis
ACTGGGTGTTGAGATGGATGAGTTTGTCGAACTAAAATCCATAGCTTAAACTTCATGAAACTGGTGGAGTCAAATTCATGCAAGCACAAACACATCTTACACATCATCTTTGAAACTCATCCGAAAGAACATTGGAAGACATCTAGAGAGAACCCTATAGCCTAACACAATCCAATGGAATTGACCAAAAAAACCCAAATAGAGTCAACCCTACTATAGGAGGAAGGGCCTGCAGTAAGAACTTACCATTTTGCAAGAGCCGAGGGTGAATGCTGTTCTGCAAGAGCTGAGGGATGCCACGTCAGGCGAATGCTATTTGCAAGAGCCGAGGGCGAATGTCGTTTCAGAAGAGCTTAGGGGCTTAATGCCGAGGGCGAATGATGTTCGCAAGAGCTCGGTAATGCCGAGGCGAATGTCGTGATGCAAGAGCCGAGGGTAAATGCTGTTCTGCAAGAGCCGGTGGGATAATCTGCTCGTAAGAGCCGAGGGCGAATGTTGTTCATAAGAAACAGGGCGAAAGGCCGAGGGAAAATGTTGTTCGCAAGAGCTGGTGCGAAGTAATGCTAAGGGCTAATGTCAAGTTTCGTAAGAGTCGAGGGAGAATGATGAGGGTGAATGTCAAACAAGTAAGAGCTTAGGGTGAATGCCGAGGGCAAAGACTCGTTCGCAAGAGCCGAGGGCGAATGTCGTTCTCGCAAGAGCGGAGGGCGAATGCGCGTGGATAGCTAGACATGTTAATGTAGTTTTTAATAAAAATCATTTTTATGTAGCGTGCATATAAGTTTCGTTTATGTATTTAGCGCGCATATAAGTGTCATTATACCGACGGCGGAAAAGGCGTCGCTATTGCAACGAAGGCCTCCAAACGTCACAATTACGACACTTAGACATTGTGTCGCACTTGTAGTCGTCGCAATAGCGACGCGTTGGGCCATAGTGTCGCCAGTGCGACGTCTTCCTCCAAACGTCGCAATGGCGACACTTTTCTAAGTGTCGGTATTGCGACACTTTTCTATAAACGTTGGTATAGCGACGGTTTCAGGCGGGATGGAAAAAAATTGGGGAAATTTTTGACATTTGGTCAAAAGCGTCGGAACCAAGTGTCGGAATTCCCACCAAATGTAGTAGTGTTGAAAATTTATTTTTCTACTCCAGAGAATAACGCCTCTCGCTTCTGCCTCCCCTAATGGATCCATTCTTCATGGAACAAGAATTGCAAAGTTATTTTCTGCTCCAAGGCTTCTTCATTGTGTTGTTTGCGGAATTGGAAGACTACATGTATTTAAAGGGCCTTGGTGTTGGGGCAGTTTTGGACTTTTCCTAACTCCTTGATTTCCATATTTTGACCCTTCTGTAGCATTCATTACCAAGCTGCTAATTTTTGTCTGGCTTCCTAATCTGTCTACTCACTTGTGGCACTTCTCAATATTTGGGGGCATTGGAAACTCCCTAGGACGCTTCTTTACAATTGATGCTTCTTGTGGGAAGCTTGACATTTACACCTTTGGTAGAATTTGCATTGAAATTGATATCAATAAAGGGTTTCCCACTTAAATAAACTTAAAAATTGGGGATTTTCATTGGACCCAAGGCCTAGACTATGAGAATATTGCTTTTAATTGATGCTTTTGTCATCAAATAGGTCACTTACAAAATTCTTTCTCTTTGCTCCAATTTCACTAGAAGCGGAACATTTGTAATTGCAAAGCTAAAAGCTTGAAGCCTTGTGAGCTGCTTCCTATGGAGAGCGAGGCTTCCTTTGATTCAGACAAGGATGATGAAGGATCTGATGATGAAATGCATTTAATGGACAAGGTTCAATAGTCTACTGAGGATCCTATTGTGAACCATGCTCCCTCGACAAGCACAAAGATAGTAAATATTAGTTCTTCTTCTGGCGCATTGAAGCAAGCTCATGACTCAACTTCTTCAGATTATAATGAGGGTTATCCTTCAGCATGCAAAGATAATCTTCAAATTTCTTTGATAAAGCCGCCTTTGGAAGGTTGGGTCAAGGTTTCAAAAAAGAAAGGAAAGAAAGGTCACTTCAGGGACTTGCCCCATATTCGGTGATTCTCTTTTGTGATTGTTTCTTATGCTCCTTTATGTCTCCTTTTCTATTCCCAGTCTCATACATCGTCTCAGCGATGCTCCTGTTAGTATATGGCACACAGTGCCAAAGAAAGAGCCATGATTGTATATGATTTACTTCATTTCTAATTGATAGGATTGCTAGGATCCTTAAGAAGCATAATTTTTATTCTTCCTTCAAGCCCCTTACCATGATTCACAACTCTCTTAAATTGGTTAAAGATCTGGTAAACCCTAGGGATGGGAAAGGTGTCTACATTATTCCTTGTTCTTATGGGACACCTTACATTGGTGAACCTTGTCGGTCTATAAACCAAGGGATCTATGAACATGTTGCTGACATTAATCACGGAAGATCCTGCACCTCTGCCTGAGCTGAGCATGTGGAAAAGACTAACCATCATATCTGCATCGAAGAGGCGAGGGTCATAGCTAGGATTTACCATTTCCATCATCATAAGTTAAGGGAGGCCTTAGAAATTGAAAATGGATCCATAAATCTCAATAGAGATGTCGGCTGGAATATAAGAAGGTGTTGGATCCCTACCCTATATTCTTAATGGTCTATTTGTTTCCTCTTGTTTTTATTTTATTTTTTTTATTTGTATATATAAATTATTTTATTTATTTTAAGAAAGGAAATTAATATAAAAAAATAGAATAGAATAGGTAATAAAGAATTAAATAATAATAAAAATAATAATTAATTAACTAAATAAAAGAAAATAAAAAGATCTATATATTTTATTAAATAATCAAATAATCAAATAATTTATTAATTAAATAAAACTAGCCATTATTAATCTATTTGAATTTTTAAAGTCAAACTAGTTGTTATCCTAATGGTTAGTTTAGCCATTTCTGCATCTATTAAAACTCAACGTCCAGATCTGATCTTCACCTAGTCCCGATCATGAACCACACTGGTTGGTTCGAAACGCGTCGACAAAGTTCATTTGAATGTGATTATTACCGAAATAATTCTATACAATTTTTTTTCTAAATTAGGAAGATCTATTCACATTCAACATAAAAAATTAGATTACATCATAGCCCTCGAGAGGCGAATTCACAGACAAGCGTCTGGAAGCAGAAGATTTTTCTATCTGATACGCTAGGGTCTCTCCCTCTTGGAAAGGGAATACAGGGGGAGGAATAGATGGGAGAGTGCTAGTGTCAAAAAACATAGAGTGATCATACATTGAAGTGCTTGAAAAAAGGCATTGAAGCCTTGAACACAAAGTCAAAAAAGAAGGCATAACCAAAGAATCAGGAGATTTAGAGGCCAGGAGAGCGCTGTGGCTCAGCGTCGTCGGTCAGGAAATCATTCACGCTGATGGGCTTGTCTGGAGTAACGTCATCGGAGCAAAACATCTGGCATCGGCTGGAGGAGGGATCGGCGCCTTGGTCGTCCGGCCTAGAGCAGCGCGGAGCCGTGGGAGCAGCCTCTTCTACCTTGGGACAATGGTGGTGGTGGCACGTGGTAGACCGGCTCCTCATAAGAGCATAGTGGGGGGAGCTCCTATCAATGAATCGCATGTGATGAATTTCACTTACATACTTGACAAATTTCTATGTTAATGAGTCAATTTTACGTTCTAGAAATCTGTTGCAGTCATTCTAGTCCTAGAGGGCAATATCAAGGAGATTTTTAGTGTGCCAATGTAAATCGATGGCTCTGCTGTACAAGTTTTCCTGGGGTCTGGTGAGACCGGGTTCCGGGATCCAATGGAGCATTGCATCAACTGCCTCTGACGGTGTCTCTTTGTACAAAATGTGTGCTTCGTTCTCTAAGTCAGCGATGTGCCTCTGCATATCCTGGCTAGTGGTGGCAACATAAGCTCTAACGGAGTTCCTAGCGATGGTTTCGGTGCGGGTGACAGGGGCACGGGAGCTGCTAGCCCAGTGAGCACCGTGACCACGGCGAGCAGGGGGAGGAGGGTGAGCTCGGTGAGGCACCATGGGGCCAAGGAAAGGCGGAACGGGGTAGGGGGACATGAAGGGATGCAAGGGAGAATAGCGAAGATAATGCCTCTACGAAGATGGAGTGGGGATGAGCGCAACAATAGGAGCAGGAAAGAATGTGGAACAGTCGATGGTAGAGGGGAGGATATAGGCTGGCTAGAGGAGAGGCAGAAAAGGGGAGCCGCTTGGGAGCATTCCAAATGCGTTGGCTTCATCATGTGTGAAATTAATGAGGCCATTTGCCGTGTACTGCTGAGGGTAGGCTGCATTAGTGCCGAAAGTGGGATGATTCGTGGGGAGGGTGGCGAGTGGGAGGGTTATGATTACTAATTAGATTGAGAGGAGTGCTCAAGGCTGGCCTGCTGCGAATCGAGGAGGCTGATATGAATGAAATCATTTTTTATAGATGGTTGGTCGATGGAGTCCCAAGTTGAAGAAGTGAGCCTGTTGATGTCATTGACTCCCAAATTTTCTAGAAAGTCTGCATGCTTGTTAGCTTTGCGCCCAACGGCCGAGAAGGAGATGCCCCTGGCATTGTCGATGCTGAGCTTGATTTTGTGCAGGGTTTTTTTATGTGCCAGCATTCAGAGACTTGATGGATGCTACGACCCTGTTGGTTTTTATGACAGTATTGGGTAGCCACTGTGGAGTCCCCTTCCACCAGGAGGGGCCAGAAGTTGTGATCTCTGGAAATGTCAAGCCTGTGAGCTCAGGCTTGAAGTTCAATTTCCTAGTTGGTGGTGTGGTCCAGGTTCCCATAATAGATCCAGAGAATTTTGCCTTCATGGTTGCGGAAGAGTCCTCCAAAGCCCGCATTGCTAGGATTGTCTTTAGAAGCACCATCATAGTTTAGCTTAATAATGTTGGGGTCAGGAGGGTGCCAATTGGGTTCCGACACAGAGATGAGAGCAGTAGAGGGGTTAGAGGGAAGGAAGAGGGGAGAGAGGTCAAGAAGGGAGAGGATGCGACAGTCCTCCCTCATGGGGGGGGGGAGGAGGGATCAGGGAGTTTGGTAATGGAGGCAGATTCTCTCAAAGTCTGCTTGATGGAGTGGAGGACCCATTCTTCTCTTTTTTCTAGGTTCTTGAAGATACAAGAGTTCCTTTCTTTCCAAAGGGCCCAAAAAATGATGCCAGGAAGAAGGTTCCATGCCAAGTTGATGAGGGGTTGGGAGGAGAAGGATGTTCTCCAGAGGTTGAGGGAGAGGAGGATGGAGGAGGGGTCATGATCAAAGGCTTTGAAGACAAAACATAACTAGTTCCAAATGTTGGAGGCGAATTGGCATTCGTTTAGAAAATTATTGGAAGTTTCAAAGTTTGTTTTGCAAAGAGTGTAGATGGATGGACCGATGAACCTTTTGTTTTGGAGATTGTACCAAGTCAAAAAAAAATTATGCATAACAAGCCAAAGAAAGAGAGTAATTTTTGGATAATGGTTACAATTCCAGAGCCTGCTCCATTTACTGTCCAGGGGATGGAATTGGGGTTAGATATGTGACCATGGGCCTCTTTAATATTGAAGTGTCCTGTTGCATTTAGACCCCATATGAGCTTGTCCAACTCCATGTCCTTTTGAATAGTTCTTTTTTGAAGCTCTTCTGTGAGGATGGCACAAATCTGAGGGTGATTGTGCTGAACCAACATAGAGGTTTCAAGCCACACCCTCCTGTCGGTGTTGTCCTCGATATTCCAAAAGTCTTTAACAAAGGTTTTGTTGAGTCTATCCATATGCATTTTGATGGGAAGGAAAATTTTTGTATTGAGCCTGGGGCGTTTATCCTAGGCATCATCCTAGAACAAAACATTATCGCCATTGCACACTTCCCAGAAACAATGATTCTGAATGATAGCCCTATTATCCCATGCTTGGTTCCAGATCGGGGATCCCTTTAGGGTGCCTGAAAGTTTTATTAGCAAGTATGGATGATGATTGGGAGCATATTTAGCTTTCCAAAGTTGTACCCAGGAGGTGGTGGGATTGGTGATCCAGTGCCACCAGGTTTTGGGCCCCAAGACTTTATCAAGAAGATCAATATCTCTGAGGCTGAGACCCCCCGCCTTTTTAGGCTTGCATATTTTGTTCCAGGCAACCAAAACCCATTTACCTTTGTTCTCCTTGCCTTTCCAGAGGAAGTCCCTTTGGATTGATTTTATTTCGTTAGAGATGGATTTAGGGGCTGCAATGGATTGCATATGTGCGAGGGATAGCTTGGACACGCGAGCGAACTTCAAAAGTGTGCCGGAAGTTTAGGACTCGAAGGTCCAATTGGAGATATTTTTGCAGCTTAGTGATCGGGGATTCCCATATACCTTTGAGGTTAGAGATTGAGGGAGACACCCAATATTGCCCGAATAGAAAGGCAACGGTTGGAAGGCTAGAGTGCGGGAAATGTTCGGAAGAGCGGAATGGCTTGGGGGTATTGAAGAAAGATCTTTCTTAACGATTTGGTGTTGTTGACGGAGGTGCCTGAGCTAGAAGAAAAACCATTAAGAATGATGCGGAAAGAAAGGGCTTCTTTTACGTGAAGGTGCATATGAGAAGCCGTATCATCTACAAATTGTTGCGATGGGTGGTGGGGGGGGGGGGGGGGGGGATAGAGTTTGAGACCACAGATACGGCTGTTTGTAGAGGCAACTGTAATAAAGTGCCCTAGACCTTCAACCATGATCACAAAGAGGAAGGGCCAAAGAGGGTCACCTTGTCTGATGCCATTAGAAGGGTTGATGATGGCCAAGGGGGATCCATTGAGGAGGATGGAAAAGAAAGCCCTTGTGACGAAGGCTATTATTCATTTGATGCAGTATTTGTTGAAGCCAAAAGCGGCCAACATTTTCCTGATGTAGTTCCAATTAATTCTGTCAAAAGCTTTGGACATATCTAATTGGATATGCATGCCTACTTTACGTTGATCCTTGAGGGAGTGGATAACTTCCTGAGAGAGAATGATGCTATCCAAAATTTTCCTGCCTTCGACGTAGCCTGTTTGATGAGGGTAAATGAGAAGGGGTAGGATAGTTTTGATATAGTTGGCTAGGACTTTGGAGATTATCTTGTAGATTACATTGCAGAGGGAAATTGGCCTGAACTGGTCGGGGGAGTTTTCTTTGTCAGATTTGGGGATGAGGGTGAGGAAGGTGGCATTGAAGGAATTGAGGATAGAATTTTTGATCCGGGATTCTTCAACCAGGTCATAGAATTCTTTTTTTATTAGGGGCCAACAGGCCTTGTAGAATTCTATGGTGAAACCGTCCGGTCTAGGAGCTCTGCCATTGGGCATTGATTGGACTGCTTCCTCCACTTCAACCATACTTATATTTTTTAATAGCATCTGGTTATGCTCTCTGTTCAAGATTATGGGGATATTTCTTTTTATCTTCCTTATTTCCTCATCGTTGTCATTATTGGATTCCGTGAGAATGGTCGCAAAGTGCGGATTGAGCTCCTCTTCAATCAGTGTGATTGCGTAGGATGAGGCCCTGCTGATCTTTGAGACTGAGAATTATATTGTGTTTTTTGTGTTGAATCATTGACCTGTGGAAGAAGGCAATGTTCTTTTCTCCATGTTTGAGCCAGTTGACTCTGGAATTTTTCCTCCATAGATTTTCTTCCTGGGTAGCTCGTTTGTCCCAATTATTTTGAAGCCTGAGTTCCTCCTACTTTTTTTTTCTCTATCATCCCCTGATTGATGATACTATGTTGAAGGGTTTTCATTTTTGTTTCAATTAGCTTTTTTTCAGCTATTATGTCTCCAAAGGTTTGTTTTTTCCAGAATCTAAGTTATAATTTAATGTGCTTTAACTTCTGTTGGAAGTTATGCATTTTGTTGCCCTGGGAGGGTAGGGGAGAGGACCACCACTCCTTCATTTTGTCCTTTAATTATGGATGACTGATCCAGAAAGCTTCGAACCTGAAGGGAGTGTTTTTGGGGCTTTCTGAGAGCTTGATGTAGAGAACAATGGGCCAATGATCCGATCTTGCTTGAGGGGCTATGCTTGCTTCCATTTCCAGGGAGCAGAGGAAGAGGTCCTCTGAGAGGCGAATCTGTCAAGTCTGGAGGCGATCTGTCTATCCCCTCCTCTTCTTTTGTTCCAAGTGAAGGATCCATTTTTGGTAGGAGTGTCAATGAGTCCTAGATGAACGATCATGGCCTGAAAGGTAGTTGAGTCACTGTCCAATTTCCTTAGGCCTCCTTGCTTTTCCCCGAGGTTGAGAATCATGTTGAAGTCCTTCCAAAAATTTGCTAGGTCGCTCGCAGTACCAGAGGAAGAGATGGCTAGGTGGCTATAATGATTTCTGAAGAAAGATTACTGAATGGAGTCCATACAGTGTAAATTTCTTTTTGTTTCTTGAAGAAGTACAATATCAGGCTTGTCAGAGGCTATCTTGGATTTAAGGATCCTTTTCTTACTGGGACTATTCAGTCCTCTTATATTCCAGGATGTAAAAATCGTAGTAATGTTTTAGGGGAGAGAGAGATATCCCTTACCTTTCCTTGATTGATGAGGTGGATTCCAAGCTCTTGAAGGAATTGATTGTTGGTTTTCCTGCCTCTTGTTCTATTTTTCCCTTTGATGATGTATTGGCTAGCCTTTAGGTTTGTCGTGATTCCTCTTGCTGGGTTTTTGCCTTTTTTTTGGTACTCTCGTTGCTTTTTCATACCTTTTTGTAATATATAGGCCTCCTTGATTTTCTGTATGTGTTCTATGGGGATTCCTTCTATGCCCTTCGCATTCCAATCATTTGTGATTTTTTGCAAGTCTATTCCCATTATGACTTGCTCAATCTCTCTTTCCTCTAGGGTTGGAATGTCCTGTATACTTTCCATTTCTATGTCCTCTTGGGGTGTGTTTCCATCCTGTGTGAGAGTGAATGTTGCATCCATTTCTGTGTTTCTTTTGTCCATTGGTGTTTCAGACTCGATGTTTGTATCCATTTCCCTACTGTGTTGCCCTATTTGCTCCTGGAGCGTGGTTAGGACTTCAAACTTGTTTTTCTGGGAGAGCATTGGAGGATCTTTTCTTGTGTTCATTCTTTTGCTTTCTTTGTTTTTACTGCCTGCTCTTGTGTAGCCTTGGTCATCCTTTTTCCCTACTTGATCTTCTTTTTCTGGTCATCCTTTTTCCCTACTTGATCTCGGAAAAGATGTTTGTGCTCATGACATTTTCTACATCGGAAGGGAATGTGCTCATAGTCTATGCAAGTCCATATATCCTCCCTGAATTTTAGCCTGATAGCTTCTGGTAGGGCTCCAAAGACGTCTATGTAGGCACAGATGTGGGCAAGGAGATATAATGACCATTTTTTGTGCCTTCTGACATTTTTATGTATTCTCCAAGTTCATCCCCGATGGCCTTTAGAACAGAGGGTGCCCAGTAATCAGTGGGAAGTGAGTATAGCCTTATCCATACTGGAACCTTAGTGAAATATTTTATGTGTGGAGTGAAGTTTTCCTTCCAATATCTCATGTATAAGCCTGTTGAGTTGAAAAAGTAAGGGCCTCCTTCAAATATCTTGTCCCTATCTTCCAAGGGAGCAAAGATCACTATGAATAAGCCTTTGGATCCTAACTAGAGGTCAATCTCTCCTTTTGGACTCCATTTGGCATGGATCCATATTTTTAGGGCACGTTCTATGGGCCATATGCCCATAAATTTACATATAATTGCATGTTATTGCATGTATTCTCTGTAGACAGCAAAATCCGGATCCTGAATGATTATTTCTAGGATTTTCGATGCCTTAGGATTGAAATCACTTTGCCTTTTAGCTCCTTCCTTTGCATTTTATTTCTTTTATGGCCCTTCGCCTTCAGAGGGAAGGGGTTTTGATTCACAGAGGCAGTGGTCGTGTCAGCGATGGTGGCTGTTGCTGTGGTTACCAAGGGATCTATTGCAGCCTGATCAGTCTCTTGAATAGGAGGGATGGGCCGCATCTCTTGGTTCGAGAGAGGAGTGGCTGAGGTGGTGGTGAGGCATGTAAAAAAAGAGACATTGGGCTTGTGAGAGAAGCCTGCAGCAAGATCTCTGAAGGATGGAGCCTGCGGGCCTCCATCCTGCTCCATTAGGGGAGCTCGAGGTGAGATCATGTAGGTCTGTGATGACAAGGCTGGAAACGCAATGCTACAGGGTGCACAGACTGTCAGTTATGGTTTTCCAAGACTAATCAAATTCTATACAATTTTACGATGGATCACAAAAGCCAAAATTCTAAAAATATTACAAAATAAATTATTATATTTTAGAGCAAGTGCTATCTTGGGTATGGATCAACTTTAATCATTGAAGCACCCTCCCTATCCCCAATAAAATGACACACAGGTTAACGCTCCAAGGGATTGAACATAGGACCTTTCACTCACATTTTCTTTACATTTTCACAAGCTTGCGAAGTGAGCTACCCGTGGGGGGCAGCCAAAATTTAATGATAATGTTTATTGAGGATTTGATAAATTTATTTGACCCCTTTCTAATTTTAACCTAAATTTATATTTTTTCCATGTAATTTTTTATATTTGTGATTTTTATTTTATAATAAGTTTTTAATAATTAAATTTTTAATATTTAAAATTCTTTATTTTTAGCTTAGTTTTATAATATAGTAGGTTGAATTTGTATAATTTATTTGAATATATTTGTTAGGAAAATTATAACTTTATAATTTGACACACATTAATTATCAACCAGGGGTGATCGTAATCTTGTGAGGTGCAATGCAAAATATATGCAAGTTGACACTTTAGTGCTTGAAAGCGACACATAATTCAAAATTTCTCTTTTCTCTCTCAACACTTAGCAGCAAAGGCTATGGAGTGGATCAATCATCCCTCTACAACACTTCAGATTGTTGATGTAGATCAAGAAAAGATATAAGATCAATCAATCAACAAGTAAACCAACTCATTCCCAATCATTTACTGTATATTGAAACATGAAATGCATAACTCAAACACATTTCATGAAACAAACTTTAACATTGATCATTAAACGTGTGCTGCTATAACCATTAAAGAGAAATAGGAATTGTGTAGTAATCTCTGCTAATACATCAAAGAAAAAATGAAAAAAATATAAATCCACAACTACTTGGAGTTGTGAGTAAAGGGGGCCCTCCCTTACTCACAACTCCTTAACTATTAAAGGAGCTTACACAACAATATCAACAAAACTTTATATTAATATCGAAAATGATCACAACATTACAACAGTCTGATATATCCAACATCCCCTTAAATATCAAATTTAATAGTCTTTATACAAGTGCATGGGCAGAAACTTTGCCGAAATTAAGAAAAGACTAACATATTACAACTGATTGCTAAAATAAACTAGAAAACATGGTAACTCAACATCCTGGGTTTGATCCATGACTGAAAGCATGGATCAAACTAACTTTTCTTGATCGTTGGAGATGTTTTCCTAATTCGGCAAAAGATGAAAGGACTAACGATCTGGGCAGTTTTGAAGGCTATTCTGGAGCAGCCAATAGGATAGCATCCATGTAGACAGATTTCTTAACAAAACCCATGTTTATGTCCTTTTTATGGCTGACTGGAACATACCTAATTATTGCGGTCTCTGCAGGAAATCGACGATGCTACAGGTAATCGACACTTCTGCAGGAAAACGACGCTTCTATAGGAAATTACTGATCTTCTGTAGGAAATCGCGGAGCTGCCCCAAAAGATAGTTGGTCTACATAAAATTCGATTTGTACCCTCAAGGTTGTATATAAGTTAATTGTGAAGAAGTTAACCTCAAAATACTTAAGAATAAAATAAAACGATACAATTAGAGTCACTTGCATACCTTAGAGTCCACAACACTATTCTAGTCAAAAAGAGGTATTAAATGGTGAAAAGAGGGTAATTGGAGATCAAAAGGAGTTATGAAGTAAAATAAAAAGCCTTATAAGTGTTGTAAAAAATGGCCAAAATCTAGGCTCAACATCTCCCCCACACCTAGCATCTTGCATGTCCCTATGCAAGCAAAATTGTTGTAGCTTCCAAAAGAAAATTTTAGTTTTCGCCTTGTACTGCAGCCACTACAACCAACTGATCCAATGGTGCTCCACTAGACTCAACCTTTTGATCCTTGTTTTTGTATTCCTCGTTCTGCTTCTGCAAATGGTTTATTCGGGCCTAGTTCTTCTTCATTATTTTGCACGCTTTCTGATGCTTTGTCTTCCATTCATCCAATTCCTCCTGAAGGCGCAAGCTGTTTTCTTTCAGAGTCTCATTCTCCCTCCAAAGAACCCTTTCGGACATAGTAAGCTCAATTATAGTTTCCTTCAGCTCCTTACGCAACTACCTTTTTCTTGGAATCTTCTTGCTGTCCTTGAGAGGAATGAGGAGGGCTCTATTCCCCTTGTTCTTGAAAATCTTTCATCAATTTATCTACGCTTTCTTGAAACTATTGGTTTTGAAAGGATGTGGCCTCCTCATTATCAATGAACTCAGCAATTTCAAGATGTATTTTCTTCCCCTTAGATACCCCCAGGGGTTTCTTATCCTTTTTTATAGTCTTTGTCTATTGTACACCTTCCTCCTCACCTTCCTTTGTAACCGGATTAGCAACCTAGCTCCTAGTGAAGCGTCTGACAAGAGGAGTGACACCCAAGGATGGCTTTGGCCTCTGTCCCACAGTATCCCCGATCACCATGAAATCCTCTTCTTTCTTACCTTCTTCTTTTGGCAGGTCGCGAGACCGAGGTTTTTCTTTGGTCTCTCTTCCGTTTCAGCCTCCCCAGTCTCTGGTAAATCAGGCTCATCATCCATAAAATAATTTACCACTAAAAATTATGCTCAGGTCTTGTTCTTCTTCCTCAAAACCTCTATCACGATAATTTTGACAAGGCCATGGTGGTAGAGGCTTTCCTCTATGTTTTCTACCCTCTCCTGAGCGGAAGTATACATTTTTAACAAAGACATTCTCAAGTAATATGGTAGGTTCAGGGGTTCGTCCCAAAAATGATGAAGGAGCCAAATATGAAAAATAAATGCCAACCCAAATCGACCCTCACAAGTAATATATTTTTGCAGGAGAAAAATAAGACACTGATACTTACTTCGAAGGTAATCTTGCGGAATCCCTTTGCCCCAATATGGATGTACATGCTCCTTCCTCAAGAAAGGTGCACAAACTTCTTTGTTAAATCGTGGGATTTTAAACCAAAGTTATCCTTCCCACGAAATCTCACGAGCTTGAGCCACCAACTCTCCAGTCAATCTAAACTTTATGTTGACCACCTACGCTCGATCTCCATTCAAATTCATAGCAAAGGACTTGTTCACTTCAGAATTATGCCTGTCAAACTTTAGAAACATCGAAAACCACCCTGCCTTCTTCAATCTCTTTTTTCTCTGTGGATTCGTGTCCAACAATGCTGGACCCTATGGTTCAAACCGAACGGCTGACTACATGTTTGAAAGATACTAAGAGCAGGGGAGAGCAGAGTTAAATTCGACGCTTTAACGTTCTTCAAGGCTATGCAAGGTTTTTTTTCAAAATTGATAGAAGTGGGAATGGCTTAGTTAAGAAAGGGATGGTGTAAATGAGGCAAGCTTCGTATGACGTAGAACGTGATCATGATAACAATCATGATCCGTTCTATAAAATTTGCATTGGGGAAATGACCATCGTACATACCGAGATAATTATCGGGGATGGAAACTCATATTATGACATGAATGGCTCATAGCCGCCATATTAAGTAAAGGTGGCTATGACTCGTAATGATGCAAATTTAAAAATTTGTATCATTAAATTTTACCTCAAGTACTTGATGTCAAACGTACCTTTTCAACTTACCATCCAATCATCGGATACCTGAAAATGACGCATGCCCTTGCCTTGCAATGATGAGCCATTTTCATATCATGTATGAGATCATGAAATATCATGGTCTTGATTAACTTTGAGGACTTTGGTAATCAAATCAATGCTTGTTGGATCCTTGAAGAGATGTTCTGTTGGAATTATTTGAACAACAATCGATAGTTTGCTACAGGAATTCGTGACTCTATAGGAAATAAAAATGCCTATGAAGGAATCCCACTATATTTCTAACAAAACGATAATGCAAATTTCCTTCAGTTGTCGTTGTTATAAGTTGCTTCCCCATTTATTCCTAACTAGTCTTGATCTTTCTGCTGGAAAAATCTTGAACTCCACCTTTCCCTATCCTTGTACAGTTCATTGCTACATGAATATAGGTGTTGACGTCGAATGTGCAGTGATCTCATTAGATTACCAGCCATTAAGGTCAGTTCTTAACCAACACGAGGTCCATCACCAATAAAGAAAATGAGGACCAAGGTAAAATCGATGCATCCTAGCAGGTGTGAATAGATGAGTTTTTGTCGAATCCCCTGCAGGATCCAAAATCAAGGAATCTTGATTAATCTCCATTGTTGTAGGCAAGATAGCCTGTCATTGATGTATACAGGCTTCAAGACATCACATATCTTTGATCTTGTACCTAGATAATGTGTTGATGTTGATGGGTGAATATTGTTAGAAGGAGGACCTTAAGATATCCCACACTAGTCCAACGTGAGAAAACAAAAATATTTTAAAAACATAATAGCTGGGGACCCTGAAGGATCCACTATCCTGTGATTTTAACGAGGCCAGGGTTGTTCATGATCGCCACATTTCAATTTTAGAGAGTCTAAAATACTGAAAAATAAAACTCCAATTGGGTTCCTTTTCCGTAATTAGTCTACTGGATCTGGAAAAGGGATAAAACTATATCTAATAAACACTCCTCTCATGGTTTACTGAGCATGAGAAGGAATAGAGTAAGTTTAGTTTATTATGGAAGAAAATCAAGAAGAGGTAGTGAAAGGAATAACCCCCTTTCCCACCATTTCCAACTCTTTCTTCTTCACAATCTCTTCCAAAAATTCCTCCTTAGATTGGGTACTCTGGTACAACTTGAGTCTATGCATGTTCACCAAGAAGGTAACATTTCCATCATCTATTTTTTTGACTCGAACAGATTTATTATCAAAGACTTTCTCAATTTCATAGGGACTAAGCCAGTGTGTGTTAAATTTCCCTTTAAAATTCTTAAATTTTGAATCAAACAACAATGCCCAATCTCCTTCTTTGAACTGCTTCTTCTTAATGTATCTGTCGTGCCATTTAGCCCTTTGTTGCTGCTTCTTCTTAATGTATCTGTCGTGCCATTTAGCCCTTTGTTGCTGTTGGGGTTCCCATGTTTTGGCCAGATTGGCAAGACCAAAAGATGAGACAACATCAGAACCACTTTCAGACCTCAGGATCTAGCCCTCCTGGGTCCAGAGAGGGATCTCTCTATATGAGCAAAGGTTTTATGTCTATGAAGCTCAAAGTTTAAGATGTTAGGCTAGTTATAGTCACAGGTTTATTTGTTTGATTATTTGTTTTGGTTGCTGGTTATCAGGAAAGAAGGTTCACTGTAATACCAGGATGAGCAAAGAGGGATAAGGCAGAGGTGAAATATTCCAGGAAATACTCAAAACCATTGGGCAATGGAGTCAGGAAAGGATTTTTTTGCTACTCAATAGACAAGCTTTCAATTGGGCTAGTCATTTGAAACTTAGGATCTTTCAAGATGATTATGTGATATGGAAAGAAGGAGAGGAGGAGAAAACATAGATTTCAGAGCACAAAGTTATAGATCAGCAGGTCGTACAAGGATCCTAGTGGACAGGGCTAACTCTAATCCCCAGTGTCCCCAAATCTTCCAACTAAATCTATAACAAGAAACCTCTAAGAACTGAATTCATTTAATTCAAACATCAGAGAGTAGGCAATAACATCCACTACACTGGTTAAACCAACTGAAATCATTTCTCAAATAATACATTCAGAAGAGAAACATAGATGGCAAGGAGAGCAGGAACATAGGGTAGCTAGCAAGGGCAAATCATATGCCAAACTTCTGATGCAAGCCAGTAGAAACAAAATGAAATGAATGTGAACACAGAGATAGGAAAACATCACCACTGCTTCAGATCAGGATCCAAAGAAATATGCTTGTCATTTTAAATAAAAATACCAATCAAGTACAACATTGCCAATAGCCGAATACTCAGTCTGAAAACATATCCTTCAACCTATCTTACAATCTTTACACAGAGACTGAGTCTCAAAAGCAACTGCTTGCAGTTCTCTAATAACTTATCAACAACCTTTACAATATTTTCTCATGGATTTTATAACAGCAGATGAACTGAGGAGGTGGGTGAGAACTAAATGAAACATTAAACGCAGAAAAGGGAGGGAGGGCCGAAACCCACTCTGTTTTAACTCTCTGCATTTATCTCAGGTATGGATTAGGTGTTTTGACTGCAGTACTGTGTGGCACATTTGGTGAAATAACAAAAGAAAAATAAGAAACAGTGAGGTCTGCCCTACTTGTGCAACAAATGCTTCTGATCATGTAGGACTACTGTTAGGGCAGGAAACTTCAAGAACACGATGTATAATAAAAACTACATGGGCACTTTGTCCTCTGATGAGGAAAAACATCCTGCTGCTGTAGAAAACCCTGGTGTTACGGTTCCCCGTGCATTAAACTTCTGATTGATCTTTGGGGTTCTCAATCTGGTACCTTGCCTCTGAAAAACTGGATTAATCCTTTAAAATCTCCAGTTTAATGCTTTAACTCTTCGATTTCCTTGCTGATCTCTCTTTGCCGCTCCCATAGTTACCTTTTGGCCGTGAACTCCGTGCTTTTAATGGCTCCGGAGGAGAGTGACAGAATTTTGACCTTGTCCTTTGATTACAATCACGTCAAACACTTCCCTGGGCCTTTTCTTCATTAAATGTATCTCTGTACATGACCTGTTCTGCAATTTCTGCCACTGTGATAGAGATAACGAGCCATGGCGGTTTTCCCCGCTTGAAACCCTGCAAAACAACAAACTTTGTCAAGAAATCCATGGACGGGAATGATGGAGGCAGTGTGGATGGAGGAAATGGTCGTGCAGATGATGAAATGGAGGAAAAATCGCAGAGAAATGGCGAAAAATGCTTTAGTGGAGGTTGGCAGTCTGCGGAGCAAAATACGAATGAAAAACCTTAAAAAAAACACGGAAATTTCACAAATATATGCGATGCATGGGATGACGTACGACGGGTGCATGTGGGGGTGACATGGCGCGACCGAGAACTACACAGACAGATGTCGGAGCAGTCGATTTAACGTAAAAACAATGAAATTGGCCTTGGAATGGATATATGTTACGGGGGTGGACGACTGTACGGAGGAGACACATGGGCGAATGACGTGGAGGACCAGGCGATGGCAGAATAGTAAACAGCGGGGGCAATTGAATGTGGACCGTCCGATCATGGCGGAGATCAACAGCGGAGGGCGACGGACGGTAGGCCAGGGGTACGAAAGCTATGGTTTAAACCCTGCGCAGCTTCGTTGATCGATGACCGTTGGATGAGGCGCCCAAGATCTAACGGCTGATATGAATATCGCTGGGCGTCCTGAGTTGAAATTTAATGCGCGATGGACAAGCGGTTTTGAAACCGTACAGGAGCCATGCGTCAATCGCTGTATGGAATCGCTGGTCGATGGGAAAATACCACCAGCTCTCGTATGGTGGTGCGATGAAAACCGGGTTGTTTTCGGATGGGGGCGTTGGTGGGGACCACAAGGGCGGGCGGACTCCGAACCGTCGGATCACAGTTTATATGGACGACGATTGCCCTGTTAGGGCTATAACGGGGAAATTTGAAAGGCCACGGGGTCAACGATCACCGTCCGATCAATAAGATCAACGGTTGATGTTGCACCCGATACACATTGGAGATAGGTGCTTTTCAGTGCTGGCGGGTGGTTCCGGTGCTGGGTTACTTGGAGGGAAAGGTGCGGGGGCAAGAGGGGTAAAAATGAAGGCCTTTAGGAACACAGTTTCTGCAATCGGAGGGTCCTTTATAATGGAAATCAACAGAGGGGATTATCAAAGGCAGAGGCCCAGGAGACTTCAAGGATGATGTGTCTCAAGGGAGATGCATTCATTGGAGTCTCAGAAACATTTTAGCCCCCTACTTTTCTTGTCAAGATTTATAGGGGGGCTAACAGTTTCCAGATCAGTTCAATTTGCTGGAAAGCATCTCGCCTTATCTCATCTAGCTCATTAAGCTGCAAAATCCTCTGCTGAATCGATTTAGTTTTTTGAAAGAATCTCACCTAATCTCATCCGCTCGATGAGCTACGGGATCTTACTGTTTGTACCTTAGTGAGATCTATTCCCAAATCTGCTACCATTTTAAAAGTTCTGATCTGAAATTCAATTAGCAATAAAACTTGTTTTCCATACACCAACTCATACGAAGAAAAGCCAAAAGTGTTTCTCCATGTGATTCTATAGGCCCATAAGGCCTCGGGAAGTTGATCAGACCAATCCTTTTTGTGTAATTGCACTATCTTAGTTAGGATTTTCTCCAAAACCTTATTTGTTGATTCCACCTGCCCATTGGCCCGTGGGTGATAAGTGGTGTAATTCCAATGAGTAATCTGATATTTCTGCACAATTCCCTGCACAAGCTTTGATACAAACTGAGTACCCTGGTTAGTAATAATTTCCCTTGGTACCCCAATTCTTACAAAAATATCAAAAAAATAATAATAAATAAATAAATAAAAATAATACCACTACTTTCTCTGTGGCTCTGGGTATTTCTTTTGCTTCCACTCGCTTCGTCACATAATCAGTACAAACTAAAATATATTCTTACCTTTGGGCATGGGATTAATGGGGCCTACAAATTCAAGAGCCCACCTCTCAAACGGTTCTATGATAACTTGTGGCTGTAAATGCATTTCATCTGCTTGAACAGGTCGCCAATCAAATATTCTTTGGAAGCTATCACATTTACGAACATATTCCTTTACATATTTGAAAAGACTTGGCCAATAGTAACCTGAACGGAGGATCTTATAGGTTGTCCGCTTATTTGCAAAGTGTCCTCCATAGGTTTCATTATGGAAAGCTCTCAAGATATCATATATCTCATCCTCTCTGACACACCTGTGAATATTCAAATCAGGTCTAGTGAAAAAAAGGTCTCCTTTTATCCAAGAGTAATCAACGCTTTTTCTAATAATTCTCTTTTTCTGATTAGATGAGAAGGTGGTAACTTCCTTGTAGTAAGATAATTGGCCATATCTACAAATCAAGGTGATTTGACAGAAATGGCAAACAAATTCTCATTTGGAAAGTTATCATTAACAGGAACATCCTCACCTTCATGGTTGAGCCTAGAAAGGAAATTAGCTACTTGATTCTCTTTTCTCGGCCTATCTAATGAACGGAAGATCTTATAGGTTGTCCTCTTGTCTGCAAAGTGTCCTCCACAGGGTTCATCGTGGAGATCTCTCAAGATATCATATATCTCATCCTCTCTGACACACCTACGAATAATCAAGTTAGGTCCAGTGAAAAAGAGGTCTCCTTTTGTCCAAGAGTAATCAACGTTTTTTCTAATAATTCTCTTTTTCTGATTAGATGAGAAGGTGGTAACTTCCATGTAGCAAGATAATTGGCCATATCTTAAAACCAAGGTGATTTGACAGAAATGGTGAACAAATTCACATATGGAAATCTATCATTAACAGAAACATCCTCACCTTCATGGTTGAGCCTAGAAAGGAAATCAACTACCTGATTCTTCTCTGTGGTTGCCTCACGGGCTTGGAATTTCCTTCTACATAAACATGATGAATGCAAGTGTCCGAGTGAATGCCCCTCATATCCATATATTCCCAAGAAAATGTGTCATAAAATTCTTTCAATGTCTAACTTAATTGATTTTCCTATTCACGAGTTAAGGCAGAATTGATATTTAAATTTTTTCCAGGAAAGATCTCAAGTACCTTGCCTCTACATTTAGTCATTGAACATGCAGGAAATACAAATAGAAGGGTTGAGTTTAATTCAGCTGTTGTACTATGCTCTTGGAAGTTCTACTCTAGCAAATCAACAATGACATTTGTCTCATGGCTTGACTATCCTTTTGAATGCTGAGAAAAATAAGGATTTGAAATATAGAAATTAATTAGATTTTCCTCAGTGCTTTCTTTAAGGCTCATAGCTTGGGCTATTGTCAACACTGGGTGAATAATTTTTGAATTATGGTCTTCATCAACCCAAGGAGTAATTTATGATTTTAGGAGGGGCTTAGAAGGGGGATATAGATTGATGTGTTTAGTTTCAGCCCCATGAGTGATGGTCATGTTACCTGACCTCCACCCAATGAAGGCATCTGCTGTGGCCAACCAAG
The DNA here is from genome assembly GCA_034641835.2 of Pinus albicaulis. NCBI lineage: Eukaryota > Viridiplantae > Streptophyta > Pinopsida > Pinales > Pinaceae > Pinus > Pinus albicaulis. Next base: position 947,340,670 of record CM076582.1, read on the forward strand.
GTCTCCCCAAGATGAAAGGGTGCCCTCCCAACGTAGTCTTAGGCTGAAGAACATAAAAATATGCAAGATATTCCTAGGAATATAATGAAATGACAATGTCCTCCAATACACCTTCTGGTTTGACCTTAGATCTGTGTTAATTTTGGGAAACTAGGTCCAAACTCCATGTTGTACTGCTCAAATGATGATGCCAATATTTTTATTGGATTCCTCTTTCGGAGAGGTGCAAGATTTATCTAAAGATCATCTTGATCGGATGAGAAGAACATTTATTTTGAATTTATTCCACGTATGTGCAAGGTCGGCTAGAATTTTAATGTAAGCTTGAGAGCCCAACATATGTGTCACACACCCTCATAGATGGATATAAATTGTAGAGACTTGGAGGTCATTTTATCATCATATCATCACACACATTCCTCATGATCTGATTGGTTCGTTCAGCCTAGAATATGCTTCTCTCTCTCCCGCGTGTAAATCTAGATGAGGTAAATCTGGATGCCGTAAATCTAGATGATGCTAGAAATGTATACCGTAAATATGGATGCCGTAAATCAGGATGATGTCAAAAATGGATGTCATAAATCTGGATGATGTTGGAAATGGATGTTGTAAATCCGGATGTCGTAAATAAGGATGATGCCAAAAATGGATGTCGTAAATCTGGATGATGCCGGAAATGGATGCTGGAAATATGGATGATGCAAGAAATCTTGATGCCAGAAATTTGGATGAGGGATTCTTTTCTTGAATTATGTTGACTTTTGATGAGCTATATTTGAGGGATGTGTGTGTGACACTTGGAGGGTTGGCTGACCTGAGAAATAATTTGTTGATTGAAGCATCATATTGACTATCGTAACGCACACCATTCTACATCTTTGTTGGATAAGAAGATATGTAAATCTGATCTATTTTATTGGATTGTCTTTTGATGATCTATTGGTATGTTCTATCAGCATTTTACTTTCATGTTTATGTGATTTATATACTGTATCGAGCCCTAGAATATTGAAATAATTTTTCATTAAGCATAGAACATTTTGTCTATCCAAAATTTACATGGAATCAGAGCTAAGGTGAAGAAAAAGCCCAAGATAGTGTGAAAAGCAATCGCCGAAGAAGAATTCTTGTCAAGGACCAATGGTCTGATGATAAGTTGACTAACAAATCTGATTATCATGCATGGAAGATGTCCTTGGATTTGGCATTAGAAGATCAAGATTATCATTAAGGTGTATGTCAGGGTTGTGCCGAAGGAAATCATACAAGGGGACCTTTCCCCCTCAAGTGTCACAAAGACATTTGATGTCTTGCAATTGATACATTCTGATTTATCTGGTATGTTGCACGTGACATCCTTGGGAGGATGTTCTTATTACATGATGTTTATATATGAATTCTCTCGCAAGACCTGGATATATTTCTTGAAGAAGAAGGATGAAGGATTCATGTGGTTTTTTACCTTCAAGGCCTTGGTGGAAATTCAAAAAGGAAAGAAGATTAAGATTTTGAGGACCGATAATGGCACCGAATATGAGTCAAACGAGTTCAATGACTTTTGCAGAGAAGCTGGCATTAAGAGGGAGACCACAACCGTGTATACTCCTAGGAAAAATGGCATTCTTGAAAGAAAGAAGAGGACCATTGTGGAAGGAAGGACACTTTGTTCCATGCTATGTGACCAAGGGTCTTCGAAGGTTCTATGGGGAAAACTGCCGAACACTACGTATTGTAGAAATTTGAATAACTGATATGTTATCCACCGAGATTCTCCTGATCACACACTATTTTAGCTTCATGCATAATACAGAATCTCTTCTACTATTGATCATCACATGCGGAAATAAAATCAATTGCATGCACACATTAAAGCCATAAAAATTCACACATATAAACACAGTATTTCATAGGAAAGCTTAAAGCTGAAAGCCCCCAAATATCTGTATATTATACATGTCATGGAGATCATGTAACAATCATAGTACAAAGCTCTTTGCAAGCTCTCATGCACTACCTCCCTTGCTACACACTATCAAGCTAGATCTAGCAAAACTCATGCTCCAACCTTTAGCCACTTGATAGCCAACCTCAATTGCGTTTTTCAATGCTATGGGATGGTCTCTTTATATAGATAAACCACCTGGATTGAACTGCACAATCCTCATTGATTACTCCACCTATCTGTCACATGAGTTTTAACTGAAGTCTTCATGCAATAGCTTCACTTAAACGAAGCGGTTGAGTTTTAGGATAAACTCAAGAAACATAAAGATGGAGAAAGCCAGAAATATACATGCATATTGTATATAATTTTCTACATGGAATGAGAGCGAGAATTTTTGGGTGCGCGAGTTTGTAGGGAATATCTGAAAATTTTTGGTGAAATATTTTCAGAAAAAAATAGCATATTTGGATTCCTTGCGAAAAAATACCCAAATTGAAAAAAAAAATCGGTCGAATCGGAGCTCGGATGAGGGAGATATCATCGATTTAAAATCAGCTCTTTTTGTTAGAAAATTTTGCGACGGCAGGACAATTGCAATGTGCGCAAGCCAAGAATCTACATGCACTTAGGTACAAGATGCATGCAAAGATTTGAAGAGCAAAGCAGAGGTTAGTGACTTGGTGGTTGAGAGGGAGCCTCTCAACATGCAGCGTGAGAAGCAGTCTCGGAAGGTTGTGGAGCAGCCACAACTGGAGATGCAGAAGAATCTTTATAGATTTGATGTAGATGGGATTTCTACGGAGCTACCTACTGTTGGGAAGCGGGAGAAAGACATGCAATTGATGCTTGAGGGAGTGTTGAAGATGGCAACAAGAAACAGTGAAGGAGGCATCCTGAAACATCTTTCCTGATCCTAGTTGGAAAGTGATCACCTAAACTAGGTGGGGACCACACACGTGATTTTTGTCGGAAAAATCTATTTTTAGACTATGTCTATTTTTAGACATATGGAGCATGGTTCGGGGATTGCATGTATGAGATTCTTGGAGTATGTGTCATGTTGGTAAAAATAGATGGGACTCTATTTTTTAGGTCAAAGAGGTCAAAGGCTATTTTTAGACTGCCTCTCCTAAAAATATGGAAGTCGAATATTATTAGCTCTTAATAATATTTGGACTCTAAACATTATCTTATTCTCTTGGAGCACTTCAGTTTGATGCCTGGATGTGGCACATGCAGCTGACAGAAGGAAATACGTTTTTCCTAGGGTTTAAGTGAAGCTATTGCATGATGACTTTAGTTAGAACTCATGTGACAGAGTTTGGTGGAGTTGATTGAGGAAGTTAGTGGAGTTGTATTCAGTTTAACTAATCTAAACATAGTTGAGCTTTTTGTATCCAAGTTAACTAATAGATACAATTAGTGAGAGTGGTGTGAATTAATTATTAATTAATTCAATAATTAAATACTCATAAATCAACTAAAGAATACATCAGTTAACTTCAGTGCATGGACAGTTTCAGTGGAGACCAGTGCAGAAATAGGTGAAAGAGCAGGTTAACTATCGGTTGTGACTATACTATTGTTATTTGCAACACACAGATGGGTGGAGTAACCCATGAGGATTGTGTAGTTCAGGCTGGGTGGTTTATCTATATAAAGAGGCCATCCCATAGCTTGAAAACGCAATTCGGGTTGGCTATCAAGTGGCTAAAGGTTGGAGCATGAGTTTTGCTAGATCTAGCTTGATAGTGTGTAGCAAGGGAGGTAGTGCATGAGAGCTTGCAAAGAGCTTTGTACTATGATTGTTACATGATCTCCATGACATGTATAATATACGGATAGTTGGGGGTTTTCAGCTTTAAGCTTTCCCATGAAATACTGTGTTCATATGTGTGAATTTTTATGGCTTTAATGTGTGCATGCAATTGATTTTATTTCTGCATGTAATGATCAATGGTAGAAGAGATTCTGTATTGTGCATGACTAAAATAGTGTGTGATCGGGGAGAATCTCGGTGGATAACATATAGGTTATTCAAATTTCTACATGGTATCGGAGCGATATTGATCATGGTGCATGCAAAGGGTGCATGGCATATGCATGGAGTTTCATGGTGCATGCATGAGTTTGCATGGTGCATGCAAAGGGTGCATGGTAAATGCATGGAGTTGCATGGCGCTTGTGGAGGTTGCAGGGCGAATGCATGGAGTTGCATGTCGCATGCAAAGACAATCCTTTCTTGTTGAGAGGGAGTGTTGAAAATGGCAACAAGAAACAGTGAAGGAGGCCTCCTGAAACATCTTTCCTGATCCTAGTTGGAAAGTGATCACCTAAACTAGGTGGGGATCACACACGTGATTTTTTGTCGGAAAAATCTATTTTTAGACTATATCTATTTTTAGACATATGGAGCATGGTTCAGGGATTGCATGTATGAGATTCTTGGAGTATGTGTCATGTTGGTAAAAATAGATGGGACTCTATTTTTTAGGTCAAAGACGTCAAAGGCTATTTTTAGACTGCCTCTCCTAAAAATATGGAAGTCGAATATTATTAGCTCTTAATAATATTTGGACTATAAACATTATCTTATTCTCTTGAAGCACTTCGAGTTTGATGCACGGATGTGGCACATGCGGTGACAGGAAATCTCACGTTTTTCTAGGGTTCGTGGCTTTATTGCATGAAGACTTAGAGTTAGAACTCATGTATGAGAGAGATAGGTGGAGTAAGCTATGAGTATTGCAAAGTTTAGGTTGGTGGTTTATCTATATAAAGAGGCCATCCCATAGCTTTGAAATACGAAATCAAGGTTGGCTATCAAGTGGCTAAGGATTGGAGCAAGTGATTTGCGAGATCTGGCTTGATAGTGTGTAGCAAGGGAGGTAGTGCATGAGAGCTTGCAAAGAGCTTTGTGCTATGATTGTTACATGATCTCCATGACATGTATAATATACAGATAGTTGGGGGTTTTCAGCTTTAAGCTTTCCCATGAAATACTGTGTTCATATGTGTGAAATTTTATGGCTTTAATGTGTGCATGCAATTGATTTTATTTCCGCATGTGATGATCAATGGTAGAAGAGATTCTGTATTATGCATGAAGCTAAAATAGTGTGTGATCGGGAGAATCTCGGTGGATAACATATCAGTTATTCAAATTTCTACAGCATTGTACGTACAAACTAGATACCCGCATTCCTCCCACGGACTCAAAAACACCCGAAGAAATCTTCTTTAGTAAGAAACCTAATGTTTCTCATTTTATAATTTCTGGTTGTCCTGTCTACATTCATGTGCCAAAAGAAAAGAGAAGCAAGTTGGATGCTTCTAGAAAGAAGGGAATGTTTGTGGGTTACAGTGGAACTTCGAAGGCATATAGGATATATGTGCCTGGTCAAAGAGAAGTGGAGATATGTCACGATGTCACCTTCGATGAAGATGCTTCCCTAAGGAAAGTGATAATTTTTCCTAGCTCCAAGGAAGACAATGAAGAAAGAACAGGGAAGTAGGAAGAGTCGAAGGATGAGATGATGCCCGATGTTGAAGGACCAATGGACTATATTGATCCACCTCCTTCAAAGAAGAGAAGACCCTCATGGCTCAGGGATACTCTTGAGGATGATGAGAGACATATGGCCCCAAGGGGGACATTCCATGAAAGCAAGAAGTTGAAGAGATACCAAGGGTATCTAGCAGCCATGAGTACGATAGTACAATCTGAGTCTGGATCATTTGAAGAAGCCGTAAAGTATCAAATTTGGAAGGATGCTATGCACAAAGAGTACAATTCCACTATGAATAATGATGTCTGGGATGTCATCTCGAGACCGGAGGACAAAGCTGTTGTCACCTCGAAATGGCTCTATAAGATCAAGTATGGATCTGATGGTAGTGCTGAAAAGTACAAGGCAAGATTCGTTTCCCGAGGCTTCTCTCAAAAAGAAGGCATAGATTATGGTGATATATTTTCACCTATGGCCCTCTATACCACCATTCGATCTATTATTTCCCTTGTTGCAATGCAAGGATGGACTCTCCATCAGATGGATATGAAGACCTATTTTCTGCATGGTTCGATAAAGAAATAATTGTATGTGGAGCAACCTCTGGGGTTCGAAGTCCAGGATAGAGACTCTCATGTATGCAGGTTGAAGAAAGCCCTCTATGGGTTGAAGCAAGCCCCCAGGGCTTGGGATGTGATGATAGATAACTACTTGATGAAGCTGGACTTCACTCAAAGTAATGTTGATCCGAACCTTTACTTCAAGGTTGATAGAGAAAAGCCTCTCATTTTGATTCTATGTTGATGATCTCTTCCTGACAAGTGCTGACTCTCTCATTCATTAGTGTAAGAGGGAGCTAGCTTCCAAGTTGGAGATGAAAGACCTAGGACTGATGCATTACTTCCTAGGCTTGGAGGTCTGGCAGAGACCTGGCGAGATTTTCCTCTCTCAAGGAAAATATATTGTGACTCTACTGGAGAGATTTGTTATGGTGGATTGTAATTTCATGTCGACACCGATGGAACTCGACTTCAAGAAGTTGTGTGGAAATGCTACTGGGCCCGCATTGGGAAATCCAACCCTCGTCAACTCGTAGGAGCATTGATGTTCTTAGTGAAATCCCGTCTGGACATATGCTTTGCAGTGAAAACTTTGAGTCAACACATGGTTAATCCTCAACACATTCACTGGGTTGGTGCCAAGAATCTCTTGAGATATCTTCCGGGCATGATAAACCATGGGTTGAGATATATTATCGGGAGTTTGAGACTCCATGGATATACTGATGCTGATTGGGTTGGCAATGTGGTGGATCGCAAGAGCACATCTAGATGTTGCTTCACACTTGGTTCTGCTTCGATATCTTGGATAAGCAGGAAGCAGAAGTCGGTGGCTTTGAGCACCGCTGAGGCTGAATGCATTGCAGCGAGTATGTCCTATTGTGAAGCTATTTGGTTGCAAAATCTCTTCAGTGAGTTGCTCGAGCTTGTTCTAGATACCGCTGTTATCCTTTGTGATAACTAGAGTGGGATTCGTTTATCAGAGAATCCCATGTTCCACGATCGATCCAAGTATATTGAAATTAGGTACCACTTTATCAGGTACATGGTACAACGAGGCACTGTAAGGCTCGATCATATAAGAACCGATGAGTAGGTCACGGATATTCTCACTAAACCCTTGGGGAAGGTCAAGTTCCTAACCTTTCGTGAGAATTTTGGAATCGTGGAACGACCTTATTCTGATGGTCTTTCTTGAGTTGGTCGATGAGCTCTGGGAGCTCCAGGGCTTGGGGATGGTTTCTTGGAGCTATAAGCAACCATAAGGCTAGGCTTGTTGAACCTTTTTGGTGTGCTTCTGCCCCACCATGATGATATTGAGTTGGTTCACCTCTCTTTGATCTGTGCCTCACATTCATCCTACCCATGGAGTTTCAGACTCATGGGAAGTACCTCTCATCTTGGCCAATGAGGTGGGAAAAGTGAATAGAGACCAATAGAAAGACCGATGTCGGATGGACGCATCGGAGATTTCCTTACTCTCTATGTCTAGGATGGCACGTGTCCAACCACTTGATCTGGGATCAAGTCTAGTGAGGTTTCAGACCTCCAACTGACTTCGGGTCTATTAAACTAACTTTAGGTTAGTATATGAATCTTTTGAATCCAAGTGAGGTTTCGGACCTCCAATTGACTTCGGGTTATTATATGACTATTTTGAGTCCAAGTGAGGTTTTGGACCTCCAACTGACTTCGAGTCAGTTAAAATAACTTCGGGTTAGTATGAGACTCCTTTGAGTCCTATAGAGGTTTCAGAACTCTGAGCTAACTTCGGGTCAGCCGAGAGTGATGTCTTTGTGACTCACCGTTTGAAATAAAGAAGCCAGCAAAGCAAGTTACGGCAGGATGACACACGATGTTTGGATGGCACTGGTGGATGGAGTTCTCCCTAGTTGAGAGGGACTCTTAATTTTGGGAAACTAGGTCCAAACTCCATGTTGTACTGCTCAAATAATGATGCCAATATTTTTATTGGATTCATCTTTCGGAGAGGTGCAAGATTGATCTAAATATCATCTTGATCGGATGAGTAGAACATTTATTTTGAATTTATTCCACTTATGTGCAAGGTCGACCAGAATTGTAATGTAGGCTTGAGAGCCCAACAGATGTGTCACACACCCTCACATATGGATATAAATTGGAGAGACTTGGAGGTCATTTTATCATCATATCATCACACACATTCCTCTTGATCTGATTAGTTCGTTTAGCCTAGAAGATGCTTCTCTCTCCCACGTGTAAATATGGATGTTGTAAATCTGGATGATGCCGGAAATGGATGATGTAAATCTGGATGATGCCAGAAATGGATACCGTAAATCAGGATGATGTTAGAAATGGATGTTGTAAATATGGATAATGCCGGAAATGGATGGCGTAAATATGGATGATGCCAGAAATGGATGCCATAAATCTGGATGTCGTAAATCAGGATGATGTCGAAAATGGCTGCCATAAATATGGATGTTGTTATCACCCAAAACTTTTCAAAACATCATTGTGTCATGTTTGTTTTTGGTCGTGGTTCAAATTAGGTTTAGAAGTCAATTTAGGATTTGGTTAAGGGTAGGTTAGATTTTTATAAGTTCAAAGGTCATCATTAGGTTCAAATAAAGTCTTTTAAAGGTTCAATCATTGTCAAAAATCCATAATCTCCATTTAGGATTCATTTCATAAAGTTTCAAGTCAAAACTCTACAATTAGCCAAGAATCCACGTTTTCGTAGTGCCACTAGTTCAAAAAAGTTGATTTGTGCTATGAAAGCGCTAATAGTTTTGTAACGCAAACTGGGAAAAATACACTGTCAGCGCTATGAAAGCGCAGTTTCTTAACCGTCTTGTCAATTGAGCTGAAATTTGTCAGAATCCATTGGGAAATGATAGGTTAGTAGTATGATGAGTCAGTTAGTGATGAGATTTAATGTACTTACCCATATTACAGTCATCATTGTCATGATAGGGTATGAATGAGGCATCATACAGTTATGAGATGACCTTTCAAATTCAAAATCTTGCCTAATTTGGTCATTCTCGTTCCATTTTCCTCCATACAAGTGTCTGACCTCTGAAGTAGTCAAGAAAAACCTGTGGTTGTTCCATACAAAGGTTAACTTCATCCTAATCGAGCGAGGCTATTTCATATACTCAAGCGAGGCGGATATATCCTAATCAAGCGAGGTTGTTTCATATATTCAAGAGAAGCTGGCATGTTTTTATGAGAAGCACGGTAGAGGAAAAGAAAGTCCACAGAGGGGGACACTGCTTAAGATATGAGCTTGAAAATATGAAGGCCATAGTTGAAGACCCAGTAGTGATGGAGGCATTCAACAGAGTAGGTTTTCTTCGGTTTTGTGAAAAGCTGCAGGGTTGCCATACACAGGTGTCCAAAGAATTTTCCTTACACTTCAATGGAACAACTACCAAGGTTGGGATGCTAAATGTTTCAATTTCCCCAGAGACTATTGTTGTTGTGACAGAGATTATAAGGGGCCAAGAAACTTAGTTTAAAGGTTTCAAATTTGATATGGAGCCATGCAAAGAATTTATGAAACCTGAGTATGCAGATATGGACCTAAATAATGACATCCCTAGAAGCTGCATCAAGGACACTTTTGCAAAGCTGTTGCTCAGCATCCAGAGATATTTTACATGTGAAGGTAGATATCATAAGGCCTACAAATATAATTTCAAGCTACTTCTACATTTCATTGGTAAGGTTTCACTTGATTTGCCCTTTTATTTGCATAGGAGTCTTGCCAAAATGGCTGATAAAGTACAAGCCAAATCTGAAGGTTGTGAAACATCCTTGTTTCATCATGGTTTGATGAAGTTGTTGATTTTGAATGAGCTTCAGAATATAGGTAGGGATTAGTCATCATTTTTGTTTATGAATGATTTTGAGTTGGAAACCTTAACTCCTGCTAGAAACCCTAAAACTAAAGGAACTCCTTCAACACCAGTAGAAGATTCTAGTCAACCTGTGGTTGCAAAACCAAAGGAATTTGTAAAAATGAAGCCAAGGAAACAATTTGAGAAAAGGATAGATCAGACAAAAATAATTGACACATCAACTCCATCACCTACAAAACAAAAGTTAAAGAGTGTCAAAGAGGCAAAACAGAAGCAAGTTTCCAGCAAACAGGAAATCAAGAGAGTGACAAGAAGCCAAGTAGTGGCATCAAAAGGAAAGACAATTGTTTCAGTTTCAAAAGACAACCAAGTAATTAAGGGAAATTTAGATGACATCCTTCATGCAATTGACATAGAAGAGACACCCATTGTGCAAGCTGACTTCATTGGAGAAAATTAACACAAACAGAAAAAGACTAAGTCTGCAAAGAAGCTTGATTTTGAGGGTGAAAATGCAGCCGTCATCTTTCAAGAAAGAAAACCTTTAACTAGGCATGCTAAGAAACTCAAGGAAGGAAGAAAGGAAGTTCAAGAAACTATTGAAATGGGAAAATATTCTGAAGAAGTAGTTGATCTCTCATCACCTACAGTAGAGCATGCAGTCAGCAGAACAAAAGAGGGAAAAGAAGAAGTGACAAGGAAAACAGAGCTTCAACATCTTGAAGAGAAGTTGAGGTTAGAAAACCAAGAAATTGTTGTGATGAGAAAGAGGGATAGAAATCATAGTAGTGATAAAATAGAGTTTAAAATATTGAAGGCACTGTGGGAAGGTCAAACTGGTTCTAGGTCTGAAACCCCAAGCAGTGCAGAACAGTTTTTCATATAGACAGTTCCAGCCATCAAGGAAGCTAAATTTTTCAGAGTATTTAATACTCACTTGAGAGCCAGTAATAGAAGACTTAGAGATCAAGTAGAGGACTTGGGGCAGTAGCTTAAATTGAATCAGGATGAGTTAAAGAACAAAGCTGCAGAATGACAATCATTAGAAAGTCAAAAGCTAAATCAAGTGAAAATTAAGAAGGAACCTCATGAAAACTGTGTTTTTCAGTTCATATGACTTTTTGATTTGATGAAACCAGTGTTATTTTGAGTTTTGGCACATTTATGGTTTTCATTTTGAAAAAATTTGGACAAAACTTCTCACTCAACAATTTCGTAGCGCAAACAGTGTAAAAAGAGTGAAAAGCACTACGAAACTGCTGTAGTAGCATTTTTCACTCTTTCTCATAAATTTTTGAAGGGAAAAAGTATGAATTATGACCTTAAATTGCTAGGGAGGATGTATTAAATGATAATGAAGATAATCCTAGATGAAAGAAATCAAAATTTTAAAGGAAAAAAGGTAAAAGAGTTGCGCTATGAAAAGCGCTACGAAACTGTGTTGTTTTCGTAGCGCAGGTCTATTTCAACTCATTTGAACAGTTTGATGATGGTTTTGGACAATTGGAACTTAGGGAGGATTTTGGGTAGGTGTTACTTCAGTTTCAAACAACAAATAATCTCGAAATGATGAGTTTATGATGGTCAGAGTGCCTCAAGAATGCAAAGGTCCCTATACCTAGAAAACAGGGGACTGTTTCCTACTTTGATGGAGGTCAGCATTATGGTCATTAAGATTTGGAGCCAATCATCTAGATTCAACCAAGTGTCAATACATTTGGCAAATAATGTAATCTGATTAAGATAGGGTTGTTATAGATATGTGATTAGGAGTTTGAATACTATTTGTAATAGGTCTGTTTAGTGGATTAGTTGTCCTTTTGTAATAAATACCATGTCATATGGTTAGGCAAGGTGTCAAGAGTCAGGAATTCGATGTATCTAGCTGTAGATAAGGTTATCTTATGTTGTAAATGGTCTATAAAATATCAAGAAGTCGAATATGGTCAGGGTTGGACATTTTTAGCAAAAGACTGTGCTTGTTGTAATTGACTGGTTTTCAGCTAATACAGAGATTTCTACTTAGCCAACTTGAGATTCAGAAGGAGTTCTAGTGTGTTCTTGTTCTAATTGCATCTTTTATTATCCTATTGCAGTGATGTTTGTCTATGTTACTCAGAACTCATCTTTGATGCTTTGACTTCCTATATAGATAAACTGACTGTGTTTTATTTACAGTTTCACACGTGTATCTCTTAACTAAAATTTTGATATGCCTCAACTTCCATGTTAAGTAGATTTATTGGTTTACTGAAACTATTTTGACTCCATAAGCCAAATGTGTACTTGCTGATGTGATTTTCAACCTATATTTATCATCTATCTGATTATTACCCCCACATAGAGTTAGCCATCTATATTTTTATCAAAAATCATTAACCCTTTGAGAGAGCCCTCTCAGGTCGAGGAGGCTAAGTCTCAATCAAAAGATTGGTTTGAAATAGTTACATGAGATTAATTTGATTAGCAGCTTATCAGGTCTAATTTTGTGATAACAAATGTCGTAAATATGGATGATTCTGGAAATCTGGACGAAGGATTCTTTTGTTGCATTATTTTGAATTTTGATGAGCTGTCTTTGAGGGCTGTGTGTGTGACACTGAGAGGGTTGGATAACCTAAGAAATACTTTGTTGGTTGAAGCATCCCATTTACTACCATAACGCACACTATTCTACATCTTTGCTGGACAAGAAGATATGTAAATCTGATCTATTTTATTGGATTGTCTTTTGTTGATCTATTGGTATGTTCAATCAACATTTTACTTTCATGTTTATGTGATTGCTATATTGTATCGGGCCCTAGAATATTGAAGTAAATTTGCATTATGCATAGAACATTCTGTCTATCCAAAATTTATAATATGTTTGGTAATTCTAACACAGTAGGGGTAGGAAGCAAGTTAAAGGATCCTATATGGGACAATGTCTCCATCGTCATTACATTAATGACTGCACCTAAATCAATTAAAGTATTTCTTATTGGATATCCATTGATGAAGGTGGTAACCATAGGGATTCCAGGGTCTGCATATTTTTCAGTGGCAAATCTAGTAGACATAAGGCTTGCAAGTTTTCGACCTACTTAGAGGGTTCTTTCTTGTGTTTCCCTCACTTTTTTGTGCATAGTTCCCTAAATATTTTAGCATATATTTGAATGTCCCTAATTTCTAGAAGTAAAGGAATCTTGATGCATACATTTTTCAGTTCTGACACTAGATCAAACTCGGGTTGTTTCATTATTTCTTTCATCTCCAACCTCTCTGGAAAAGGAGGTTGGAAAGTTTGAGATGAGGAAGTTTCCTGTGAATTTAAAGTGTTTTGTTTTGCTATTCCCTGTATGTTTTCTATTTTAGGTGTATCAGGGGTATCTTCCTTTATAATCTCTTCAATTTTTCCTGGTTGGGTCACCACTTTTCCTGACCTAAGTTTAATTTCCTGCAGTGAAGATACAGAAATTTCCTGCAGTGGCTAAGGTGCGTTACAATAGGTAGGATAAGTGGGATAAGTAGGATAAGCGACCATTCCAACATTATGAGTAGTTTGGATGACTTTATTTTTGGGACTGGATACTGGTTGGGCAGGAAGTTGTGTAAGACGTGGTTGATTTGGTGGGGCAGGTAACTGAAGTAGTAATTGTGGTTGAACCAGTTGTTGTGGTAAAAAATTTTGAGGGGGGTAATTTGGTGCAACATGGTAAGGAAAATTCCCCTGCTAAGGTTGTTGTGGGGGCCAAGGTTTCCAGGGCATTGGAATATTCCACATCAGATTCTGAGTATAACAAAATTGAAAATGTTGTTGTGACATACCTGCAGGATGTGGTTGCCATGGCCTTTGAGGTGCCATTACATAAAGCATGCTAAAAACTTCCCATTCTGCCAAATATGTTGCCTTAACCTCTGGAAGAGAAGGACATTTATCAGTAGAATGTTCAACTTCACAGAGTAGGCATAGCTCTATACTGTCTGCAGGACACTCCTTCAAGGGATGTTTCTTCCTATATTTGGAGTAGAACACAACCAAGGCCTTTTCCACTTCCTCTTGTTTCTTATTAGCCTACAAAACATCCAACTATGAGGAAAAAGTACTAATAATATATGTCTTAAAATTTTCAAATAACTTACCCATTTAAGCTCTGGTTACCCCAGCCCCAACAACTGGTTTAATGAGTCTGGAAGAATTATCTCTTGGTCCTCTCCCAATATTAGGATTTCCCCTTGAATATTGTTGACACAAATCGCACACATCATCATAACTAAATTTTGAGACATCACTTACTCCCATCAGGTTCAAATCCTCTAAAAAATATGGTTTTATTTCCCTTAGCAAAATTGTCCTCAAGGTTTCCTTGCTTAGCTGGTTCATCTTGGATCTTTGCAGATTGTACTGAAATATTTCCACAAGGTCCTGTAGGCTTTCTCTATCATTCTGGGACATGCCAAATATTTCCTCTCTAATGTCCCTCATTTTACAATAATCCTGATACTTTTTCAAAAATGTCTTCTTCATGTCATCCCATGTTGAAATGGAATTTGCACTGAATCCCATAAACCATCTAAGAGCCACATCTTTTAATGTGGCGGGAAACAACTTCAACTTTTGAGAATTTGAAAAATAATTGTAGCTCCTGCACAATACATCAAACTCAAATAAGAATGCATCTAGATCTTCACTTAAGGTGCCACGAAATTTTGCTACGGTAGAGGGAGGAATGTTTTTCATCCGACTAGTTCCAACATATTCTATGATAGGAATTTCAAACGTAGCTAGTTCCTCTTCCTTCTCATGATAGTCCCCATCTATATTAGTACCAATACCTTCTATATGAGCCATATTAGACCAGAAGAGAGTGGGACCCTTGTAAGCTACAGATTATTTAGAGTCAGTGGTTTGGAACTCTAGTTCTTGAATAGGATTGATAAGGAATTCCTCTTCAGGCTAACCACTGAACAGAGATGTTGTCTTCCTAGTAAGAGAAGATTCTAGATGAGTAACCACATAATACTCCTTGACAGAAGAATCTGTTGTGGGAGTATTGATCTGCTTAGGATCAACTACCAAACTCTTTTCAAAACTATCAACCTTCAATTCGGATTCCCCCGTCTCCTTTGCCTTGTTCTTCACATACTTATTTTTCCTTACCAGTTTATTAGTGGACGAAGTGGTGCTCACACCACCACTAAAATCATTTGAAAATATTGGACCCTATTCTTACATTATGCGAAAAAATTCAAAACTTATACTTACCAAACAATCAGGACATGGCTTTGGTGAATTATGACATCCACAGGTGCGTAGGCCTTACCCCAAGTCTTACCACTTTGACTCCCCCCTGTCCTAAAAAACTTAAAAGAAATCACACTAAAACATTTTCAGTATCATCCCTTAACACCTCCCTGACAATGGCGCCAAAATGTTAGGGAAATTATAACTTTATAATTTGGCACACATTAATTATCAACCAGGGGTGGTCGTAATCTTGTGAGGTGCAATGCAAAATATATGCATGTTGACACTTTAGTGCATGAAAGCAACACATAAGTCCAAATTTCTCTTTTCTCTCTTAGCACTTAGCAGCAAAGGCTATGGAGTGGATCAATCATCCCTCTACTACACTTAAGATTGTTGATGCAGATCAAGAAAAGATATAAGATCAATCAATCAACAAGTAAACCAACTCATTCCCAATCATTTACAATGTATATTGAAACATGAAATCATAACTCAAACACATTCATGAAACAAACTTTACCATTGATCAGTAAACAGTAAATAGGAATAGGAACTATGTAGATAATCTCTATTAATACATCAAAGACAAAATGAAACAAATATAAATCCACAACTACTTGGAGTTGGGAGTAAAGGGGGCCCTCCCTTACTCACAACTCCTTAACTATTAAAGGAGCTTACACAGCAATATCAACAAAAAATCAAACTTTATATTAATATAAAAAATGATCACAACATTACAAAAGTCTAATATATCCAGCATCTCCTTACATATCAAATGTAATAGTCTTTATACAAGTGCGTGGGCAAATTTTTTTCCCAAATTAAGAAAATACTAACATATTACAACTTATTACTAAAATAAACTATAAAAAATAGTAACTCGACATCCTAGGTTTGATCCATGACTGAAAGCATGGATCAAACTAACTTATCTTGATCGCTGGAGATGTTTTCCTGATTCGGCCGAAGATGAAAGGACTAATGATCTGGGCATTTTTGAAGGCTATTCTAGAGAAGCCAATGGGATAGCATCCTTGTAAATATATTTCTTAAAAAAACCCATGTGTATGTTCTTTTTATGGCTAACTGGAACACACTCAACCATCATAGTCTTTGCAGGAAATCAACGCTGCTACAGGTAATCGGCACTTCTGTAGGAAATCAACACTTCTGTAGGAAATCAACGCTTCTACAGGAAATCATTGATCTTCTGCAGGAAATCACTGAGCTGCCCCAAAAGATATTTGGTCTGCATAAAATTTGATTAGTACCCTCAAGGTTGTAGATAAGTTAATTATGTAGCATTTAACCTCAAAATACTTAAGAATAAAACGAAATGATACAATTATAGTCATTTTCATACCTTAGAGTCCACAACACCCTTCTACTCAAAACGAGGTATTAAATGGAAAAAAGAGGGTAATTGGAGATGAAACAGAGTTATGAAGGGAAAGAAAAAGCCTTAGAAGTGTTGTCAAAAATGGCCAAAATCTAGGCTCAACAATATTAACATGATATATATATATATATATAGCAAGTGTTATCTTGGGTATGGATCAAATTCAATCATTGAAGCAAGGGTATGACACCCAATGATATGCTTCGATAACTCGCTCTCACCAGTATTGATCCACTCCATACACATCTTGGAAGATTTCAAATGCACAACTTTGAGGCTATGTTAACTTTTCATGATATGGTATGTAGATATGAGCTCCTAAAACAAACCCCTATTTTGAAAACGAATGAACCTATTAAAATAATGGGTGAATGAATGATAAATTGACAAACACAATGAGTTGAATTTGGAGCACTCAATTGCATCATTACTCTAAAAAGAATCACAAGGAAATATTCCAACACCATTTATCTAAAATCACAATGAAGAGCCCTAAAAATATTTTATGAAATAGGAGACAAAGGGGAAATGCAATGTATCTAGACATCTAGTGATGTGATTGATTTGATAGAGGTAACCCTTACCATAATGTGTTCAAAGATAAGTGCACCCCACGGAATAGATAACTCTCCTTGTAATAGTGCACCCTACTGGAGAAGATTGAATGTGTGAATACATACACTGCACCTCCAAATTGGAAACAAAGCTTTCATGTGCCTCCTAGGGATTTGTGACTTCCTATAATAGTTCTTGCACACACCCTCACGTCAAGCATTAAGGTTGGTGCCTACATATCTAATAAATTTTTTAATGATGATGCATGCATGTAATCTCCATGGATGTGCCTCACTCACTCTTGGATGCCTAGTAATTATTGTTGCATCCCTAGGGGATCCTCGAGTGCACCCTTTCCTTATCATATAAAAACCTTGAACAAGGATTGAGGAATTATTATTACATATGTTGCTATGTTACATTTTTTCATCACGCTATGATATTTCTTAATGAGAGTAGCTATTGAGCAATCAGGTAAACCATGACATGAAGACCCTTGAAAATTTGAGGTCAAAACCCCCCATAGATATTGAATGTGACACATGCAAATCCATGAAACTTTGAGGAGAGGTTGTAGAAATGAATATGAGACCCATAAAATCCCAAATCTAAGAGATTTAATTGTAGAAGATGCTAGATGTCATTGACTCAATTTTTTTAGTAAAGAGACATGGAAGTAAGGCATCTACCACACATTTCAAGAGCAATGTATAGAAAACAATCCTACCTAGTATTGTTCCTAGCATGTAAATAATGCCAAAGCATCCTATGGAGGCTTTCGAAAACCTTCCTACTTTTGGTGTCAAACTATCTCTTGGACTAGTGGGTAACCCTCAAACTATCACAAAGATAACTATTCAGAATCACCTCAGAAAAAATCTTTCAAGAACCCTCAAATGCTATATTCAAATATTGATAAATGAATGACCAAAGATGAGAGTCGACTCCAGTTATATCTTCAGACTAGGGCCATTCCATTAGATAAAGGTATATCTTTAAACTAGGGCCCTTCCACTAGACACCTTTATCACACAATGCATTAATACAAAAAAATGCATTAATGGAAAATGCAGAAGAATGTATTAATACCAATGAGATTAGCATGGAAATCCTTGGCAATGAGGCACAAGTATCAACATGGTTATTGATGGTGGAAGTCCTTAAACTTCTTGATAAAAAATATGGTTATTGTGTGAAAATTCAAAATATGGAATCCTATTACAACAACTAGTATTAATTCTTATAACTGATAAATTAATTATTTAATTAATTGCTACGATAACATCGAATTAAACATACTGCAACCTTCACTAAATAAAAGACAGAAAAATACAAGTGTGGAAACAAAATTGAATAATAATAAATCATAGACACATCTGAGACCATTATTTTGGACAATCGTCTTCGGAAAAACCCAATGCAGGAAAAATGGTGCAACAGATCTGAGGGTTTATATATTATGTAGTAATTTTCTAAATACAATCTGGGATGCCTTTCTGGCTATCCCTGCAGAGAATACGACTGAAAAAGTGTTAGTAAGAAAAACCTCACTGACACTGGAAGCCCAACTGGCCAAAACCCTGGATGGCAAGCCCTCCATTGCCTCTGCGCAGTCTCTGTGTCACTCTGCATGGATTTTGCATTATGGCCCTTCTGCTGGCTAGATCTGACTCTCTGGCCCCTTCCAATCTCACATCCCGGCTTTCTGGCATTGGAATTGACTGATCCTCAGCTGAAACTCGAACCTCCTCTAGGCTACTACACTGCCACACTGGCTCTGCGCAGTCTCTACGTAGCTGCTATGCTGCCTCTGCTAGTACTACTCTCTATCTTCTCTACTATGTATTCTCTGTCTCAAGAAAATTTCCAACTGGAATTATTTCCCTTCTCTACGAGAATCCTCTCGATCGATCTTCTCACTGAGCACTGCTCACTAAAGAATTTTGATCTTTGGATTCTTTCTCCGTCTTGGTGTATTTTACAAATGACCCTCAAGCCTTCCTTTAGAGTCTTCTCGTTGAGACTTCAACAACCAATATTAGATCTCCAATTAATGGCTAAGATTACATTTAGAATTGATCTTATTTTTCTAGAAGTTTCACCCACAATTTAAATTAACACCCATTAATTATTTTAATTTCCTAAGTTAGACTTAGGGTCCTGATTAAAAATAATTAATTTATGAAATAAAACTGTTTCTTGGTGGAATTTCCCAAAACAATTTCTGGGTTATTTATAATGCATGTGTCTAAGCCTCTTCACAAAGTTTTAGACTTAGAGCACATCCGATGCTACCACAAATCAACATATTGATGGTGGAAGTCAAACTTTCTTGGTGGAATTTCCCAAAACAATTTATGGGTTATTTGTAATGCATGTGTCGAAGCCTCTTCACAAAGTTTGAAACTTAGAGCACATCTGATGCTACCACAAATCAACATATTGATGGTGGAATTTCCTTAAACTTCTTGATAAAAAAAGATCATATTGGGTAAATCTAGATGAAATCATCTTCACGTAAATCCAATAGCTCAAAGCAACACCTATAAACCCTCGTATAATCTTGATTTTTGAGAAATGCAATCTTCATTACTTATAGGCAAGAATGAATGCTATACTAATTGTTAAAAATTTTAAAAGACAAATACCCACTCAAAACATTAAATATCAACCAATACAAACATAGGAGAAAATGTATATTTCATTGGTTATTGCTTGAGAAAATATTCAAGAAGGTCATAAAGAAAATAATGAAAATGTGCTTGAAATATAATTATTTATGGGTAAAACAAAACAATAGAAGAGTTTGCGACCGCTTAGAAAAGATGAGTTTTATGATTTACAAGTGTAAAATACATCAACGAAGAAGAATATAGAATCTGCAAAATGGGTGATGAATGCAATGGTTGGTTTCTTGATCTATTGCAAAAATAATGGCCCCTGTGTGCTCTCGAACATTTCAAAGTCTCTCTAATGTACAAAACTTTAACCCCTTAATCCTCTTTCCTTTTATCCTTTTACCTAATAATGATTTCTTGTCTCCTATTGCACAAATGAATTTAAAATTTAGATTAGGGTTGAGGCGGATTGAAGACGCTTTGACCTCTTTAAGTCCTCATAAACTTATTATAATAAAATAAAAATATTATTATATTTCCTACTAATATTTGTCATCAAGGTAACCTGCCAGTTGTCTTTTCTTCAAAGATAAATTACTTTATGCTTATCTTACTTTCTTTGTCAAGCCTTCATGAATCACTTTTTTATAACCAAGTGAAAATCCACTTATAGCACCATGACACTCTCAACTCGTTATACTAGCTTATTATACTAGGTGTAATGGTAGTTGTTCTTGTATTTGTGAAGAAATTTCTCATTAATGTAGAGTATACATTTAGACTTGAAAATTGAGTCTTTAACTTTGACTCCTAGGTGAATTCAAATTGTAGAGGTTTATTTTCTTTATAATTCTAGAGCCACGAAATGTCTCTAATATAGTCAAATAAGTGAGACCTCCCTCTCTTTTTTGGAAAGGATACATCCTTCACCCCTCGTTGAATCGGCCAAGTGAGGAATGGAAGGTTTCATAGAGTTCGAAAGCATATCATTACAAAAGAAGCAACAAATAGTTTGACAAAACTCTAGAGATCTTAAAATACATCTCAAGAGAATCCTTTCCATGTGCGACGACAACCCTTAGAAACCATATAGAAAAACGAAGCCAATCAAAGGGATCCACAAAGCTATATCCACATAATTTTAGCTCTAATAATTTCCATTCCCAACTTCGATTGAAATGCAAACTTAAGAATATATGGATTAACAAGGTTACTTTAGAAAAAAGGAAATGATTGAGTTCGTCAATTGTGATTGTATATATTTATGAGAAGGAAGAGTGAACACATATTCAAAATGCTGAGGGATCATACAGATTGCAAGTGTGCCAAAGAGCTGAGATATTTTAGTGGTCCGACAGCTGGCACATGGTTCCCATTTGATAAAATTCCAAGTGTCTGAAGAACTTGTATTTTTGTATCTAGATTCTAGGCTCTGAAAATTTCCGTAGATGTGGTCATGTTATTATGGCATTGAAGCCAGTAAAGTCCCAAGATTGGTAATATATTGAGCATAATAACTTGGTGACATTGGAATTATTGACGTAGTCTGCTCCATTATGTTCCTCCTTGGCCACTTTTTCAATAATACTGCCCTTGTGTGCCTGTCTCTAAGGGCGCGCCTGTTTCATTCACAGGTGCACCCTTGCGCGCAAAAAGGTAGGAACAGTGTGCCCTCATGCGGCTATACCTGAGAAATGAACGCAAGGGGGCACAAATTTGCCTAGATCTCCCATGAAATCTAGGGTAAAAAGCCCCTTTGAGGTCGTACAAACCTAATTTATACGACCCTTGGCGTCACTAAACTAAAAAAATTAAAATGCAAGACGTCATGAGATTTACCTCGGCATAGTATCGCTAATCCCCAGTACACAGGCTGACTGGAATGGCAAGAAAGGCTCTACTATCACCTCTGATATCCCAAAACTCAGCAAGTACAAATGCATAGGATTAGGGCCATAATCCCTTATTTATCGCCCTTTTACAAAACTTCAGAGGTCCATAATAGGAGATTAGAAGGTCCATTCTACAAACCGTAAGTTGCACCATAATCAATATACCATGACGAACGAAAGTGATGCCCTACATTCGCTTTTTGAAGAAATATTTTTTCAAGCGCCGGCAGGTATGCACCCTCCCATCTTCCTTTCCAAAATTCATGTTTTTCAGTACTATTTGATGAAAAGAAGATGCTTTCACTTGAGGTAGTTGTTTTTGCAGGAAGAACCCACAAACCATTCACAACACCCACCACCGAAAGTTCCGGAGCAGGTATCATTCTACCCTCAGCATGATAGAGTCCCAGAAAAATTTACATATTTTGACATCATTTCTCCATCAGAAATAAAACATAGGGTCCTCATACCCGATCACGTTTATCATCACCTCACCTTGCATATGATAAACGTCTACGATGGTCGATAGAGCCTCCCCTCCATGGCGATCGTTATCCCAAGTAGACCATACATCACCCCACAAGTGACACCATGACCATACCATTTGTAGTCCGGGAAGCACCTCATGCCCATCCATATACCATGCATAAGGTCAATTTCACCATTTAAACTAACCCCCTTCTCGGACGATCGGGTTGTACAAGCAAAATGAAAGCGCACCTTCTCGCACCGCATTTGGCCCACCATACCTCCATCAACATTAACCCATCTGCGACATCTTCCGCTTCATCAACCCTAAACATGAGACCAAACAATGGGACCCCTACCCCCAGCAAAACACCGTCCTAACACCATCAAGTGAGCGACCCTCTTTCATGTTTTGGGGTACCCATCTCTGTGTTTTGTACAAACCAAACCCCATTATTTTATTCTTTTGGTAAGTGTACAAAGATCGCAAACAACGCCCTTCGCATCTTCACCCGCATATTGCACTTTTTCCTCCCATGGCAACAGTCCCCCATCTCCCTTGGTCGAAGTATTTCATACCCCCCATGCACGCACCATTACGACAATCATAGCCGGTTCATACCCGCCCTGGAAGTCCTACCGACTCCAGGGATTTTTCCCTTCAGAAATACCCATGATTGCCACCAAGCTGCTCAAATATACTTCGAACTCGGGCCACTGAATCCCCATCATCCATTTTCAGCTACCGCTCACCAACATGCCTATGTTAAACCCATTATGGTTCGGTTAAGGCTTCCTTTTTGTCGACATCAACACCTCTTTTCCAAAAAGGAAGCGGTACCTTGGATGACCCCTCCCCATGCAAAGGGGTATCCTCGGGTGGCACTATGGGAGACATCATTTTCCATATATGTCATCAATCCTCTTGACATTCGACTACAACAAAGGCTTTCATGTCACGATGGTATCGTACCTTACAACCATTGCACTTTGATCAAGATCCGTCGAAGACTCGTGCCTTTATAAGTGTCTCTGACAACAATGCTTACACGGGAAGGTCCCAACCAGTACATATGCGTACATGGCGCAGTGATATTCCATACCAAGATTATGCATATGGGTACCACATTCCACCTATCATCAAAGAAAAAATGCCCCTAAGGGCGTCAGCAGTCGTCGTCAGCAACCACCAACATCACTACCACAGTAGTGACACAGACAACACATGTATCTGTCAATTTTGTTTAACTAGCCATAGCATCACGAGCATGGGACATGCCCGCCTCATTGAAATTTTGCAAATATGTTGTATATTTTTTCTGCTTGCAGGGGGTCCCTTAGGCCATGGTTATCTCGGAACTAATGCAAGGTGTTGTCTCTTCTACACACAGGCCTCACTCTCTCTCTCTCTCTCTCTCTCTCTCTCTCTCTCTCTCTCTCTCTCTCTCTCTCTGCATACGATACAAAAAAGAAACTATAACGTATTTCGGCTATACAGTTCTTCCTAGACCTCACACATTAGGGGGCATCTGTTAGCAATGGAAAATCGTACATCAGAAAATGACATCAATTAATGTCGAGCCTAAGGATTTATAGGACAGGGATACATTATGGAATCAAAAAGTATTTAAAATCTATAAGGTTTTGAGAACATCAAATTTGAACTAGTCATAGATGCTCAAATGTGCGCTTTTTCCTTCAAAAAGAGCACCTTCTACATGCACTAGAGCCTGATAAGCGCGCATTCCTAGAAGTGGAAAAAAGTCTCTTTCCGGGATCACAAGAAAGCAAAGGACAATTTCTCCTTATGTGAAAGCCGCCTAAGGACAGCACCAGCGCCCCCTTAGGCATTGTGTGAGCACACAAAGGCATATTTCAGCACACAATAGAATAATGCCCCTCCCTTTGGTCACCATCCATCATGTACCAAGGGAGGGAAGGAGGTTTGAAAGCTCACCTATATAAACCCACAAAGAGATGAACAATTGGTGATCACAAGGTTATGCTAGCGAAAGTTTCCCAAGCAACACCAGTGTCTTGTGTGACCCAAGGAGCAGAAGCTAAAGAAGAGGACTCGATTGTTGGCCACCCAACAATCTTAGCCCATTGCAGCAAAGAGAGAGAGTTAGACTGCGTCATAAGGCAGAACTTGAAGTACAAACATTCTTGCATCAGGTCCTAGAGCCACTACCTAGGCCCTTTGGCAAGTGGGTAAGATTTTTTTTCATTCCAAGCATACAATAAGAAGAAGGCCATAGAGTCATTGTTTACCTTGTTACTATTTGGAACTCTCTATATAGCTTCTTTTTGTGTCTTTAGTTTTAGTTTTTTAACAGAGCATACTTTAGTGTATTACTTCATTTAAGTCTTATACTTCTAAGCTCCCCACAGACACTGCCTGTTACTTATGGTTTAGAGAAAAGACCACATTCTCTAAACGTGTGCGATTTCGTACACCCGTGTGTTGAATCCACCACAACAGGCCTAACCATAACTTAGCTTTGTTGGTTGACTGCATAGCACATATCTGGTTGTGTGTTCACAATATACATTATTGAACCCACCAATTGTCGATAAACAGTAGCATCCACTTCCTAACCTGAAGTGACATCCTCTTTCATCCAGTTTGTCACTAGAGGTGTCTCCATGGGTTTGCATTTGTCCATGCAAAACCTCTAAAGTATCTCATTGACATACTTTCCCTGAGAGACAAATAGTTCCCCGTCACCTTTCCATACTTCCAAACTGAGAAAGTAGTGCATGAGACCCATGTCCTTCATTTCAAATTCTCTTGCAAGGTCCTCCTTGGAAGATATGATTAGATGCTCATCACCAGTCAAAATCAAGTCATCAACATATAAGACAATAATAAACAATTTACCTTCTACCAACATATGATAGAGGTTTGCATCCACTTCACTTTTGGTGAACCCCAAACTGGTGAGATAACTATTGATCCTAGTGTACCATACATGGGGTGCTTGCTTGACACCATACAACGCTCGCTTGAGTCTACACACATGAGACTCTCGATCAAAATTCTTAAAGCCTTGTTGTTTCTCAATGTACACCTCCTCCTCAATAACTCCATTGAGTAATGTTGTTTTCACATCCATCTGGTGGATCTTCCACCCCATCTGTGCAACCAGAGAAAGGATTGATCTAATGGATGAGTACCTTGCTCCAGGAGAAAAGGTCTCCTCATAGTCAATCCCCTCAACTTGAGAGTACCCCTTGGCCACAAATTTTTCCTTGTACTTTTCTATGCTTCCGTCTACTGCATGATTCACCTTGAAGATCCATCTCAAACCCACAATTGATTTTTCTGCTGGTATTGGGACCACTTCCCAGACACCGTTGTTTACAATGGATTCATACTCCTCCCCCATTGCATCAACCCATACAGGTTTATTTACTGCTTCCTTGAAAAAGGATGACTCAATATCTACAAGTTCAGTCATTAGAGACATGTAGCCAATGTACCAATCTAGTGACCTTCTTTGCCTGCGCTAATTTGAAGGAGCACCCACATTCTCCCTCACATCTTGCGCAAGTATCTCAGCTTCTTTGGTCCTTTTCCTACCTTCTCTATATGGTTTTTCTTGAGTGGTTATATCCACTGTCTGCTCCTCAACTTGTGGTTTCTCTACAACATCATGAGGCTCCTCTTTTGGAGCTAAAACCTCCTCCTATGGTGGGATCTGAAGTTCCCTCAAAAGAGAGAACCGCATGGATTTGTATTCATCAAATTTTACATCCCTTCACACAACTATAATTATGAGGGATGGTAAGTACACATAGTAGTTATGGGGAGTTTCTGTGTAACTCACAAATAGCCCCAATTTTGTTGTTGGCTTTGGCTTCTTCCTTGATTATTTGGAGACCTGGTATTAAACAGAGGCTCCAAAAATCCTGAAGTGCGACACATTTGGCTTCCTCCTCGAAATATTCTCCTCCAGTGTAACCATGCCAAGAATCCGATGATGATTCTTGTTCTACAAATAGAACATTGTGTTGGATGCTTCATCCCACAAGTGCAGAGGTAGGCTTTGGTCATGCAACATCACACTCACTACTCCCACAATACTACGGTTCTTCCTCTCAACCACCCCATTCTATTATGGGTTGTGGGGTGTCGTCAACTCTCATCGAATGCCTTCTTTTGCACATACATTTTTTAACTCATTTGACACGTACTCACCTCCATTATCGCTCCTAAGAGCCTTCACCTTCTTGCCTATTTCTTTCTCAACCAGTGTCTTGAATTCTAAGAACTTGGATAAAGTATCATCCTTCATTCGCATGAAGAAGAGCTAGCAATTCAATGAGAAGTCATTAATAAAAATGACAAAATATTTGTGCTTGGCAATGGAGGTTGTCGAGAAGGGTCCACAGACATCAAAGTGTATCCTTTCAGGGATTGCATGTGCTTTTTTTTCCCGATCATGGAAAGTGTATTTTGTGTACTTCCCCATGGTACACCCTTTGCATGAATCATGCTGCTCTAGTGCTCCTTTAAGGATGCTTGTGGTTATCTGATGTGTGATATTCAAAGTGACATGATGAAAATGGACAAGTCTTTTATGCCAAAATTCACTAATATCACGACTCTACACCTTCTCCGCCTTTGTGATCAATGCAACACAATCCTCCACATCTAGCTTGTAGAGGTTCTTCACATGAACCTCGATCTACTTCACCTATCTCGTGGCTGTGTCTCATGAATTCCTTTCCTTTACTAAAGATCACACCATAACCATGGTCTTCCAAAACTACAACAGAGACAAGATTCTTCTTTAGACCCGGAATAAACATCACATCCTTGAGTCTAAGAGGGGAGCCCAACTCCCTCTGAAAGGTGGTTGTACCAATATTGATCATGTTGTACCTCACCCTTGAATGAAGTCTCGTCTCAGGTATTCCGCCTTATTTCCTCTTGTACCAAATAAGACGATAGGTGTTCCCAATTTGGTAGTTTCTCCCTCCCATCCACTGAATCTCGGTCATTGTGACAGCTCTTGGGAAGGCCTAGAAGGGCTAGGTTTACCAAATCATCCTTTTCTACAATAACACCAACTTAACCAAGTTCATCGTGACATTGTGTGAACCTGCCCTGGTACTGTGGAATGGTCTCGTTCTTCTGCATCTTGATAGTTCGAAGTTTTTCCTTGAATGCCAACTTCCTGTGGTCACTACTATTCCGAAACAGATATGTCAATGCCTACCACATGGCATACATAGTCTTTTTCCCATGGATATTTGAGATAATATGGTCTCGTACTCCCTCCAATATGATTCTCCTCGCTTTGGCTACACACTTCTTCCATTCTTCTAGATCTCGAGCATCAGACGCTGCTGGTTTCGGAATATCATTATCAATGAATTCCTTCAACCCATTATCTTTCATCACTGCCTCCATGCGGTCCTTTCAAACAACACAATTCGAGCTTCCCTCAAGGGTATACTCAAGCCTTAGTCCATAGAAATCCATCCTTCTAGCTCTGAAGAATTGATCCTACAATTTCGATCCTCCATCAATAACACCTTTGAAATATCTACTCTAAAGTGAATCCATCTTTGATACCATGTAGAAATTAATGTGTAGATTCGAAACTACTCATGAAATTTACTAAATCACAAGAATCAAAGCTACTCTATTGATCCACGGAAGTTAATTCACAATCTAGAACACAAATCATAGACATGAAAAATGAAACATCACACATGCACAGAGATTTATCTAGGGGAAAGAAACTGCTCAAAACCCCTTCCTAACTGAATTGCATTAGTCATGGAATAGAGATGAAATGCATATGCTTGCTCAAGCCTGAGCACACCCTAAAATTGTATAGTCTATCCCTCTACCTAACTGACTGACTCTGGCCAACACAACCAATTTTCAAGCCCTCTAAGATCCTATTTACTTGTGTTGTTCCTGGAGGAAATTAGCCCCTATTATTTAGGAAATTCCCTCAATTGGATTGCACAATTCCTCTAGGCCCTTCCTCTGACTGCATGCACCACCTGTACACATGGGAATATGCTACAACTAATAGTACACTGCCTTGGAATCTCCATCTCAATTGGATAACTCGAATTCTCTCCATGCAACAATTATTTTGGGCTGATTGACCAGTTAACTAGTTGATCATTGAGTGTGGTTGAAGTTCCACTTCCACAACTTGACCTCCACTAGTTCTTTTGACAGTTAGAACTAGTTTAACCGACAATAACTCAAATTAATTGAAATAGATTGCTACAAAATAGTAATCCATTGTATTGAACCAAACTCAAACTTTACCAACTCGAAATAACTGAGTTAACCGAGTGACAAATGTCGTTTCGCCTCAGCTAACTACCTCCAAGATTTCCATTGAAATATAAATTCGAAATTTCTCTAGTTTGACCAAGGCAAAGTCAAACTGAGATTTTCTTGATAAATTTTCAACAAGATTAAACCCATACCATTCACGTAATAATTATTAATAAAAATTAATATTATAAAAATCCTATTCAAATATTTACGTTGGAAACCTAAGCTCCTATTTTACAACCATAATGACATAACTCTTATGAATTCAATGATGAAACCTCAAGGAAATGTTAACTTCAACCGTACTCGCTTGGAGCAAAAAGCTCAATCTAGGTCATAAACATAACGTGAAGGTTGAAACACAATTCCTATCAAGAAGAATTAGATTCACGATAGTCACAATGATATTGCCAATTAAATCAGATACTCACACTTCCCAATACGACAACATTCCATTACTGCCGAGATTTCTCTCACAGTTAGTCACAATTTGGGGATTTAACACTGAGGTATTTAGCAATCCGAATTAACCAACTCTCAAGATCTATTTCGAAAGAAGTTGGTTTTTCCATCCGACATTTAAATTAATTGATATTCATGCACTATAGCAACGCGAAGAAAACCTAAACACAAATCGCATTTCAAAGACAATACCTATACAATTTAAATTCAACAATACGTGAAACTCCAAGAACATGGATCAAGCCAAAACCAAATCGATTTCCAAATTAACTAACTCGCAATCATACATTCAAATCAAAGCATTCTTGGAATTTCAGCAAATTTGGATCAAGCTAAACATAAATCGATTTTCAAATTAACTAACTCGCAATCATACATTCAAATCAACGAATTCTTGAACTTCAAAGAATGTGGATCAAGCTAAATTATTAAATCTAATTTTCTAAAATTAACTAAATTCGCAATCATACATTCAAATCAATGAATTTCGAACTTTAGTAAATGTGGATCAAGCTAAACATAAATAAATCTTAAAAAATAATCAGTCATGCCGCAATCATAATTTTAAATCAAGCAGTATATAAATTACCCCTTAACTAGTTATATAGGAGCTAACTGGTTGTAGGGCCCTTTCCACACTTAATCGCCTTGAAACTTGCAGAGATGAAATAATCTTCAACTCATATAATTCAAGAGCTCATGGAATTCATAAATAACTGAATTTGATCACAACACGCCATGATATATTAAAAAAAAATAGGAATTTAATTACCGGGATCGTCGCAGTTACAATATTCAAATTTGATGGCAAAGAAGAATTAAAATCCTCAATCGTATGTCCTTCCCTCTATATTTCTTAGTTGCAAGCTTTATAATCAGCCTCAATTTACAAAATAATATGCAACCGTATCCAACTGATCCCTTTACTAACTTAATCTATTAGTTCGCATTACAACATTCAATTTTCAAAGATTCTATTCAAAAATGCTCCATACATGTCCATGGAGATAAAATCAAATTGATTTGCTATTTGCCGTGATGTGATGACCTATATTAGTTTCAACTTCCTTTCACCAAAAATAGAAAACAAGGTTGTTTTCAGAGATTTTAACAATGGCTGAAATTTTTGAATTTTACATAAATTAGCCTCACTCCCCCATGAATATCTCCAAAACCGTGCGTAATTTGGAATTTTTTTTATACTGCAGAATTGGTTATACCGGGGAGAAAAACCCATGTGCCCAAATTTATTATATCGCCTTTCTTGGCATGAAACGAGGTGTAATATGGTAAATAGTCTTTACAAGATTTGGAAAAATCGGGTAATTTCCCTTCTGTGAGACCCATATGAATGAGTCGGGTGGAATCCAACTTATGGAGAGGTATAATAATTTTATTTTTGATAAATAAGCTCTCCATATTCTCCGTAAGTGCACCGGAAGTGTGGAAGCCCAAAATTGCATTCCCATACTTAGCTGGCTCGTGACTCGATTACCGATGGAACCCCGTAATAAATGTACTTCAACAAAAATGTCATCAGTTAAACATGAAAAATCATCTTAATCATCGTAGAAGTGAAGAAATTTATGATTATTAACCACATAGAGTATTTAGTCATAGTGACAAAATAATTTAGGGTATAATACTGTGCCAAAAACCTAGGTTTTTTGTGGTATAAACAATGATGTTTCATGATGAAAACGTGGGCATATACGAGGCGCAACATTCCCCCCATGCATGAGGTTTTTCATATATCTCAGTAAAAAAATACTTTACTCATATCTAAGTTTTGATTTCATGATGGATTTTAGGTAGGGTTAGGTCTGTGGAAGATCGCATGAGGATTTGATTTCCATAGGTTTGATTTTAAGAACAACACAAATCGAGGAAAAGATATGGTGGGAGAAAAAATGATGAATAATATGATAGGTGACAATGGAAATGGTAGATGAGATGAGGTGGTGATGGAGATGGAAGCACATGCTTGCATGCTCTATTTTTGCAACGCTCAATGCTTATGGATGGTTCCTTCATGGAAGACAACAATGAATTCACCCTCTATTGGATTCACTAACAACATGTGTGAATGTAGGAGGGGAAGGCATCATTGTTACCGTGTTTTTTTTACATGAATTATTGTGATTATGACCTAGAGTAGCATGCGTATGGAGGGTATATGGAAACCAGATATAAGAAATATGTGGTGGTTAATCATCAAAGCTTTCTTTAAATCTCTTAATCAATTAAAGAATATCAAGCCACCCAGTACTTTGGAAATAATTTATTATCCTTCTTAGCTTACTCGAGGGACATTTTTTTTGTATGGTTGTAGCCGTAAATATACCCAATCTCCTACATCAAAACTTCTCGCCGTGATGTTGAACCGCCCGTTGTTTCATTCAATTTTTGTGCCAAATTCAAGTTATCCTTTAAGAGTTGAGAACTTTTGCCGATGCTCGATGTGATCTTCCACCGTTTGAACCTTTCGAATTTTACCTTAAATATGATGTGATGGATGGTGGATGATATCCATAAAGTGCTCCATAGAGCCTGGCCCTGGCGTACCTCCGTCGTAGATCGCTCGCTTTTGCATATCATTCTTAGGTGTCTCGCTCGTTCCACTTCGTTGCATTTCGCTAGGAGCATGCCATTGATTGACGAGGGTCTCGGTTGTCTTGTGTTTCCTCATGCTTCACCGCAGGGCTAATTAGAATTCCTTAAAAAATCACCGAAGTTCATGGTCATCGTATTCATGGGTATTAATGATTGTTTTCGTTAAAAAAAGAGTCTTTAGTCCTAGAGTCTAGGGTTTTCAAGTCCTTTTCGTATACATGTCATAAAATCCCGCAGCCATGAGGTTGGTTCCAAAGTTCTCGTTTCATATTTTTATATTATCAAAAGCATTTGAAGACATTTCTAGTTCAAACTCGTTTTGGAACTAGAAATTGTCTAATTTTATTTTTGTAATAATTGTATTTATTTTACCATAAGAAATCTTTGAGTAAGCCTCTAATCTTTTCCAAAGCCAAGTAAAGATCCCTATGAACACAACAAAGTATTATCACCCAAGACAATACGTAAAAAGCAAGAGAAAGTCAAAGAACAACATTGTATTGAATGACCAAATGACAAAGTGCCGAAACATTATAAAAGTGGGTTAGCAAACAAATTTAAAATCAAATTCGATTTTATGAGATATTTTTTTTCACATATAAGCCATGGAAAATCATCCATTTCCACCACCGCGTGTCGAATTTGTGAAGTGGAGGGCCGAAGACGTGTTTTGCGTAGCCGTGGATCGGATTGAAGGTGCGCGCTACCCATACGAGGCGCGCTACCCATATAAGGGGCGCTACGCATATAACGCCCAGCATACCGTGTTAAATATCAAGTGCGGGCGATAAAGGGGAGGTTTAAGGTAGTTACGCGTTGGGTGTGGTGCTGGACAGACACAAGCCACAGCCGATGCTCATAAGGCCCGCCATGTCACAACGGCTCCTTCAACTTGCAGTGGGTTTTTTAATCACCGTCGCTGATTTTTGAATAGGATCGTGGTGTTTCGAGGTGGGGAAATTAATGTATTTGATGTGAGAGGAACCTATATTCATAGCACATTTATTCCTTAGGGTTTTAAATACATATTGGTGGCTTGAAGATTTTCCCACCTCGTATGGTTGATATATATACTCAAGATATATTTTCAAAGTCCTTACCGTCTCACACTCGCTTATCATTTTACCACTCGTCATCATCATTATATTACCACCGTCATGGCTATTTGTTTCACCGTGGTCATCGTCGCATTGTGTCCCATTTCCCATCGATGTTACCAAATTTTGCGCTCATTTTCTTTCTATAATGGACCCAAGATTACCATAGCCGCACACTACATTTGCACTTGGTACTCATTTGCCGTACCACTTGTGATCCAAAACAGAGACTATCTTTAATGCCAATCCACTAAACAGAGCTATTACCACCGTGGATTCATTTTTCATGTATAATACATGGTAAATATACTTGATCAGGAGAATACATTGAAAATTTTGACTTCACTACACCTATATCAACACACATATTGCGTACATCTTGTTTTCAAAGCCAAGGCCGAGACTCAGATTCGGGCCTATGAGCAGAGTATGACAAGCATTCCACAACAGAGGGTGCAATGTGCCACGGAGGTCTCACAAAGGTGGCAAAGGCGTAAGACCCAGGGAGGAGCCTACTTCTTCGTTCAATTGCAGCTTGCCCGCTTGCAATGGATTTTTTTCAGCGTCGCCATGTTTCCAATACCGTGAGATGATCTCACAAACCCGCCTTCATCGTGAACTAGCTCGTCTATTTGTTCTACATTTACATGATGGCCGTGTAAACCTCGCCGAGTAGATTTTGCATTCCCCGTCACCAAGGACTATTGCTCAGCACCCGCATACCAAATATAGAGAGGAATGGAACAAACGTCGCGTTAGAGAAATTCCACTATGAGCCATACATAAAACCTGGGTATATGAAGCACTGGAAAGGTGGTTTTTCCTTTCAGATTCCCGAAGGATGAGCTTGCACCACGATGAACTCATCATTCCGCATTTCGCCTAGAGGCATTCTCGCGTCTCTATGTGTACCATGTCCGTTTGTTGATGCATTTCACGAGGGTACGTATGATGAACATTCCATACTTCATGTATCCCAACATTGAGAGGATGATGATTTTTTTACAGAAGAAGACCCTCAAGACAAGAAAGATAGAAGCATATATCATTACGCGCGCCGATCAAGATCGTAAGGTACATCGCCTGACACAAGCAGGCATCACTTGGGAGGTTTTCATCTCCCCGTGATTCTTCACAGTCCGCCGTTGTACTCGCGCTCGAAGTAGTTCATGATGAGGGAGAGCCTTCACACAGCCCGACATTCCCGAGATTGAGCATACGTTGCCCGTTGTATGTGACATACTCGCCGAGGCCACAGGCCTTATTTGTAGCCTACACGACGAGTACTATCTCCACCCGTGGTGTAAGTACCCGTTGTCTCCATCAACACAGGGGCGAGTATTATCTCCACATAATGTGGAAGGGGGTCTCGTCTTCTTCGAAAGATAGGCAATGCATTCGGGGACAGGGGCAAGAGGCCCATGCATGATGAGGGCCCATCAGAGGCTCTGACATTGATTTCACGATCAAAGCTGATGCAGCTCTCCTAGCTCGAAACTTAAAGAGATCTTCTGTCCAGAGCAAAGGGCCGAGAATGAAATGCCGAAAGAGAAATTGGGTGAGGGCTCATAAGTGATAAACTACCCGGAGAAGCATAACAAAGAGCTAGAGGATGAGCACGAACTTTATGAGTCAAGCATGGATCCGTGAAGATCGACAATTGGCCCGAAGAGACCCGCGACATGACACCAATCGATCGAGATTCTCGTCTACACGTGTTAACATTAATCCGGAGAAGCTGATTGAAAAATCCAACAGAGACAAGACATGTTTGGCCACATGAAAGGTCATTATTGGGCCCGTATGCACGTCTCCGCAAAGCAAGGAATGAAGATTCTCAAGAGGAGGTTGAGCGAAGCACTAAAACTACGGAAAAGGCCCGATCGACTCCATATTTTGGCCGAGGCTTCGTCAAGGTATGATACATGATGGAGGGTCTTCGTCGAATTTGAGCAAATTCGGAGAAATTTTGTCGTTTTGAAATATTTTGGTCCAAAAACGTATTTTTCAAATGAGGACGAGTACCGCGTCGACGTGCTCGCTTGTCTGGGACACTTGCTGAAGGAAAAAATTTATATTTCGGGTTTTTCATGGTAAGTTATGCATGCTCAAGTATTTCCGGCGATTTCATCAAGTTCCTTCCGATGGTCAAAATGCCCAAAAACACCATGAAAACCACCTTGCCGCCACCTTTGCACCTAAGCAGGAGTACTGGGCGAATGAATTTTTTGAGGGGGAAATTGAGCTCCAAATTTGGAAATTCACTGGGTTGGATAGCCAACATCCAGGGCTTTCTAACGAGCTATCATGAGCTCAATTTGATGCTTGAAAGTGCCCTGTAATCATGCTGAAAGCACACATGCGTATGGCTCAGTGGGGCGCTACGCATATGGATTTTTGGTCAATTTTTCACCTTCCAAACTCGTAATTTCGGTCAAATGGGGACCAGTTTTGCTTTTGGATGAAATTTTTGAGTTATCATGATGTAAATTGATGGTTTTCATGTAACTTTGACTCACTTTACCTCTTCTAGATGATTCACTCCTAAAAAAGTAAAAATCGATGTAAGAATCGCTTTCCTCCCTTTTAGAGGCAAGTTGTTTAGATGCCTATTTTTTCAATTTCTTGTTTAGAATTAGTTGAAATCGCTCCTGAAGGAGGAATTCGACCCCTAGAGGTGTGGGAAGGGGTTAGGAGGTCTATATGATGTAATTTTTGGAGACATTCTACGTGCTGGACTCTTTGAAACTTTTGGCACACTATTGTACATATTTTTCATATTTTGGCTAAGGAAAGATCAAAAGTTTTGTTAATCTGGGATCATGGCTTTCAGTTCTTGATGGTGTTTTCTCTGGGCTTATTGTAAGTTATTTCATGTTTAATGTATTCCATTCCTTCTTATGCTTCTAAACTAAAATGAATGAGTAAACGAGGTTGAATCCATTGATTTCGTTGCTCGCCTTTGAATTTGTTTAGTTTTACATAGCGCCTCGTTTGGAGAGGATCCATGTTCTCCTTTCCCTCTTCAGCCCTTGTCATTCTGATCCATCCATATACCCAATCAAAAGCATCAAGACTATTGCCTACCTTGCCCCAACTCAAATTTCCGCAAAGATCCGGCCTTATCCCCCGACCCAAAATTGTTTTTTCCTATTTCTTCAACAAAAACCCAAAAAATCAAAATCAAACTTTCCTATCTCTTTACTAGCCTAAAATCAAGATTCATTGTTCAGCTGAGGTCATCTCGCCTCCTTTGAAGATCCTTTTTCCGAGATAGACTCAGAGAGAGCCCTCTCCTCGTCCTCGTAGGGCTAGCTACGAGGGCCGAGCGTGGTTTGATGTAGCCTTGAGTTTTACCTTACTCTTTGCACTTAAGGGTAGATTTGAGCGTAAACATAGTGGCGACCATAATTGGGAAATAAATCTCAATGGTTTGCTTATTGATGTGTTTGTTTCATGAGTCTTAGATGGAGTCTGTCACGCTGGTGTAGCTTTCGAAACGCTTTTACCATGCATACTAGAAGTAGATAAACGTCGTCACGATCTCCGGTAGTTTGTGAATGCAACAATTTTATTTGCAAATCACCCCAAATATACTTGTTCGCTCTGCATCTTTGGATGATTGAGTCTAGAAGTCAAAAATGTCAAGATAATCAATGTTCCTTGAAATTTTTCCCGAATAGATCAATACACCGGCTTCAAGAAGGCATACCAGATCAAATCCCGATCCAAATCCGCCTCCAAGAGTGTGAAAACCCCAACCTAATCCCAAGGATTTTCCGTCGAGAAGCTCCTATTATTCCATTGGTCAAATCTCACTCATGCCCCACTGCTTTTTTAATACATTGATGATATTGAGTTTGACGATCGCCTTGAGTTATCATTGTTTGAAACTAACCTCGAAAGTGCCACCGTTCTACCGTTATCAATCCCGAGTTCATCAAGTATTTAGAAGTTGAGCAAGCAAATAAATCTATTGATAATTATATTCCGAATCCGCAAAATTCCATCGTGGCTACCAACATTCCCGAATTCATTGAATTTGCTTCTTGGCACAAACTCTCGTGGACCGTCCGAAGTCGCATCTGGGCCTACTCGGGATTCCCACCGAACCTTCCTTTATCCCTACCATTCCCGTTCGGGGCTCGAGATTTCGGGACAAGAATCAGCGCAGTTTCGCCTCCATCTCCACCGCATACACCTCGCGTTCACCTATCAAGCCCCATTCCTCCCGTTTCTCCGAGACAAAGAGATTATCAATCCGCCAAGAGCCATGGCCGCCGCATTTGCACCTCAGCTTTGCCTACCAATTTAGATCCTATGCTCCGCCGATTACTGTGAGAAAGATTCCCATATTTGATGGCACACCACAAAGTATATCACCAAAGCAGCATATTGTCCGAATGACGTACTTTTTGGACCCGCATGATGTTGATGCAGAAAAATGTTTCAATGAGATTGTTTGCCCAAATAATTTTGGAGGAGAGGTTCGTAAATGGTTCGTAGCCTTCCCACAAAATGTATATATCAATACATCAAGTAAGAGCTTCGTACACAATTTTTAGATCGATGGGAGATGAAAAAAAGATCCGCCGCAAATCACTTCAGAGTATACAAACATCAAGCGCAATCCCGGTGAGTCCGTTCGTAGATTATATTATCGCATTCAATACGTTGTATAATGCAATTCCGTATGACTTAAGATCGGTTTCAAAGTCACTTCTTCTTAAATTCCCGGATGGTTTTGATCCGGAGATGGCTTATTCTCTACGAGACAGAGATCCGCCTACCTTAGAAGATATGCAAAAGAATGTTGTTAGTGTTGAGGCGAATCTGAATGATAAGAGAGCCCGGTTGAAAGCAGAAAAAAGAGTGACCATAAAAGAAGAGCCTTCCACATCCGCATCAGAACCGCCCTGGCTTCGTGAGATGGAAAAAATGTTCAAAAGAATGAACCTTGATAAAACCGTGGAATGCATTCGTAATCCAAACTACCATGGCTGCCACAGCCCACAACACTGCTGTGAACGTAGAGCACAAGAGCCTATGAAATGCCACAGATTAAAACACCTCTTTTGTAGAATTTTGTGAGTCAAGATTCGTACGATGATGATGATGTAGCAAAGAGAAAAATCATTTCTTTACTCCCGACACCGCCTATTTACATCACTCGAGGATGAAGAATATGGAGAAAGTTCAAACGCACAAATTTAAAGATGAAGATTTCATTTTTAGCAAATGATGCATTTAGAGGAAGAGTCGTATGATTACCAAAGAGGGATATTTGAATGCTTTGTCCGCCCAACAAAAGAAATACTATTGAGAAATCGAGATGTGCCCATAAATCCACCGTAAAAAGAAAAGAAGTTTAAAGACCAGACGGGATCAATTACAACGAAGAAAGGAAAAGAAACAATTGATCCCGCAATTGTACACCGTTATAGTGGGAACTACCAAGTATAATGAAGGATAAGGCCGAAAAGAAGGAAGTTCCTACTAAAGAAGTTGAAAGAGTTTACATTTAGTTTGGAAAATGAAATTTCCAAATTAAAAATATCTATTCCTTTGACATAATCATGAAGAACAAGAAATTACCGTGGTCAAGTTCCAAAATTCGGGATTTTGATCCAATGTTCGATACATGGTAAATGTTGAAGGATGATCACGACCATTCTGCCCGCATTAGATGGTGAGTCCTCGACAAAGATGTTCCTCCCTTTTATATCATTGGAGGCTAAAGAATATGTATCGTACAATGCCATGTTCGATTCTAGTGCTTCGCACAATTTGATGCCAAAGGCGATCATGGAAAAATTGGGACTAGACATTACAAGAAAATATCATGATTTGTATTCATTTGATTCCAAAATTTTCCATGTGAGGTGTATACAGGATCAACAAAGATTTGCTGTAAGTTTAGATCAAATTCCAAGAAGAATGTCTGATGGATGTAGTCATTTACATTCCTCCACTATTTGGATGCTCCCTTTTCAAGATCTTGGGGGGAAAAGAAAGGCACACTTCAGCTTAGATTTCCTCTATGTGACAACTAATGCAATAAATGAGAAAGTTATATCGAGAGCATAAGATGAAATACATGATAACCAAGAAAAGAGAAGCCAATCAATCATCCCGTAAATTATGTACATACCGACTTAGAGTCAAGCCAGGTTGCTTGCCGACAGTTTTAATGATATAGATAGTCAATTAGTTCAGAGGAAGATAACTTAAAATCACCGAGAATTTTAGAGAAGTTCTCAAGTAAAAGAAAGAAGAGAAAAACAAGCGATTGTGGAGCAATCACCAAGACAATGGGCAAGAAACAGGAAAAAACAAGCCGCGCAATTTCGCATTTAGAGGATTCCATGAAGATGGTCTTTGGACCATGGATTTTGATGCATGTTGTGTGGCAGTGACTGTGCTAGAATTGTGTTTCGATTCGTAGTCCATTTTTCCGTCCTGGAGAAGGTTCCAAGTAACGTGAGTGTGTTCCTACAAGCTATATCAATCGTTCTAATAATGGCTGCATTATGAGGCTCTAATTGTTGGCCTTAAGATTCTTAGAAATATACAAAGGACTGCGTGTATGGTGATTCGTAGTTGGTGATAAAGCAAGTTAAAGGTGAGTTTCAAAGCCAAGCATCCTCGCATGAGGTTTACCGTAATGCAGCTTTTTAGATATTCCAAGTTATTTCTTCGATCATACCTTGACATGTAAAGTTCTACATACAAAATGGTGTTGTTGTTGACCACAAGGTAGCAAGAAATTTAAAAAATTCCAATGAATTCCAGCAACAAGTTCGAGATTCATGTGAAACATCGCCTTCCCACCTGCATAACTAAAATATGTTAGCAAGTCTTTCGCATATCGCAGGAGATTAGTGATTTTTCATATTAAGGGTAAGTTTAAAGACACCTATAGATACAGAACATGATGATAATGATGACATACAAATAAACCAAATGTTAAAGTGTCACAACTTAAAGATAACATCATTCCTAAAGGATTGATTCCTTTGGAGGAACTTTTTTGATCAGACGATGTAGCCCACAAACCAACATTTGGAGGCCGAATGAGAAAGGTGTTGAAGAGGTAAATATTGGGACCGCCGAGAATCCCAAGATGGTAAAGTTATCAAAGTCATTGTCACCAAAGGTAAAGGTGAGTATGTGAAATTGTTGTCTTCATTTCTTTCGACATGCTTTTGCGTGATTACTCGCATTTAAAAAACACATGATACTAATATCATTCAAAGATACTATCCCCATCAAACCAAATCAAGCCTTTTCATCAAAATTTGAGGAGAATCAATCCAAAATGCTTACCACCATTGAAAAAGAGGTAAACAAAGGTATAAGTCGTGTAATCATCGTGCCTATCCAATTTTCAGATTGATATCAAATTTGGTGCCCGTGAGAAAGAAAACAGAGATCCATTTATGTATCGACTTCAGAATTAAATGGCAAGGTCATTAAAAGACAATTATCCGTCATAAAAATGGACCATATATTGCAGCAGTAGTTGGAGCATCAAGGACACCATCGACGGCCATTCGTGATACAATCAAATTTTAGTGCATGAAGATGATCTCCACAGATCGCGTTCACTCACTCCATGGGGAACGTTTCATTACAAACGTCGCTTGGTTTGAAGAATGCAAAAGCCACCTTCGCGTGCAATACTGGACATGGCTTTTTCCAACGAGAAAGATGTATTTTTGGTTGTTTACCTTGATGATTTAATCCGTGTTTTCAAATTCGATGAGGAACATTTATATCATTTGAAAGTTGTTTTTCCATGGTAAAATATGGCATTTCGCCGAATCCTAAAAGACTTTTTGCCATGGATGAAGGCAAGCTCCTTGGCCACATCATATCGAAAGATGGCATCCTGTGGTTGACCCCGCACGTGTTGAAGCCATTCAACAGATTGAGCAGCCCTTAACAAGAAAGAAATACAGCCCTTTAACGGTAAAATGAATTTTCAAGGCTGCTTCATTCAAATCTTGCAGAGCATCTTAGAGAAATCACGAATATATAAAAAGGACAACAGTAAGGTGGATGTATGAGGCGGTGAAATCATTTAATTTGGTAAAGATAGCTCTTTCTTCAGCCCCAATTTTAATTAGTCTGATTTACAATAATGACTTCATTTTGTTTTTGTTTGCTTCAGCACATCAAAATTGCCACGTGTAAAAGAGATGGAGTTGAGAAGCCCATTGCATTTTTTTAGTCGGATTATAAGAGACGAGTAATGAAATACAATATTACCGAGAAACAAGCTCTTGCGCTTGTAAAGGCATTGAAAGATTGCAGGTATATACCGCATTCCCACATTATAGCATATGTTCCTAACGCAAAGAAGCAAGATAAGCTAGTGACAGCAGATCCAAGGAAGACGGTGACCGTTGCGTTGTTAGAATATGATGTGAGATTAAACCAACCAAATCGATCAAAGGACAAGGACTCGCCAAGCTCATGGCCGAAACAAATATGCATGCTCTAGATATAAATTTGATCGCCGCCATGTCCGATGAAGATGAGGAGAGTACTTCTACTGTATCCTCGATATTTTTGTTTCTTCCCCTTGGTATGCCGACATCATATACGTACTTCGAATTTATCTCCGCCTCCCGAGATGCCTAGAACCAAGAGTAGAACATTGAGTTTGAGAGCTGCAAAATTTTACACGAATTCGCATTTAGCCAAGACCCCGTGGAATGTTGTTGAATTGTTTGGTAGAGGAGGAAGCCAAAAAGAGTTTTAGTGAAATTTCCATGTAGGAGGGGAGACTGCGTGGCCACCGTTTTGGAAAACCACACACAAGATTCTAAGGGCAGGTTACTATTGGCCTTCTTTGCTTTCGATACATAGCATGTTAAGAATTGTCACGAATGCCAAATTTTCGAAGGGAAGCAGAATCACAAATTTTGCCTCTCAAACCAATTGAAGTTAGTGCACCATTCCAAAGAAGGGGGGATTGGATTTCCATTCGTGGAAATTCACCTAGCATCTTCCGTGGACCGCATAGATGGATATTGACAATGACGACTACTTCACTAAAATGGACTAGCTATCTCTACTCGATAGGCCACTGGGATGCGGTAATTATCTCTTTCTTGAAAACAATATTCTCGTCACATTTGGGTGTCCTAGTAATATAATCATTGCACGGCCGTCTTCAAGTCTAAGAGGATGGTTGAATTTTGCTATAAGTACAATATTAGCTTGGGACATCTTCGATCGCCTACCATCCACAAGGAAATGGCTTGGCGGAATCTTCAAATAAGTCCTGGTAAATATCATTAAGAACGGCCGGAAATCAACAAAAAGGGGTCGGGCACAAGAAATTAGTGAATGACCCTGTGGGTTGATAGGGTAAGTCGAAAAAGTCTATTGGCATGTCTCCTTTCAGTTGGTGCGAAAGATAACAATGGTTTTTCCTACTTCA
This sequence comes from Pinus albicaulis, assembly GCA_034641835.2. NCBI lineage: Eukaryota > Viridiplantae > Streptophyta > Pinopsida > Pinales > Pinaceae > Pinus > Pinus albicaulis. Next base: position 947,382,642 of record CM076582.1, read on the forward strand.
CTTGTTGTCTCAAGTAGTCAAATTTCTTCAGAGGTCAGGTAGTGGAGGAAGATCCTATGCAAAGGAGGATTAATCAAATGATTCATTTGCTGTTTGTAAAACACCTGGAGGAGGTATTTCAAAATACTTTCAAGTTTTCTTCAGGAGTGCATCAAGAAGATTTATGAGAGGAAGGAAAAAGCAGATAAGTTTCAGTTAGATGAGGTGGTTTTGAAGTGATGCCTGAAGAAGATATGTGGGAAAGCACTTGTAAATTTGAAAACTTATGGAAGGGTCCTTTTAAGATTGCAACATCGTGGTCAAAACGCCTTTTCTTCTCAAGGAATGAATGGAGATGATTGTTCTGGAGGGCTGATCAAGGGTCTACGTTAAAGAGAGGTGACACTTCGAGTATTTTCTCGATTTCATCATCATTGTATATATCATTTTACTTCTTTTTATTGCAAGTGTGTACCGACTTGTATCTTCAGCTTAGCCCGAGTAAGGCATATAATTCTGGAGATGGATGTTGGTTGGTTTCCAAGTTTGTCAAGTCAAGCTTTTATCAAGTTTAGCTTTTAGAGTCAAATTAGTTTTGGTCAAGTTTCAGCTTGTTTTTCAAGTCAAGTTTCCAAATTAATAATGTACTAAAAGTCTGTGTTATCTATTGAAACAATGACTCCATCGCCCAATGGACAAAGGCACCGTCTGACTTCAGATCTGCCGTTCTTGGCATCTCCTGAGCCACCATCCCCCATTGGAGCCAGACGGTTAGAGTCGGTCCTTACAAATTTCTACCGTAGATCACGCTTTTGCATATCATTCTTAGGTATCTTCTTCGTTCCACTTCGTTGCATTTCGTTTAGAGCATGCCATCGATCGAAGAGGGGTCTCGTTGTCTTGTGTTTCCTCATGCTTGTACCTGTGGCTAATTAGAATTCTTTAAAAAATCACTCGAAGTTCATAATGTTGCATTCATGGGTATTAATGATTGTTTTCGTTAAAAGAGTCTTTAGTCCTAGAGTCATAGGTTTTCAAGTCCTTTGCATATGCGTTCTCATAAAAGTCTTGTGCCATGAGGTTGGTTCCAAAGTTCTCGCCATATTTTTATTATCAAAAGATAAACATACTTAGTCCAAAACTCGTTTTGGAACTAGAAATCGTCTAATTTTATTTTTGGGAATAATTGTATTTATTTTAAATTAGCAAGAAATTCCGCAGCAAGCCTCTAATCTTTTCCAAAGCCAAGTGCAAGATCCTCAGAAAGCATGAAGTATTATCACCCAAGACTCGTGTAAAAAGCAAGAGAAAGTCAAAGAACAAAGATCGTATTGAATGACCAAAATGACAAAGCATTTTCTAAAACATTATAAAAAGTGTTGAACAAATTTTTAAAATCAAATCATTTTATATGATATTTTTTCACATATAAGCCAGCAGTGTCTATCCATTTCCACCAATTCTCAAGGCAAAACTTAAGTCGAATTTGTGAAGTGGAGGGCCGAAGACGTGTTTTGCGTAGCCGTGGACTCGGATTGAAGGTGCGCGCTACCCATACACAGAGGCGCACACCGAGAGAAGGGGCGCTACGCATATAACGCCCACGCGGGGCCCTCGGTGTAAGCTGAAGACGGGCGCGCTGCGGAGGCCGCGCGCTACGCGTTGGGCAGGCGCTACGCACACAGCCACAGAGCCGATTTTTTTTGCTCATAATCACCAGATGTCACAACGACTCCTTCAACTTGCAAGTAGGGCTTTGCACCATTGCTCGTTGATTTTTGAACAGATTGTGGTGTTTTGAGGTGGGGGCAAATGAATGTACTTGATGGAGAGGTGAAACCCTATATTCATAGCGCATTTATTCCTTAGGTTTTAAATACATATTGGTGGCTTTGTGAAGATTTTCCACCAGAGTACATATATATACCTCTATATATTAATAAAGTCCACCGCCCTCATACCCGCTTATCATTTTACTAATCGTCGTCATCATCATTATATTACCACTTACATACTGTTTGACTGTGGTCATTGTTGCATTGTGTCCCATTTCCCATTGACAAACACAACATGCCATTTCTCTTTCTTGACAAATTTTATCCAAGATTACCAAGGCCGCACACTACATTTTCACTTGGTACTCATTTGTCAAAATTCACTTGTGATCCAAAACGTAGACTCCGTTCTTAATGCCGATCCACTAAAATCGCAGCTATTACCATCAGACTATTTTGAGGAAGTGAAGATATGCAACATAATGGGATTGTGAGACATACGAAAATTTTTGACTTCACTACACCTATATCAACACAATAATTGCAGGGACATCTTGCTTTCAGTCATGTCGTAGACAGATCTGGCCATGAGAAGGAGTATGACAAGATTCACAAGAGGAGGAAATGTGCTGGAGGTCTGCTTAGTAGTGGCAAGGTAAGCATCTCAAAGGAGGAGCCTACTTCTTTGGCCTGACTGCAGCTTGCCCGCTCGCAATGGATTGTTTTCACAATATGTTTCCAATACCGTGAGATGATCTCACAAACCTAGTCAATGAACGAAATGTCATTTGTTCTGCATTTACATGATGGCCGTGTAAACCCCGCTCGGAAAGTAGGGATTTCACTGGCCACTGACTATCGCTTCTCGTGCCACCGCATTGTCAAATATATAGGAGAGGAATGGAACAAACGCGCTAGCGTTAGAGCAAATTCACCATGAGCCATACATCAAACCCAAAAGGAGGCACCCGAGTTGTGGTTTTTCCTTTCGCATTCCCGAAGGATGAGTTTGCACGACCGATGAAACTCATCATTCAGATTGCTTGCGAGTGCGCATTCGCGTCTCTCATGCGTACCATGTCTCGCTTGTTGATACTCACAGGGTATGTATGATGAACATTCGTACTTCATGTATCGCAACATTGAGAGGATGATGATTTTTCAGACAAAAAAGACCCCAAGACAAGAAGATAGAAGTATATATCATTACGCGTTGATCAAGATTGTAGTGGTACATCGGGCCGGGACACAGCCAGGCATCACTTGGGAGGATTTCATCTCCCGTGACTTCTTCACAGCCAACAGAGTCGCCTCCCGAGGTAGTTCATGATGAGGGAGAGCCTTCACACCAGCTCCCTCGACATTCCCAGATTGAGTATACGTTGTCTCCGTTGTATGTGACATACCAAAGAAGGCCACAGGCTCATTTGCAATGACACGACGAGTACTATCTCCACCCGGCAGGAAGGGGTCTCGTTGTTCCACGTCAGAGCGAGTATTATCTCCACATGAATGTGTGGAAGGGGTCTCGCCTTCTTCTTCAACAATGTGTACAGATTCAGGACAGCATAAGAGGCCCATGCATGATGAGGGCCCATCAGAGGCCGGACACCGATTGTCGTATCATTGATGTTGATGCGAGCTCTCCTAGGCCTCAAATCAAAGAGATCATCCAGGAGCAGAGGGCCGAGAATGACATGATGAAAGAGAACAGAAGAGGGCTCGTTGGGTGAGTAACCACTGGAGCAAGGTAACAAATGTACGTAGGATGAGCACGAACTTTATGAGTCAAGCACATCCGTGAAGATCGACAATCAGTCTAAGAGAACGGCCACATGACACCAACCCATCAGACTTGGCTCAGCCACCGTGTTGAAGACTATCCTGAGAATTCTCACTGAGAAATCCAACAGATCCAAAGACATGCTTCGTCACATGAAAGGCCTACTATTGGCCCACATGCACGTCTCCGCAAAGCAAGAATGAAGATCTGAAGAGGAGGTTGAGCCGAAGCACTAAAATGGTGGAAAAGGCCTCGATCCACTCGGATTTTGGCCGAGGCTTCTATTGTCAATGGTCAATTTAGTGTGTCCTAAATTACGGTGATTTAATCGTCAATCCGGAATCTTGTGTCGATGAAGTGCTACGCACTATATGTGCAAGATAACCTCTTTCTTAACTTTTTGTCGTTTATGGTTTTTCTAAGGTGAAATAGAAATTCTAAAGTGAAAAACAAGCTTGGTTATAATTGTTCAAGGAAGTGATATCCCCTATAATGATTTACCAATCTCGAAACTTTAAAAGCAAATTGAAATTACAAATGACAAAAGAAAGTAACCGAAATGGAAAGTGTCGTTAATCTAATGAATCAAAACAAGAAACTAGTGAATATGAAAACTAAACTATTCTTGCTGCCAACTGAACACAAAAGAAACTACGCTTATGGAAATTCAAAATTGCAATGAAAGAAATCTAAATCAGATTACATCAATTTATTTTCTCGAATTCCCTTCATCATTAGACCAAATCCTATGACTTGCTTAAGTAATCATAAACAACTTGTGTAACCGATATTTAATTTGCGTAAAGTAAACTAATACTAAACCATACATACATGATTCAATCCTCGCCATCACCCAGCTATGGTTTTCGGAGGCAATTGAATATGTCATACATGATTCAATATATCTAAGTTTGCGTAAAAAAAACTAATACTAAACTACACACTTCATCATGCGTACCACCATCAATCCAAATTTCGTGGGCTTTCTGAGGAAACTGAAACGCTATGAGCAAATTAATATATCTAATTTTGCAGAAGGAACTAATACTAAACTACACATCTCATCATGCCCCCTCACCATCACCAAATTCGTGGCTTTCTGAGGTAGTCAAGACACTATGAGTAGCTTAATATGTCTAATTTTAACTACCGAATCAAATAAACAAAACTCGAAGTGCACAAGACAAAACTGAAGTTAAACAAAGACCGTGAAAGAAAACTAGCAAAGGTATCAATATCGCTCTATCATTAGTAAAAATACTAAGAAAAATGTCGTGTCGTCTACCTAAAACCCGCACAAGAAAACCGATCAAGATTTTAACAATCATAAAAACATAAAAGACAAAATGAATGCAATGGAAATTACGTAAATGTATGAACGTAAATAAAACAACTATGAAATATGAACATGTAATGGGTTATGATACAATGATCGCTTAAAGAAATGAAATGAAAAATATATACATTGTCATACGTAACTCCTACGTATAGGCCCTTCACGCAGCTCGGGTATGATCTTCAAACACGAATTAAGTTAAGAAACAAAAGTTTTTCACATTAAAAAGAAATGACATAGTCGTGGTATTATCAGCCAAGGTACAGACCACTACATAACAGAAAGTACGCACATCAACTTAATAGATATATCAACTAACAACTATCAACTCACATTCACTAACTCTACGTGCGTATGCAAACGCTCTTTATAAAGCAATAAATGTAACTGGCTTCCGAATTTTATGATAAGAAATGAAGATTTATAGACCACTAAGGCCACGGATTTAGAGTATGGCCATGCTGGAAAACGGATCTATGGAAGGTGTGGGCGCTTAAATTCAACTCCGTAACTTTGCACAGATGTCAATTAACCTCCGGTAGTTTGGAACGGCTCGCATGGATGTTTTTAAGTGCCACGAAACGTAGTCCACTCGACATAGAACTCACGGCTATCTCCACGATGGCTTTGACCGCGGCTTTCCTTGACGAATTTTCTTGAACCAATAGGACACGAACCATGTCCTTGTCATTCCTAGCCTCAACATGTGGCTCGCTTCCTTCGTCGACACCCGTAACATTGATTTCCACAAAATAGTCAAGAAATATAAATGGCCGCGAAAAGTGACAAGTTTCCGTTGTACTGTATGAACAAAATCTAAATCAAATAGAAAACACAATAAACATAATTAAAAACCATGTTAGATACCTTTGCACATGATATTCGACAATTTTGGAGGTTTTGAGGTGAGTGAAAGAGATGGAAAGTGTATGGAAGAGAGACAAATTCCGGACTCAACATACCCCCACTGTGAAGGTGTTGCATGTCCTCATGCAACCAAAATTTTGACACTCTTTGTTCAATTCATGTGCCTTGATACTTCAGCCAACACATCTAACCCCTCTTCTTTCTTTCGTACCGCCATCATTCTCAGTTTCTTCATGAGGCACCGAATTTGATATTCAGCAAGTGCTCTCGCTCAATTTTTGGCATTTCCTTTTTAGCTTCTTATTTTTCTTTTGCCAAATACCCAAATGTAACATAGTATTGTCATGATAATCTTGTCCATTTTGCTTCGCTCTTGAGTGTTTCATTTTCTTATTTTTGATATGCCGATTCAAAAGCTCAAGCTCAAAAATCTCCGTTTAATGATCGAACCAAATTATCCCGCAATGTATGAGGCCGAATAGAAGAGGTGCTTGGACCGTGGTCGCCTTATCCAGTATTCTATATAGTCATAGACTCCGCTGTTTGGGGTCTACTTCCGTGTCTTTTTCATTGACCTGCCCTCAAAATGCCGCAAGGGAGAATTATGTTCAAAATTTGGTTGAGGAGAACTTTCATCAATATTTTGGCTGAGAATAAGATGGAGTACGCTCATTATCCGATTGGGAGTGAAAGGAGTCGTGTTCACTAACCGACCGAAATGGACTATGGTCAGCTTGGAGACCGTTCAGATGTCTCTTTTCACCCAAATCAATGAAATGAGGACTCTAATTTAAGCTTTTCTCAGTTTTCCTTAAGCCTCGCTTCTCCCTCACTTGCCGTGGTACATTACCCTTTTGTTCTTGTTTTCCGTTTTTGCCTTTTTAGATAGAGATGATCAAGTTTTTGAAGAAAAATTAATCTCTCGTATAGAATTTGGGTGATCTTCTTCTTCGTAAGAAGAAGTTTTATGGACAATTTCAACAATTTCTTCCTTTGATATTATTATTTCTAATTTGATTTCCTTCTTCTTCCTTTTTACCAATCTCTTCTCTATCATTTTTCTTCATAGTAATATAGGAAGTATCTTGGATTTCATCTAATGCTCTTTTCCTTCTCTATTTCTTGCTGTGCTAGTCGCTTTGAACTTCCCCGTGTAGGAGCAACTTGGGTTTCAACATCCATTTTCTTCTACTCCTCCTAATTGGATTACCTTCAGACTTTCCCGAGGTTCTTCAAAGAAGTTTCTTACTAAGAATTGTTCCCATGTATCTTTTCTTTTCTTTTAGTTCCTTTTCAATCAAAATTTTTATAAGCCCATGATGATATAAATGAGGCTCTACATCTCCTAGGTGTTTTTTCACAAATACAAATACTTTCTTCAAGCTATTGAATAGAAATAAGGAAGATTGAGAGTTTGGTTTTCAAGGAAATTTATCAATATCCTAGTATGATACATGTACATAGAGCCAAGCGGCCTTCACATGGCATAAATTTCTGAACAATGAGTAATAAAGTGGCCCATTCATCTTTTATCGCATGCAATCGAATTCCTTGAAACAAGATATCCATACCTTGATTTCTGAGGATTGTTCTCCATACCTCATCACCGATACTTTTGTTTTTGAACCACCGTTCTTCCTCAAGAAGTTTTGTGGCTGTTTGCCATTGGATGCTTCATTAACCAAAAAACTTGATATCTCCCACTTCTGGCTCGAGCCATCAAATGATCTTGCAAACGCTTTGGTAACTTCTCTGTATAATCCCGAATTTCGAATAAAACGCAACGATTTAGCTTTCCTCAACACTTTTGGTGCCTTGTGGAAATCCCTCTATGAACTTCGGTCCTTCCGGATCTGCCCTTAATAATTTTCCCATTTTACTTCTCTCGTGCTTCACAGCCTTGCCTCTGTGAGGGTTTTAACCCAAGTGGAACGATGGAATACACTAGGCCGAGCACAATGCCGTGGGGATGTTATCACAAACGGAAGAGAGAATGATAGAACACGGAATAAGACTGTGTAACATACGAGAATGAGAGTGAGTAAAAGAACGGAATGAGTGAAACAAAGGAATGAGAATGAGTGTAGAGTGAGGTTTTGTAAACATGACAGAGAAACGCATAAAGAAGTTAACAAAGTGTAATGCATTCCTACGCATTTTGAATTTTTATGGCCGTGTCATAAATATGAACATGCTTCAATCAATGATTATGGAGTTATGCGGCTTGTAAGAGTCCTTTGTCAACTCAAATACTTATCATTATCTTCTCTGTAAGGCTTGAACATGAGTAAGAGTCGGAATTTCAATAATGAAGCCGTTGTGAATAAATGCAAGAGGATAACATAGAGATCGTGGAGGGTTACTGACCGTCAATATAATCATTGCGCGTTATGGGTAGAGCTCATAGTTTAAAATTACATAAAAATGTGTCTTTTATACTATTTGAAATAAACTTTATTCATACCTTTGGAATCCTTGCTTTTGCCCTTGGTCTTCAACTCGATTGATCTTCATTAGTGTCTTGAATGTCCCACTGACCCTCTCCCCGCATTTTATTTCATGATTTTATGAAAACAACAACTAACCGTACATTCTTTTTTGAAAATCGCAGTAGTAGCAAATGCTATTTCGGCCGCGGAATCGGGAGTCACTGGCGGAAACGATGTCGGTTTCACGTAACCGACACAAACTTATTACTTGGCCGAAATAGAAATGAACAAATGACAAATGACTAGGTGGAAATGGTCATAAAAATATTTTTATTGATGGAATGGATGAGATGAAGTGGAATGAAGTGAAATGAAATGTAGAAATGAAATGAAATGAAGAAAATGAAAATGGAGTGGGTGGTGAGATAAAATGAAATAAAAGACAAGACTGAAAATATAGAGTGTCGTGTGTCCCCGATTTTCACCCCATATTTTCTCGTATAAGAGCTAATCGATGATTGGTTTTCAGGCTTATACCATTTTTCTTCTTCTTCTCCTTCTCTTTTTAACTGAAAAACAAAAACTAGCTTGGTAAAGAGAAGAAGGATTCTTCCGTACCTGTACCGATTGCGTAACTTTCTTGAAACAACAACTTGACAAAATCCTCTTTAGAGAGTGGTTACAGATAAACTTTAAATCTATGGCCATTCACTAAAAGAGGAGTTTGAAACTCATCAATGGTCTTGATTCTTACAAACTCCATTGTTAAAGACCTTCATTAATCTCATATGGCCCAAGCCAATGAGTCCAAATTTCCTTGAAAATTTTAAACTTGGAGTCAAATAACAATGCCCAATCTCCTTCTTGAAACTTCTCTCTTTGATATTTTTCATGCCACTTAGTTCTTTGATATTGAACTAGATCTATTTAGAACGTTTGTCCCATCTCATCTAGCTCATTCAATTGCTCCATTCTATGCTGAGCTTCCGATAAGTCCATCTCTAACCTAACCGCTATCTTGAAGGTCTTGACTTGGAACCCAATGGGAACAAGACTTCTTTCCCATAAACAAGTTCATAGGGAGAATGTCCCGTTGTATTCCTCCATGTAGTTCAGAGGCCCACAAGGCTTCGAAGCCTATCTCAGCCCAATCTCTTCTATGTGATGAACAGCTTTGGTGATGATACTTAAGAACTTTGTTTGTGGACTCCACTTGACCATTTCATTGTGGATGGTAAGGAGTAGATTTTCTTCGTGCTTGATTTTGTATTCTTCCATCAACTTCTCCACCAAATTTGATGAATTGACTTCCCGATCTCGTTAGCAATTTCTGGAACACCAAAGCGAGTAAAAATATCTCATAAAGAAAATGAACAACTGAATTTTCAAATAGCAGATACTAATGCTTTAGCTTCCACTCCATTTAGTAACATAATCGCAAACCAATATACTTTTTGCTTCGATGGTGGATTAATCGGTCCAATGAAATCTAAAGCCCATTTTTCAAAGGGTTTAAATGAGTACCTCGTGTTTGCAATGGCATTTCATTTCAAAGGGTAGGTTTCCCCTACTCTTGGCGCCTATCACACCTTTTGACATATTTTTTTGCATCTTTGAAGAGAGAAGGCCAATAATATCCTGCTAGAAAGGATTTTATAGGCCGTCCTTTTGTCCGCAAAGTGTCCGCCGCATGGTTCATCATGACATGCCTTAAGAATATCAGGCATTTTATCTTTCCCCGACACATCTTCTCAACACAAGATCCGGCCTCGTTTTAAACAATTCGTTAGAAATCCATGAATATCTTGAACTCTCCCGAATAATTTTTCGTTTTTCTCTTGAAATAATGTGAAGGTAGTTTCCCCGTAACCAAATAGCAATATTCCGCATACCAAGGGGTCTTAATAAGCACGTTAAACAAAATATTCATCAGAAACTTATCTTCTACAGAGAATCTTCTTTAGTATTTTTGAATTCTAGGACAAGAAACTACCATCAGATTCTCCGTTTTCCCCGGTCTATCTAACACAAATAATATTGAATTCTTGTAAAAGTAAAAGCACTGTCACTCGCCATTAGGTAATGTTTGTTCATTAAATATCTAATCGCGTAATGGTCAAGATGAATAAAGTTTCATAGCCCGTTATGTAATGTCTAAACTTATTAATTGCATGAACAACAAATAAGAATTTTTCACCACAAGATAATTCAACTGTGGGAGTCAATTTTTACTCTGTGTAATAAATGGCATAAGGAATTAAATCTTTTTGACCCTATCACTCTCCAAGCTGTATTCAAGCATCCGTAGAAATATGGAGCAGTTTCCACTCGTCCTCTTAAGATAGGTGCTTCTGATATTTCGTTTTCAAAGTTTCAAAAGCTGATTGACAATCGTGATCCCATTTAAATTAGTCTTTTGTAAGAATTGTTGAAGAGTGGAGATGCTATTTTAGGTGAAGTTTTCTATAAATCTTCTATAGTAACCCGCAAATCCTAGAAAACTTCTAACATCTCTTTGACAATTTGAACAGGCAACTGAGAGATGATCACAACTTTGATCTATCAACCTTAATTCCATCTCTGGGAAGATGTCCTAAAACAATCCCTTCAAGAACATCATAAAGCATTTTTCATGCATGAATGAAAGGTTTGTTTTTATAAGCATCTTATGAGAACTTTTTTCCAAATTTTCTAATGCCTCTTCAAATGAATTACCATAAACCGTAAAATCATCCATATAAACCTCACAATAACCAAGGATTAGATCGTAAAAAATTCCTAGTACCGCTTTTTAATGTTATTTGTGCATTACATAACCCAAAAAGGAAGCACGTAGGCAAAAGTTCCCCATGGACAAGTAAATGTGGTCTATTTCATCTTCATGTGCTACCTTCAATTTCTTGATTATAAACACCAAACCATCCAAAAATGAAAAGTACTTTTTCACTCATACGTATCTAATACCTCATCAATAAAAGGCAAAGGAAAAAGTGATCCTTCAAAGTTGCTTTGTTCAACTCGTAATCAATGCATACTCCTCCACTTACCATTCTTTAGGTACTATAACCAAAGGAGAAACCCATTGGCTATCCGAAATTGGATAAATGAAGCTTACATCAGAGAAGTTTTTGGAGCTTCTTCACTATTTCCCTAAGATTTGGATTCATCCTTTGAGGTTGTCCGATTGGTATACTGCTTTCCTCAATATAGATATGATGGATGCAAGTCTTAGGATCAATACCCTTCATGTCAAAGATACTCCCATGCAAATGCGTAGAATGTTTTTGCAAGATTCTCGGGTTAGTTCTTCTTGTTGTGACTTCTCCAGATGTTTGCTGATATTTAATGTCTTTTCTGAAAAATTCAAAAATCGTAATTACCAAGTTCTTCCTACAGAGGCATGAGACATTTGTCTTGATGATAAATATTCTGGTGTCGCATTCAACTGAATGTAGTCATATTCCGAATTTATCTCAAAATTTTCTAATGTGTTCCGACTTGACTATCCTCACTAATCTCGTAAAATGGTAAAGACAAAGTTGCTAGTGTTCTCATCATCGACCCATTCATTGTCTCCTATTTCGTAATTTGTTTCTATGAGGATACAATGAATTTCTTTCTTTGTCAATTACCATTAGAAAATGTACATGTCTCCGGGCATCTACACCACTAGGTGTAAGTACTCATCAGGGCTACCAATGTCTTCCTAAGATAATTGGATGTCCTCCTAGATTACTTTAGAGTCAAAATCATAAAGTCTACCTATATTCCCTAGAATCTAAGGAGATCGAAATATCTTCTAATACACCAACTGGTTTAATAACCATTCATTCATAAGTTGCATAGTGAGGTGTAAAAAAAGAAGGTTAGGAAGTTTTAACCGTTCCATAGTCTGCCTAATTATAATGTTGATATCAAATTTCCCTAAGTCAATCAATGTGTTTGGAATTTCTATCCCATTTATATGTGTCTTGGATAAATAATTTCCAGATCTACATACTTCGCATGGCAATTTTTCCCATCAATGTCTCATCTTTCCTACTGTGTGGATTCTTCTGTGTCCTTTAGCTTTTCCCGGTCTTTTGAAACTCAACCTCTCTTGTTATTTTGCTAGAATAGGAATTTCTAATGTGGCTTGTAGCAATGGAATCTTGATACAAACATTCTTCAATTCATCAGAAAGTCATATAGCAACAAAATTTGTTTTTCCACCCTTATCAATTCCAGGCCTTTTCCGGAAAAGGAGGTGTAGATGAAGATACGTGCTGCTCAACTATAGGAGTTGTGGATGCTAGCTTTTTCTTTTTCTTTGAATTTTTAATTTTGAATATATTCTTCCTCTAACCCTTATTGACTTGAAGAGAGTCCTCCTCAGAGGTATCTTGCTCTTGAATGTCTATAGAAGGTTTTTCTAAAACTCTGCCGTATCCGAGTTGTACACGTTGAGAGGAACAATCATATAGGTAGGAAATTGTTGTCCTTCTACCATAAGTAGTTTGAGGATTCTTATTGTTAGATTTGGCAATGGTCGTAGCCGGAAGTTGATTTGTCTTCTCGTTGGTATGGGAGCAAGAGTTGAGGATTTGTATTTTTTGTTGAGAAGGTTGATGTTGTGGAAATGGGCAATGAAAGTTGTTGTGGATTTTGGCTTGGAAATTGTGGAGCTTGTTGGTTTTTGAAAAAGATGAGGATATTGATAAAATTGAGCAAATCTCCGATAAGGATTTTGCATCCCTTGTAAATTTCATGGCCGGACATGAGTTTTTGATGTTGGGACCAAGGTTGTTGCCAAGGAGTCCAATTTGGGTGGGGGTTTGAAGATTCACAGTGGTTGATAAACCTGAGATTGTTGTCCTCGCCAAGGTCTCCTTGCGACAAAACAGAGAGATTCTATTAAATTTGGATCTTCTTGAAAAACAAATTTTGAGTCCAGGATTGAAGGAAAATCCTTGATTTCATGATTTTTCCTGTTAAAATCATACATAGCCAGCACTTTTGCATCCAAGGATATTCCTAAAGCATGTTTCTTTCTACATTTCTGATAAAAGATGGCTAAATCATCTCGTTTCTCGCTTCTCGCTTGTTTTGGATTTTAAGGGTGTCTAGAAGCACCTACTAAGACCCCCTAAGATATCGCCAACTCATCAAGCATATTACCAATCTCTCGCCTACTTACCGATCCAAATTTCTGCGCATTTGTTAGCCCTAATAAGAGAAGAATCCCTAGGCCCTTTTCCTAGCTTTCTTTAGATCTTCCCTTGAGAATTGGATACATAGTTCTCGTTATATCATGAAATGGGAGTTGAGAAAATGCCCTTTACCCATCATGTTTAAAAATGTCTATCCATTCATCTCTAATGGCTTTTAATAAAGAGGGCTTTCAAGGTTTCATTATCTAAGTTGTTCATCTTTGCTCTTTCTGTTGTATTGAAATATTTCAATTAAGTCTTCCAAATTTTCATCTTCTTTTTGCATCATTTTGAATACCTCATCCTTATGATTGGTGGGCATACAATAGTCCAAGTATCTATCCAAAAATGTTTGTTTCATATCATTCCAAGTCCTCGATAGATTGAGTGGCTAATCCATGAACCATTTCTGCTATATCCCTTCAAAGTTGAAGGAAACAAGCTTTGGAGTTTTTGAGAATCTTCCATATAGTCATAAGTTCTAAGACACTACTTCAAACTCAAACGTAAATGTTTCAGATCTTCACTTCGTAATCCATAAAAGTTAGGAGAACATGGTGAAATATTTTTTCATTGTTGCATGAGTTTCCTCATCAACTATAGGGAATCCAAGAAAATCGTCCCTATTTCTACCATTATTTCCTTCACTATCAAGTATCTTCATTATCTCCTCCTCCTCTACCTCCACCTCTCTACTTATTACTTCCTCTCAAGCATGATAGTTTCTTTAGAGTCCTTATAGTCCTCTAGTTCTTCTATCAAGGAAGGATGAGAGAAAGTTTCTTTGTTTTCTAAGTAGGCTTTGTAGTAGGTGTAGGAGAATCCTACCCACTGCTTCTTGATCTCCAAAAATCTTAAGGCTAGGGGTAAGTAGATGATGGTGAATCAGTCTATGCCTTGAAGAAGATGGAGTTGTGAAAATCGAACTCTTGGCTTTAGCTATAAACCTTCCCCTAGAATCTCTTGCTCTATGCATGTCATTTTTTATATTTTTTAATAAAAGTTACACAATTCTTCGATCTTCCAGACGACACGAGGTGCAAGAAGAGAGCATACTTAAGAAATTACTAACCAATAACTCTCTTTTCCTCGATCCTCCAGATCACACTAGGTGCAAGAGGAGAGCATACTTCAAGAAGTTATCAAGTTTTCCCTTCTTTTATGATTTTATGTAGCTAAGAAATTGGCTACCTAGTTACACTTCCCCTAAGAATCCAAGACTAAAATGTTTGGTCAATTTAGTGTGTCCTAAATTGCCGCATTTAATTGTCAATCCTAGAATCGTGTCGATGAAGTGCGCGCACTATATGTGCAAGATAACCTCTTTCTTAACTTTTTGTCGTTTATGGTTTTTCTAAGGTGAAATAGAATTCTAAAGTGAAAAACAAGCTTGGTTATAATCATACTCAAGGAAGTGATATCCCCTATAATGATTTACCAATCTCTAAACTTTAAAAGCAAATTGAAATTACAAATGACAAAAAAAAGAAAGTAACCGCTCGAAAATGGAAAGTGATGTTAATCTAATGAATCAAAACAAGAAACTAGTGAATATGAAACTAAACTATTCGTCAACCGAACACAAAAGAAACTACGCTTATGGAAATTCAAAATTGCAATGAAAGAAATCTAACCTCCATTTACATCAATTCATTTTCCGACCCTTCATCATTAGACCAGCCTATGACTTGCGGAAGTAATCATAAATGGTCTGTGTAACCGATATTTAATTTGCGTAAAGTAAACTAATACTAAAACCATATATACATGATTCAATCCCTCGCCATCACTCAAACCTATGGCTTTCGGAGGCAATTGAAGATGTCATACATGATTCAATATATCTAATTTTGTTAAAAGAAACTAATACTAAACTACACACTTCATCATGCAAACTCCCCTCACCATCACCCAAATTGGCTTTGAGAAATCAAAACGCTATGAGCAGCTTAATTACATTCATCATAGAAAAGGAAACTAATACTAAACTACACATCTCATCATGCTCTCACCACGGTCACTGTATTTTCTGAGGTAGTCAAGACACTATGAGTAGCTTAATATGTCTAATTTTAACTACTTAATCAAATAAACAAAATCAAGTGCACAAGACAAAAAACCGAAGTTAAACAAAGACCGTGAAAGAAAACTAGTACAGAATAATATCGCCATATCATTAGCAAAAATACTATGAAAATGCCCCCGGCCGTCTACCTAAACCCGCACAAGAAAACTGATCGCATTTTAACAATCATAAAAACATAAAAGACAAAATGAATGCAATGGAAATTACGTAAAATGTATGAAATTGCAAATAAAACAACTATGAAATATGAACATGTAATGGGTTATGATACAATGATCGCTTAAAGAAATGAAATGAAAAATATATACATTAATACACAAAGAACTCCTGGCCGAAAGGGTGGCCCCCTACGCAGCTCTCCGGTATGATCTTCAAACATCGACTTGCTATGAAAAAGAGTTTTTCACATTAAAAAGAAAGTCATTACAAAATGTGGTATTACGCTCGTTGCGCGTAATCACCACATACGTAGCACGACATCAACTTACCGTATATATCAACTAACAACTATCAACTCACATTCACTAACTCTACGTGCGTATGCAAACGCTCTTTATAAAGCAATAAATGTAACTCGTCTCCTAAGTTTATGATAGCAAATAAAGACGTAGACTACTAAGGCCACGATTTAGGAGTATGGCCATGTTGGAAAACGGATCTAAGGAAGGTGGGCGCTAACTAACTCGCAACTTTCAGACAGATGTCAATTAACCTCCGTGTTGGAACGGCCGTATGGATGTTTCTATGCCACGAAACAGTCCACCACATAGAACTCCACGGCGTTGACTTCACGTGATGGCTTCGATCAGCGTTTCGACGAATTTTCTTGAACCAATAGGACACGAACCATGTCCTTGTCATTCCTAGCCCGCCCATGTGGCTCGTTCTTCGTTGACACCCGTAACATTGATTTCCACAAAATAGCCGCGGAAAGGACAAGTTTCCGTAACGTATGAACAAAATCTAAATCAAATAGAACACACAAACATAATTAAAAACCATGTTAGATACCCTTTTGCACATGATATTTGACAATTTTGGAGGTTTAGGTGAGTGAAAGAGATATGGAAAATTGTATGGAAGAGAGACAAATTCGGGACTCAACACTGGGCATGATACATGATGGAGGGTCTTCGCTCCAAATTTGAGCAAATTCGGAGAAGTTTTTGTCGTTTTGAAATATTTTGGTCCAAAAACAGATTTTTCAGCTATACGAGTAGCGCGTCGACGTGCTCGCTTTTGTTTGGGACACTCGTCGAAGGAAAACTTTATATTTCGTGTTTTTCATGGTAATTTATGCATTCTCGGGCATTAATGAAGCATTTCCATCAAAGCTCGGATGGTCAAAAGGCCCAAAAACACCTATGAAAACCACCTTGTTGCCACCTTTGCACCACAGTGAAGTACTTGTGGGAGAATGAAGTTTTGGAGGGGAAAATGAGCTCCAAATTGGGAAATTCCACTTGGGTTGGATAGCCAACATCCAGGGATTGCCAACGAGCTATCATGAGCTCAATTTGGATGCCGGGAAGTGCCCTGTAATCAAAGTTGAAAGGCACGCTACACGATGGCCTGTGGTGCGCGCATATGGATTTTTGGTCAATTTTTCACCTTCCAAAATTTCGAATTTCGGCCATTGGGACCCGGGGCGAGCCAGGGATGAAATTTTTGAGTTATCATGATGTAAATTGATGGTTGGCATGTAAATTTGACTCACTTTTACCTCTTCTAGATGATTCACTCCTAAAAGTAAAAATCGATGTAAGAATCCGCTCTCTCCTTTAGAGGCAAGTTGTTTAGATGCCTATTTTCTAGTTCTTTGTTTAGAATTAGTTGGAACTGTTTCCAGAAGGAGAATTCGACCCTAGAGGTTTGGGAAGGGGTTAGGAGGTCTATATGATGCAATTTTTGAGACATTCTACAAAGTTGGACTCTGGGAAACTTTTGCACACTATTGTACATATTTTTCATATTTCAAGGAAAGATCGAGGTTTTATAAAGACCTCGTTGGGATTCTTGTGTTTTTGGGCTTCTTGATGGTGTTTTCTCTCGCTTATTGTAAGTTATTTCATGTTTAATGTATGCCATTCCATTCTCATGCTTCGAAACTAAATGAATGAACGAGGCTGAATCCATTGATTTAAAGTGTTCGCCTTTGAATTTGTTTAGTTTTACATGTTTTTCGCCTCTGCTTGGAGAGGATCCATACCTTCCTTGCCCTTCTTGGGCCTCCTCCTTGTCATTCTGATCCATCCATATACCCAATAAAAAGCATCAAGACTATCTCCCTACTCGCCCCAACTCGAATTTCCGCAAAGATCTAGCCTTATCCCCCGACCCAAAATTGTTTTTTCCCATTTCTCCAACAAAAACCCAAAAAATCAAAATCAAACTTTCCTCTATCTCTTTACTAGCCTAAAAATCGCATTCATTGTTCATTATAAGTCATCTCAAAATTCTTCAAGATCCTTTCGTCGAGATAGACCCCGAGAGAGCCCTTTTCCCGTCCTCGTAGGGCTAGCTACGAGGTTGAGCGTGGTTTGATGTAGCCTTGAGTTTTACCTTATTTCACCCTAAGGTAGACGGGATGTACACAAAGGCTATAAATGGGGTCATTTTTGTTGCAGTATGGAAGGAAGTGTTATACCACCATTCAACGAGAGGTAACCACTTGACCCATTTTGTTTGTTTATTAGATACAAAACAACTAATATATCCTTCAAAACATTTATTTAATATCTTAGTTCGACCATCAGATTGAGGATGATAAGAAGAGCTATGAGCTAATTGAGTACCCAAACAAGAAAATAACTTTGTCCAAAAATTTCCAGTAAAAATGGGATCTCTGTCGCTCACAATAACCCTTGGGCTTCCATGTAGCTTTTGAATTCTCGTCCATAAATGTAGTAGAAAATGTACTTTCTTTAAATGGATGAGATAATGCACAAAAGTGTGCATACTTGATAAGTCTATTTTCAACTACCACCATGATGACACTCTTTCATTCGTACTTAGGTAAAACTGTGATAAAACTACGAAATCTCCTCCCCCAACGTTGACTTGGAATAGATAAAGGTTGTAGAAGTCCTGGGTCTTAATTATCTCAACTTTATTCTCACGGAAACCAAACATTCCACCACAAACTTTTTGAATATCGATTTAAGGCCATCCCAAAAAAATTCTTCTTCTACCCTCAGGGTATGTTTTTAAAAATCCCGAGTGTCCTCCTAAAGGAGAAATGTGTAATTCTAGAAGAATATTTTGTTTTAGTTTGGAATTCCTTACAAAGATATGTTCTATATTTGTACCATAAGGAATCATTTTTCCAACTAAATGTATCGATGTACTAGGATCTTGCCGCAACTTTTGAATGAGTGTCCATACATCTTTGTCCTTCTTCCATTCATCTCTTGCTTTGGTTATCCAATCCGGTTGGATAATAGAAATGGCACAAAGAAATGATTCCACCTCTTCATTCTTCTTGAGAGTGCATCTGCAACAACATTAAGCTTCTCAGAGATTATTTAGAAGTCATAACCCAACATCTTTGTGACCCATTTTTGCCACTTGAAGATATTCTTTGCTCAAAAAAGTGTTTAAGACTATCATGATCGCCTTTACCTTGAAGTGTTCTATTAGGTAAGTTCGCCATTTCTTTAGTGCATGTGATTGCTAACATTTCCTTCTCATAAATAGGTTTCGTAAATACTTTCCTTGATTGGACGACTCCTCAAAAGCAATGGGTCCTCCTTCGCATTAAGATAGCACCACCCATTTCCCGAGGCATCACATTCCACAAGAAATTTTTTGTGAAGTCCGGCGGAGTGATCCGGTGCCAGGGCACATCGCTCTCTTTAAGATGTTCACAGCCTTAGTTTCCAAGAGTCCATGAAAATGAATCTTTCTTCAATAATTTTTGTTAGAGGTGTCAAGTATTCTCCCATAATTATTAACAAACTTTACAGAGGACACCGTTAACCCGAGAAATCCTCGCAACCTGCCATGGCTGTGGGGACTTTCGATTCCTTAATGGCTTTAATTTTTGTTTGGTGGTCTAATTTAAACCCTGAGATACAATATGACCTGGTATTCACCTTCTTGTAATCCAAATAAAAATTTGGATGTTTTTGCATATAATTGTTTCTCCTGCAATAGTTTGAGCACCCTGTCAACATGTTACAACATGATCCTTCCAAGACCTACTGTAGATTATTATATCATCAAAAAATACTAGCACAAATTTTCTAAGGGTTTGAAAATTGAATTCATCAACCCTTGAAATGTAGAAGGTGCATTGGTAATGCCAAAATGCATGACCAAAAATTCATAATGACCGTCATGAGTTTGAAATGCTATTTTTGGAATATCTTCATCCTTCATTCTAATTTGATGATATCCTGAACGAAGATCCAACTTGGTAAAATAAATTGCTCCATGTAATTCATCCAATAACTCATCAATCATTGTGAATGGTACCATCTTTAATGGTGAGCTTATTGAGCTCCCTATAATCTAGACACATTCGTCGTGATCCATCCTTCTTGTGTACCAATACTGCCAGAGCAAAGAAAGAATCTTGACTAGGTTGAATTATACCCGCTTCTAAAATTTCTACAATCATACGTTCACTTCGCTTCTTTTGGACGTAATATCTATAAGGCCCGATGTTTGGAGGAACACTTCTGGAATCAAATGACTAGCATGGTAATGATCACCTGGCCAGGTGGGAGTCCTTCGGGAGTTTCAAACACCTTGGAATGATTTTCCAAGACTTGTTGAGATCACAGAAATAGATTATTTTGATGTTCGAACTTCTAGTCGCATAATTGTGCAATTACGCCGTTGTTATTTATTTAGAAGTTTTGTCATGACATTAGAGCTTATTATCCTTCCCGACTTCTTTGCAATACCCCGTAATTTGACTTCCTTCTTAAAAAAATTTCAAGAAAAGTTCTTGAAAATTAAAAAGCTATTGTCCCCAAATATTGTAGCTATTGTACTTCCTAGTACAACATCAACACCTCCCATAGGAATGGAAAGAATTGGACTAGTCAATACATATCTCCATGGTTATCTTGATTATTATGGCATTTTCCAGAGCAATTTATAGTTCCTCCATTTGCAACCATCACTTGACATTCTCGGGTGCTGCATAGAAACAATTTAATTTCTGGCTACCTTAGAATGAATAAAATTAAGGGTGCTACCCGAATCAATCAACACTATTACCTTTTTCTTATTGATATGTTCTTCATCTTGAGAGTTCGAGGAGTGGTAATTCCCTCGCTAGTGCATTACACGATATGGTCGGATTCATTTCTTCCTCTTTCTAGGGCCGGTTCCTAGTGTATATCCTCTCTTCTTGTTCATTTTCTTCTTCCTCTTCACAATATATGTAAAATAATTTCTTTCTCCGCAGCTATCAAGGGACCTTTAGTGTATTTTCTATCACAACCGTAGCAGCCCTTTTGCTCTTTTTTCTTCCACTTTAGAAATAACCTTGGGTGTGCTGTGGAAATCTAGGCATGGCAACACTTCCTTCTTTTAGTAGAATTGGAGGTAGCTTCCT
Organism: Pinus albicaulis; assembly: GCA_034641835.2. Lineage (NCBI taxonomy): Eukaryota > Viridiplantae > Streptophyta > Pinopsida > Pinales > Pinaceae > Pinus > Pinus albicaulis. The sequence continues at coordinate 947,403,655 of CM076582.1, forward strand.
TGTCGCCATAATTTTACATTCAACTTTTCTTGCCAACTCCGAATGCCTTATCCAATGAATCGCTTCAAACGCGAACTTCATGTTGGATGTTATCTCAAAGTGCCTATGAAGAGATCAATCCTCGTGTTCCTCCGGAATACCGCTACCCTTATATTCAATTTTTGAAGTCCTCAATGTGTCACCACTAAACCCTTTTTGTTTGAGATTTATCAATTGGCTAAAGAAGGTGTTGTTTGTATCCTCATAATGTGCTATCATTTCCTCCATAAAAATTGACCAAGTGACACTTACGAGAGAAAAGCCATCGATACCATACAAATGTATTTTTTTCAAATGTAAAGTTGCAATGCCTACCTTTTGTGTGTTTTTCACGTTATGGGGATCAAAATATTGCTCCATCTTCAGAAAATTCATGTTATGACCTCTCCATCAACTTCAATATCTATTTTTTGGACTATGGTGGTTCTTCTCGCAACATATACCACGATTAAAATTTATTTTGTTCTCATCATGAGGTTCTTCGACTATCTTTTCACCATTAGGAAACATTTCTCAGATCAACTTTGTCAAAACCTTCCATGTCTCGTTTTTAGATCATTCTTCATGTTTTCCATGTTGTTTTCATGTCATCCATCTTAGCTTCCATGCCAGCCTTCCATGCCATCAATCTTATCTTCCATGCCTTTCTTCAAACCGTCCATCTTCACTTCCATGCCTTTCTTCAAAACTTCCATTTCATTTTTTGTTGTTTTGCGAGAGAAACATTTGGTAATTTGCTCTTGTAATTTTTATAGATCATGTTGCAATTCTTTATCTTCATGAGTCATCGTAGAGCCTTCAAGGCTTAATGGGTGTTGAATTATTTTATGAGGCATCTTGTAGAACCCAATACTGATATCTATTCTACAATATGCCCTTGAAATCAATTCAAATTGATTCTTCAAACAAGACTTATGCAATTCGATACATGCCTTTTTCTTTCTTTGAGGAGCTTGATATTGAAATTGGATTATTCCCGTGATTGCAAAAGAGTTCAATATTTTAATTCTGGCGCCAACTTATCCCTCTAAATTCTCTTTTGAATGCCACAAAATCGAATTCGATTTGGATTCTCCAAGATAAAGTTGTGTCCAATCTCGCACAATGACCTAATTATGGACTGGTTCAGTAGAGAGAACTTGTACGAATTTCCACATGTCACTATTTCATCCTTCGGCTCTGAAATTGATATCCAAGAAACTATAGTCCATTTACTTGCAAACATTTTTTGCGACACTCCAATCTGATGCCCAGAGAGATAGTTATGAATCATTTCCCACGATCACCTCTTTGAGATGAAATTTGGGAGCCTGAAAAAGAACTACATTCCACAGATCATATCTCCAAAAATATTGCGAACCAAGCTCTGTAATTTTTTGACGCGTTTACTTAGGATTTCAGCTTCACACCCTAAAAATTTAAGATTCCGAACCTTCGTAGAAAAAATAGTTATAGCGAAAATGCTACAATGACCTCGTTTTTAGAGCAAGGAAACCTTAGAATCCAAAGCTCGATACCAAATGTTGTGTCACCTACTCCAAAAAATAGAATAAAAGAGATATCAACGCCTTATAAATAAGCCACTTCGAGGGGGCAACCTCCAATACATTACATAAATGAACAATTCTTGGATGATACAATTTACAAACCTCCTTTTCTATATATAGGAGTCCATGGGGCCATAATGTAATCCTAGTGGGCCACAATGTAATCCTAGCCGACCTAACAATAATAATTTAAGGGCACAATAATAACAAAATGGGGGTTACAAGGGTACAATAATAACAATAAGGGGGTTACACTGACAACAATAATATGACTATACTAGTAATATAGGGACCTAATAAACTCAAGTTTTACCCTTCATGGATGTCCTTTGTGCCGCAAGATGAAGTAAATCATGGAATGGATCAAGGTAATGGTATTGCCGATATGATTCGTTAAAGAAGGAAAAAGGTCTCAATATCCACGTTATCCCGAAAATGTTGACGCTTGTGTATGAATTTTTTCATCACGAAGTGTAATTTTATGGCTTTCTAAAAAATAACACAAGCACCATCATCAATACTCATCTTTATTGGAAATAAAGGAAATAGGTTATATTAGATAACAATTACCCGATCATGCTCCAAGCCAAAAAATTGTGAAAAATGATAGTGAGAAGCATGAGTAAGCAGGGTGAAAAATATGAATCAAACTCCGACAATTCTCATCATTTTTTTCCGAACATCTCTCCCCCCATGCCTATCATCTTGCATGTCCTCATGCAAGAAAAAACTCGACAGAGACTAAGATCAAGGGCTAGGGTTTCTATATTAAAGTTATACTTTATTGAATTGAACCATAGGCCAATTGTGAGAGCATGTAAGTAAGTTTCATTTGATTTCATCTTCTCCTTTTCGCATCAATAAGATAAGAAAAAGTAGTGACCAGAGATCCAAAGGACGTTAATCCCGAGTTTTATTATTCCAAAAAGAGTAACTATTGCTAGGGATACTAAAGGAATGCTTAAAAAAATACATATCAAGAGAGATACTTTCATCCTAAAATGATTAACCGTAATATTTTTCTACAAAGCATCTCGTATGGGGTAATCCAAAGAAGCATGTCTTCACTTTCAATAGCCTTATTAATACAAGTAAAAATGACTTTATTTAAAAACCAAGGCCTTAAAATGGATCAAAAGTAGGGAAAAATAAACATTACAAAATGATACCTTCCGAGGATGATTGTCTTAACATGACCCAAGCATATAGTTGAAGCTTCTCTTATTCAAGCAAAGTGAATCACCTCGCACTAAGGGTCTCATATCCATAAAAACCAAATCATTCCCTCGAAAGATAAAACTCCAAAGCAATACTCATCAAGGATATTAAAGCCATTGTCGCAGAGATATGGTAGTGAGTTCAAAGGAAAGACAAAAACAACCAAGTAAATCATAGTGTAGAATTAACTTTGATACCACAAGCATGGCTCCGCCGCTACAGTATCTATAGCCTCAACAAGGGATGCCTTTTAACCTAACGAAATGTCTATGTCCCACTTACTAGATATAGATTTAGATTTAGCTTTTTTGACTTTAGATAAAGGTCAACGTCCCGGCTTGGTAACCGCATGATGGCAAAGGCTAATTACAAGAAGTAACATGGATGAACAAAGAAGCCCATGATGAGACTTCAGTTCTAGCTTTTTGAGCCGAAATCCATTGCTCGGCTTGGTGACCAGGAGCGTAATGTCATGCATGTTAGGTCTCATGATCGTGGAAGGCTCACATGGACCTCCTATCCTCCCCTAAATATTTTTGTAAACTCGATTATTATTAACCTTAGAGGTTACTTAATAAGTGGGGAGACAAGATCTACTCCTTAAGAGTGCAGATGGCATGAAATTTTAATTAATAATATTTATCAAGGATCCTTCTACCCTAAATACTTAAGAAAAAGAAAATAACTCAAATAATGACTGGAATATTCCTTGAGTAGGTCATGCTAGGGTTCTTATGAGAGCTCATTAGGTCTTATAAAATGAGTGGTCCACCATAGAGGCTTTTCATCAAATACCTTCAAAGAGAAACTTGAAAAGATTCTGGATGATAGTATGTTAAGCTTTATGAGTGGGAAGTATAACAATAACAATTCCCCTAATCGACCCAATGAATAACTTTACTTAACAATCGTGAGTCACTTTATAAAATATGAGGTATTAAGAGTGAATTTATTCCGACAAGTCTTACCACAAGAGTGCATAATGACAAAAGGTCCAATCGTTATGCCTTAGGAATTTCAATTACAATAATAGGTGCCATAACAACAATTTCCTTTACTTCATATAAAATTTTTATTCATTGCTACCCTACCCTAATCTAGAGAAAGGAAGGCCTCTTCAAGTGTAGAAGTACTTCCAATGCAACCATGTTCGTAAGATCATGCTAAATATACTCACACTCAGTTTGAAAGAATAAATTTCAACACTTACCAGAGTATGAGAAACCAATCACTTCAATTGATATGTACCAAGAGTATTTGAAGATGAGAGTGGTATTTTGATTGGATTGTGACTTGAACCAACGCTCGATGTAATCGTAGTGGTATTGGCTCATTTCTTCATTTGGACCACTCTAAATGTCCTCCTTTTTCATGCTTTAAGAACTTGGATAATTGGTCTCGAAATGCACACAAGGCTTCAAGGTCGGGGCATGGTGAGATTTGTTCAATCTCGGTTCAATTGGATGCTCCCCATCAGATTTGGTACATGGATCATCGATTCTTGGTAGATAGGAAAGAGGACTCAAGGGAGATTTCCAAATCATGTTCTAGCTATGGAGAGACAAATACTTTCTTGAATGCATCCAAGATGAACTCTTCTTGAGAAGAAGATGAATTCTAAATTTTACCGTTAGGATTTGAGAAAGTGACTTGATGGACATTCTTCAAGCTCTCATACATTCTTGAATTTCTCCTTCTTGCAACATGTATTAGTACAAAAGAGAGTTCTTACAGCACCCCAAAAAAAAATTTCATTCAAAGCTTGAATTTTTGATCTAAATGAATTAAAAACTGCTAATTGCAAGAAAAATAGTGTTCGAAATAAATCTACCTTTACCTATATGCATAAAAAAGGAAATAAAAACTCAAGAAAAAGAAGTAATCGATTAAAATTTGGAGCAACCCCACAAAAGTGGATGTGTGACTCTTCACTCACGTCTTACCATACACTCTCCGCCCTCTAACATCCTCTCGCAAGATCTTAAAACTCGATAATAGTTACCTCCGAACTGTACCGCAACTCCCCAAGAATGGCACCAAAATGTTGGTAGTAATAACTATGAGATTAAACCTCCTAATATTTAATTTGCTCCGTCCGGCTCGTAAAACACGAGTTGAAACCGCACTTCGATCTCGCCTTTGTACATCATAATTTTAAGGTTTCCTTTATAATGATCATTTAGGTAATTAAACATATGAATACTTGTAACAAAAACTTGAAAATGAAATCGAAACTATCTCGCTAACACTAGGATTAATAATAATCTTGAATACATGAAATCTTCAATAATCCCGACCTATTCTACTTTTGAATTGAAATCTATACTTAAATGAGATTTGAATTCTGAGTAAGCATATTTCACATCAAATTTAATTCTGCAACTAAATCCTAGAGCAAGAGAAAATTCACACCAAATTCAATGTCTCAATAGTAAATAAAATATGCTTTTGCTAAGGTATGATCTGAATTCTCTACATCACTCACTTAATCAACTAGGATTAAAAACTTTGATCTTTCAAATTTAACTAATATACACACACCATATACTATTTTGACAACTTTAGAGGCAATCTCAATTATTAAATCTTGCATAATTCAATCAAACCCTCACTTTGTGAATTGCTATTAGAAACACAAAAATGTAGTTGAGAGACTATGTTAATGTAGCTTGCATTCAACATGAATTAAATTTCTCTCTTTCAACAAAATAAACTCAAGCAACCTACTTAATATTTCAACAAACCAAGATTGCCTTCTTAATGAAAGAGACAAGTCACTCGCTAATTTGAAATTTTGACTCATTCAAAATCCAACAAATACACACTATACTAAGGCAAGTTAATAGAAAGTACCTTAAAAAATTGCAAACTAATATTTCACCCACACCGTTCACACCGTTAATGAAATTCACACTTGGCAACACTCCTTAACTATTTTAATTAAATGGAAACTATCTAATCTATCTAATGTTCTCGAGTGCTAATGGAAAAACGACACAAATATTAAATTGTAGAGATCATGGGATTGAAACAATTGAGATCTTATCAACACCTAATCAAACCAATCTAGCACTCACCTTCTCTTGTTAACTCAAGGTGATGAAAAACTAAATTGCAAAACATACTATCAAGAAATTGATTAATCAAATTAGAATCACACTATGAAAGTGTAAAACCTCTATTCAATATTTACGCTAGAAACCCGAGGTACTATTTTACAACCATAGTGACATAAATCTTACGAATTCAATGATCAAACCTCAAGGAAATGTTAACAACCACTGTCGAGAAAAGTTAAATCTAGGTCGATGCACATAATGTGAAGGTTGAAGCACAATTCCTATGGGAGCGATCGATTCGACTATAGTCATAATGATATTGCCAATTAAATCCCGGAGATACACAATTGCCCAATACGACAATGTTCCATAAAATGCTAAGATTGCTCTCAATGCAAGCCATGAAATTGGGATTTAACACTTCAAGATATTTAGCAATCCGAATTAACCAACTCCATTTTTGGAAGCAAATTTCGGTTTTTCCATCCGACATTTAACTACTGATATTCATGCACCATAGCAACTAAGCAAACCGAAACACAAATCGATTTCAAAGACAATACCTTCTACAATTTAAATCAATGACAATGGAACCTGAAGAACATGGATCAAGCCAAACCAAATTGATTTCCAAAATTAACTAACTCTACAATCATACATTCAAATCAAGGCATTCGAACTTCAGCAAATTTGGACTGCCTAAACATAAATCGATTTTCAAAATTAACTAACTCGCAATCATACATTCAAAAACAACGAATTCCCGAGCTTAGAAAATGTGGATCACAAACATAAATCGATTTTCAAAATTAACTAACTTCCGCAATCATACATTCAAATCAATGAATTATTGGATCTTCAACAAAATGTGGATCAAGCTAAACATAAATCGATCTTTCAAAAATAATCAATGTTGCAATCATAATTTTAAATCAAGCAAAGGTCTAGAATTACCTCTAACTAGTTCTACACAGAGCTGGATCCGGTTGTGGTGGGCCTGTTGGCCACCGAATCAGCTTGGAAAATTGCATAGATGAACTAAGCTTCAACCTATCCGATTCAAGAACTCATTTAATTTATAACAATCTCGAATTTGATTAGCAACATGCCATGACTAGATTAAAAACAATTAATTTAATTACTGGATCATAGAGTTAAAATATTAAAGTTTGATGGCAAAGTCGAAATACAATACTCACTGTATGTCCTCCCCTCTATATGTCTCAGTTGTAGGCTTTATAATCAGCCTTCAATTTACGAAATAATATGCAAATCAGATCCAACTGATCCCTTTACTAACTTAATCTATTAGTTTAGATTTATTAACATTTTAATACTTTAGCATTCGGGGTTCAAAAATACCTACGTTTGCTATATACAAAATGGATATTACTTTTTAGCATGATGTGATAAAACAGACTGTGTTGTTTTCAACTCTAGCCTTGACTCAAAAATCCAAAACATGGCTGTTTTGGGAGATTTTAACAATGCTGGAAATTTCCAAATTTTACATAAATTAGCATCAAGTCCCCCTGAATATCTCCAAAACCATGCGTAATTTGGAAAAAAAATTATAGGGCTAGTAAGTTGGTTATACAGGGAGAAAAACCCATGTGCCCAAATTTCGTATTTCACCTTTCTCTGCACGGAAATTGAGGCGCAATATGGCAGTTTAGAATTTTTTACAGATTTGGCAAAATTGGGTAATTTCATTCTAGAGACCCATATGAATGAGCTGGGTGGAATCCAACTTATGGAGAGGTATAATAATGTTATTATTGATAATAACCTCCCCGGTTCGTAAGCACACCGAAAGTGTGAAAGCCTCAAATTGTGCATTCCCATACATAACAAGCCAGGAGGGATTTCAAATATTAAACCCTATAATAAATGTACTTCAACGAAACAAATTAACAAGAGAAGAATGAAAAAATCATCTTTAATCATTGATAAGTGAAGAAATTTATGATTATTAACTACGTAGAGTATTTAGCCGTAAGTGAGCGAATTAAATAGAATACGAGCTAAAAACCTAAGGTTTCAGGGTATAAAAATGATGTTTCGATGAAAACATGGGCATATACGAGGCCCAACATGTAAACTTAACCTTTAACCTTAAACTAACATAATCTATAACCTTAACCACAACCTTAACCTACCTTAACCTAACCTAACCTTAAGGCTATAGTTAAGGTAAAGGTTAGATTAGGCTAGACTAAGGGTTAAGAAAAGGTTAAGGGTAAGGTTAAGGTTATTAAGCTGTGTTAAGGGTAAATTCAAGGTTAAGGTTAAGGTCATGTTTATCGAAGGTTAAGGTTAAGGTTAAGGTTAGGTTAAGGGTAAAATTAAGGTTAAGGTTAGGTTAAGGGTAAAGTTAAGGTTAAGGTTAAGGTTTAGTCAAGGTTAGGGTTAGGTTATAGTTAAGGTTAAGATTAGGGTTAAGGTTAAGGTTAAGGTTAAAATTAGGGTTAGTTTATAGTTAAGGTTAAGGTTAATGTAAGGTTATTAAGGTTAAGGTCAAGGTTAAGGGTGAGGTTAAGGTTAAGGTTATGGGAAGGTTGCTTGGCGTTATGGTTATGGTAAGGTTAGGGTTAACTTATAGTTAAAGTCAAGGTTATGGTTAAGGTTAGGTTATGATTAAGGTTAAGGTTAAGGTTAGGTTAAGGTTAACGCTATAAGAAGCTAAGGGGTTGAGGCTGCTAAGGTTAAGGCTAAGGTTAAGGCTACGTTAAGGGTAAAGTCAAGGTTAAGGTTAGGTTAAGGTTAAGATAAGGTTGTTGCCAAGGTTAGGGTTAAGGGTAAAGTTAAGGTTAGGGTTAAAGTTAGGGTTGGGTTAGGGTAGCGTCTGCGTTAAGGTTAAGGTTAAGGGTTTGGTTAAGGCTAGGGTTATGGCTAAGGTTATGTTGGTGTGGGTAAGGTTAAGGTTAAGTATAGCTGTTTAAGATAAGGTTAGCGCTGGCGGGGTTGGGATTGTATTGTCAAGGTTAGGGGTTGAGTGTTTAAGGTTACATTAAGGTTAGCAGTAAGGTTATTAAGGGTTAAGGTTAAGGTTAAGGCTAGGGTTAAGGTTAGTTAAGGTTAAGGTGAAGGTTAAGGTTAAGTTTAAGGGTTTGCCAAGGTTAGGTTAATAGTATTTAAGGTTAAGGTTACGGTTTAGTCAAGTTAAGTTTAAAGTTAAGGGTTTGGTCAAGGTTAGGGTTAGGTTAATTGGGTGGTTAAGGTTAAGGTTATGGGTTTAGTAAGGTTAGTGTTAGCGTGCTATGCTAAGGCTAGGTTTGGTCAAGGTTAGCAGTTATAGTGAAGGCTATGTTGCGCAGGTAAAGTCAAGGTTAAGGTTAAAGTTAAGGTTAAGGTTAAGGGTAAGGTTAAGTTTAAGGTTACGGGGTCTTAAATCCCCAACCTTCACTATAACATATCCTTAAGCTTAAGCTACATGAACCTTAACCTTAACTTTAACTTTAACCTAACCTTACCTTAACCTTAACTATAACCTAACCCTATCCCGACCAAACCCTTAACCTTAACCTTAACTTTAACCTTAACCTTATCCTTAACCTTAATCTTAACCTTAACCTTAACCTTAACGTTCCCATAACCATAACCTTGACCTTAACCTTAACCTTAACCTTAACCTAACCTTAACCTTAACTATAACCTAACCCTAACTTTACGCCAACCATAACCTTAACTATAACCTAACCGTAAACTTAAGCTTAACCTTAACCTGACCTTAACCTTAACATTGACCTTGACTTTAACCTTAACCTTAACCTTAAGTTAACCTTAACCTTGAGCTTGACCTTAACCTTAACTTTAACTATATCCTAACCAAACCTTGACCTTAAATATAACCTAACCCTAACCTCAACAATCCTTAACCTTAAACTTAACTCTTAACATTAACGTCAACCTTAACCTTCCCATAATCACAACCTTAACCTTAACCTTTACCTTCACATTAACCTTAACCTTGACTTTACACTTAACCTAACCTTAACCCCTTAACCTTAACCTTAACATTCCCATAACCATAACCTCCAACCTTGACTTTACCCTTAACCTAACCTTAACTTTAACCATAACCTAACCCTAATCTTGACCATACCTTAACCTTAACCTTAACCTTAACATTCCCCTAACCTAAACCCTAACCTTAACATTAACCTTAACCTTAACCTTCCCCAACTATAACCTTAACCTTAACCTTCCCATAACCATAACCTTAACCTTGAACTTACCCTTGACCTTGACCTTAACCTTGACCTTGACCTTAACCTTACCCTTAAACTTATCTTAACCTTAACCTAACCTTAACCTTAACTATACCATTAACCTTACCTTAACCATAACCTTAACCTAACCTTAACCTTAACCTTACCCTTATTCTTATCTTAACCTTACCTTAACCATAACCTTAACCTTAACCTTATCCTAACCTTAACCTTGACTTTACCCTTAACATAACCTTAACCATAACCTTATCTTTACCCTTAACCTTATCCTTAACCTTAACCATAACCTTAACCTTAACATTAACCTTAACCTTAACTTAACTATAACCTTAGCCTTCACCTTAACCCTAACCTTAACCTTGACTTTACCCTTAACTTAACCTTAACCTAACCTTAAACTTAACTTAGCGTTAACCTTAACCTTAACCTTCACCTTAACCTTACCCCCTTAAAATTAACCTTAACCTTAACCTTGACTTGACCTTAACCTAACCTTAACCCCTTAACCTTAACCTTAACTTTACCCTTACCCTTAACCTTAACCTTAACCAAAACCTTCACATTAACCTTAACTTAACCTTAACCTAACCTTAACCTTGACCTTAACTATAACCTTCCCCTAACCTTAACCCTAGATTTAACCTTAAACTTAACCTTAACTATAACCTAACCCTAACATCACCAAACCTTACCCTTTAGGTCAAGGTTAAGGTTAAGGATAAGGTTAAGGTTAAGGTTAAGGTTAGTTAAAGGTTAAGGTTAAGGTTAGGTTAAGGTTAAGGTTATTGTTATTTGAAAGTTAAGGTTAAGGTTAAGGTTAGGTTAAGGGTTTGGTCAAGGTTAGGGTTAGCTTAAGTAATGAAGGTTAAGGTTAAAATACTATGTAAATTCAAGGTGTAACCCTTAACATTAACCTTACCCTTAACCTTTGTCAGTTCCTATTTTTTGGTAGATCAAGCTAACCAAAATACACGACAACATCAAAAACGTTTTGGGATCTCAGATCTAGCCCTCCCGACCCAGAGGGGATCTCTCTATAAAGGTAGAGAATAATGTGTCTTTAAAGTTCAATTTAAGGTCTTAGGCTAGTTATAGAGCACAAGGGTTTGTTTTTTTTGTTTGGTTGGACAAATGTGACTCAGTGGTATCAATAGAGCATGGAATTCCAAGGCTATCAAGCAATGGAGTCATGCAAAAGTCCCAAAAAGTTCTGATTGAGAAGGAAGGGAAACCAAAGGGAAAATCAAACTTGGTTAAGGATCTGTTGAATAATATAGGTGAAATAGGATGAGCATTAAGGACTAAGAGTGAAAAAAAATCTAAACCCTTTCACAATGGCTTAAAATATTCAGGGAATGCCCTATTTCCTCTAGTAATCTCATTGCTTTGGAATTAATCAATATAAATACTCAAAGGAAAGAAAAATGCAGACTAAACCTTCTTTAATAGATTATAGGATTCGAACACCCTATTTCCTCCTACAAGTTTATTTCTCAAGGCTCAATCAACAAAGACATACAATTGCATTCTCGTTATTGCCTAAATCTACCTCAGCCGAGAAAGGCATAGTCTAGGGTAACATCAAACCACGCCATCCGGGTAGCCAGCCTCACTGTGCCCGAGAGGGATCTCTCCCGGCTCACCCCAACAAAAAATTCTCGGCAGGCTTGAGATGACTTGAAATAAAGGTCGATTTTTTAGGCTAGGTATATACGTAAGAGAGTTAGATTTGATTTTGAAGGTGTTTTTTGGATCAAAGGGAAGGGCAGATTTTGGGTCTGGGGAATTATCAGTTTTGCAGAGAGCTGAATGGGGCAAGGTAGGCAATTGTTTTGATGCTTCGAATTGAATGAAATGGATAGCTCATATTGGTGAGGAGTTGAAGAGGGCAAGAGGTTTTCAGGAATCCTCTTCAGATAGTTAAAAACATAGAGAATTAAACAAAACTCAAGGTAGAGCACTGCAAATCTAATGAATTCCCTTTATTATTTGTTTGTTTAACTTAAGAAGAAATAAGAAGGAAGATGATACACATGAAACATTTGTAAACTTACAATCACAGAGATAAATACATCATAAAAACAAAGATCCACATGGATCCCAAGGAGTGCTGCACACCCTGGTCTATTCCTTTGCCAAAATGCAGAGATGAAATGTACAATGAAGCTCAAAGAAATCCCAAGTGTCCAACCCTGAAAATGACTGAAAAACTACAAGATATAGACAAAATTAACTCATCCCTAGCCTCTAGGGGTTGATCTCACTAGTTTAGGAGCTATTTCAACAAGATCTAAACTAAGAACTAGAAAATAGGCAGCGGAACAGCTTGCCTCTATAAGATAGGAAATTGATTCATTCAGTTACAATTCACCTTTTGATGAATGAATCTACTTTCATGAGTAAAAAATTGCCAAAATTACATCAAGAGCCATGAAATTACATAAAATTACATCAATATTTTTACATGTGGAAGTAAGAAAGTCAAACTGGCCAAAACTAGGCGAAAAACAGAGTTACTGAGTGAAAAATGAGCCAAAATCCCCAATGCGCTGCGCCTGAAATCTCTATGCGTTGCCCCAGTTTGGAGCCAGGTTTGAAGGCCTTCCCGGTGTCCAAATTGAGCTAAGGATAGCTTGTTGGAAATATCTACCTGTATACTTTCCAACCCAAGTGGAATTTATGAATTTTGTTTCCATTTTCCTCTCCAAAAATGAGTTTTCCCAACACTGCTTCCTATGTGTCCAAAAAGGGGCAGAAAGGTCATTTTTAGGGTGTTTTTGACCCTTCTGGAGGCCCAAAACTTGTCAAAATCTCTGGGAAATGGGTAGGCATGCATAAATTTTCATGAAAAATCCAAAAATACAAAGTTTTCCCCAAGAGGAGCTCCCAATCATAAGCGCGTGCCAAGTGGTGCGACGCGTCGAGCAGAAAAATTTGTGTTTAGGCCAAAAAAAATCAAAATTTACAAAACGTGTCCCAAATTTCTTGAAATTTGGGCTGAGTGCCTACCGTCATGCACTCTACTGGGCCAAGGAAGCTTCGGCCAAAATTTGAAGTCTATCATGCCTTTTGCGACGCTTTAATGCCCTCTTTAACTTTGCCTTCAGGATCTTGATTTGTGCCTTGCAAACATGATTTCTCGCCCAATAATGATTCTTCATGTGCCTCAACATGTTATTTTCCTTGTTGGCCTTCTCCAAAAGCTTCTCCAAATGAATATTGACCCTTTCGATCCAATTTTCTCGATCAGCCTCAATCTCTTGCTCAATGGATGTCATCTCGGTTTGGCTCCTTTGGGCAACTTGCCAGTTCTCACATATATTTTGCAACTCCATGATAGCTTGCTGATCTTCCAACTGTTTGTTTCGCTGCTCAAGGTAGTTGATAATCCATTGGGATCTTTGCAACTTGAATTACAAAGTGTTTATTTCCACCTTCTGCTCCTGAACAACCTCTCTCAGCTTTGAGCTAGGAGAGCCCAAATCCTCATCAATGAGTATGAAATCTGTATCCTGGCCTCCTGAAGGCCCCTCATCCTGCATGGGCCTCTTACCCTTGTCCTATACTTATACCTGTGCTGCTGAAGATGGAAGCGATACCCCTTCCACCCCGGGTGGAGATAATACTCGCCTGGCTGCTGCAAATAACCCTCTAGTGCCTCTCTGATAAGTGACATACACCAGCACACTAGTAGTCTCTGTCTCTTGACCCTCATGCTGATATGAAGGTTCACCTGCCTCATGAAAAACCTCTGAAGGTACCTGAGGAGCTGTGAAGAAATCATTAGAAATGAAATCCTCCCATGAAATACCTTCCAAGCCGAGCTGATGCATAACCACAATCTTGATGAGTGCAAAGTGATAGATACTGCTGTACTGCTGCTCGCGAGTTTTCCTTTGCACGAGACTGGTCATCTTCTCAATATTCTGACACATGAAATAAGGGAGGTTAATCATCCTCACCCTGGTAAAATGCATCAATAACCCGATATGATAGGCATAGAGACGTGAAAACTGGCCCTCACAACTGAAATATTTGATAATAAGTTTCATCAGAGGAGCATAGGAATCCTTTAGGAACCGGAAAGGAAACACTCTGCTGAGTTGTCTCACAAAGCTGGGTCTGATATATGGCTCATAGTGTACCCTGTCAACCTGCTGCCTTTTGTTCCATTGTTCTCCAACATTTGGTATTCCGGTTGCTTGAGAGATAGTTTCCAGTGTTAAAGTGAAGGTTACACCGACAAGGGTGACTTGACCATCATGTAAATCAAACACAGAAAAACGGGCCAGCTCTTGATGATGATGGATCCTAGCAACCATTTCACAAAATTTATAACAAGACTGCTGTTGAAAACATGCCATGGCAAGAGGACAGGCCTACAACTCAGCCAATGAAGTGGGCTCCTCCCTCACATGTCTTCCACTCTTATGAGGCCTTCTAGGTGCATGTAATTCAGTGGTGGAATCACTGTCTCGGTCATAAGATGTATCGGTATCTGTCTCCATGATGTCCAAGGTCTATATTGTCTTGGATGAAAATGAGAAGTTTGGTGTTTTTGGTTTTGTTGCCAAATATGTGGTAACAAGTGAGGGACTATGGAGGGATAGAGTAGTGGAAATGATGGACTATTATTAAGTGAAGTTTGCCACTTGAAATTTGTGAATTGATAAGTTTAGGGACAACCACTTAATCTCTTGGGATAGCCTTGGGGTTTGGGGAAATTTACAATTGGGATGGGGATAATGGGAATGGGATAGGAATGAATGATTTAGGGATACAAGGGAATAGGGAAATGGGCTGCTTGTGACAAGATAGACAGTGAGGAGGGAATAAAAAGGTGGGGGAAATGGAAATGATTGACACAAAACCAATTTCAAAACCCTAAAGGAGCATTCTTCAAACAAGATAATAGGGTTTTATTTTTTGTATTTAAATTCTCATAAGCATCACCAAACACATGTCATGGGCAATAGAGAAGTTGCATGGACTTACTTGGACAAAGATGGACCAAGCCGGTTTGAAAATTTGGAAGAAATGGAAATAAATTAGCTTTCTGCCATGTGCGTCGCACAACAAATCCAGTGTGCCACGTCCTTCCAATGTGTCGTGCAAGAGTAAATATACACACAGGGAGCCGACCCAATGCGTCGTGCTCGCCAGATGCGTCGTGACAGTCAACCAATGCATCGCGCGACTGATCTTTGCACAAAATCTCCTTCAAGCTATTTTCTTTGCTCTTCACGGGTTATCCTCTACTCACTACTGTATTTTGGCATACAAATGAAGTCTTGAAACATGAAAATATCTTATATGCCAAGGATTTTTATTTTCCATTTGAAAAAACCACTTTGTAATGTTTCAAATTTTGACACTTTTAAAAAAAAAACTCAGTTTTGCTTCCTTTTGGCTTTTAAACTGAATGATGAGCTTTTTGTCTGTCTTGCAGGGAATGGATGTCATGGAGCTTTGACAAAGGTGACCAGGGTTGCGAGTGAAAGTATTATTACAACTGAAAACTTTAAAATCACATTACATTTATACATAGAGATAAAAACACTATTTTTCTTCAAAACAGAGTTTTGAATAAAAACCATTATTAATGATATAATGATGAAATTTTAGCACTGAAACCTTATTTCAAACTTTCTCATGTGCCTGCTGACCATTATTAGGCATCCTGAAGACCTTATTAATGAAACCCTAGACCTAATGAGACTAAAACCATAAAAATGATTCTTTGCAAACTATGAGACCAAAAATGACCGAAAATGATTTTAATGAACCGAAATATGCCAACGGATAAAGGACATGAGGGACATGAGCAACAAGCACTATTGTCAGATGATGCATGCTCCTAATGGAATGGAACTAACCAAATGAGACACCTAATATGAAATTCAACAAGAGAATTTTGATCACTGACAGAGGGATGAAGATACCGACACTAACATTGGCTCCAATGGGGATGGTAGCTCCTTGGAGGTGCCAAGAACTACAGATCTCTGGGAAAGTAGGCAGTGCCTTCGTCCATTGGGCTATGGAGTCAATAAATTCGACAAACCAAAACAAGACTCTTGACTCATTTTCAGAATTGAAAACTGACTCAAAATTGACTCAATTTCGAAACCAAAAATGACTGAAAGACCTCACTCAACAAACCAAACCAAAAATGAAATCAACCTTCAGATTTATAGCCTTCACCTTGGGCCCCAAATTGAAAGAATGATGACAGCACATGCTTGCAATGAAACTTAAACAAGCCAGTATGTATAGTGATATGTATGACAATAGAAAACATTTCAAAGATAGTACCGTTTGAGTAGCCGACCATTGACCGGCCCTCCTGGACAATATTCTCCATTCATTTCTTTCAAAAGGAAAGCATTTTGGCCTCTATATGCAGCAATTTTGAAAGGTCCTTTCCAAAGATTCTCGAACTTTCCATGCTTACCTTTTTCTTCGTTTCTTGCATCCCATTTCAGCACCACTTCTTCTAATTGAAACTTGTCCGCCTTTGCCTTTCGATCATATATCTTCTTGATTCTCTCTTGCAGCTTGAAAGTGTTTTGAAAAACCTCATCTCTAGTCTGTTGTAAATGGATCATTTGATTTACTCTCCGTTGCATATGATCATCTTCACTGCCAGATTCCTGCAGAAGTTTAACCACTGGAACTACGAGAGAGGTAGGGAATACCGTGTCAACACCATACACGATCTCAAAAGGGGACATGCCTATAGATTTCTTTTGACTCACTCTGTCTGCCCAAAGTGCATTAACCAATTTCTTATGCCAACCTTTCTTGTTTATTTCTAGCATCTTTTTGATAATATTGACCAAGGATTTATTTGAAGATTCAGCCAATCCGTTGCCTTGTGGATGATATGTAGTTGAGTGCCCCAAAGTGATTTGATACTTATCACAAAAATCAATCATTCTCTTAGATTTAAAGGCTGCTGCATTATTAGTAATCAACTTGTTTGGACAGCCAAAACGAGACAAAATATTTTTCTCAAGAAATGAAATTATTACCGAATCTGTGGCCTGCCTAGTGGGAATCGCTTCAATCCATTTAGTAAAATAATTCGTCGCTGTAAGGATCCATCTATGTTGCGCTAAAGAAGCAGGATGGATCTCGCCAATGAAATCCAAACCCCACTACTGAAAAGGAGCACTTACTTCAATGGGCTTGAGCGGTAAAGGCTGCAATTTTCTTCTCCCTTCAAAAATCTGACATTCATGGCAGCTTTTAACAATTTTGTACACATCAGCAAAGAGATTCGACCAATAATATCTTGCTCTCAAAAATTTTTTGGCCGTTGTTTTCCAGAAAAGGTGACCTCCACAATCTCCCTTATGAAAACCATCCATAACCTGCTTTGCTTCTTCTTCAACCAAACAATTTAGTAAAACACCACCGAGATCTTTCCAATAGAGTGCATTATTCATGATACAAAACTTGGCAGCCTTCAATTTCAGAGTCCTAATTTTGTTTTTAGCCATTCCTGGCAGTGGTGACAAATTTTGGAGCACATATACAATGTCCGAATACCAAGGAGAAAGAAAAAAAATTTCTGATACCTGAATTAGCGAACTTTCTTCATTTTCCTCAGACATAGAAGAAATGAGAATAATGTCCATGGCATGAAAATTTGACTCAGCCATTAGCTTAGCCAGCCCCTGTCCTTTGATAAGCTTTGTAGGCTTTATCTCCACATCATATTCCAACAAGGCAGCAATCCATTTTCCTCATCTCCCTTCTAGATCTGTTTGCACTAAGACATCCCTAATAGCAGCATTAGGAACATAAGCAAGAATATGAGAATGCAGAATATATACTCAAAAATATTTCAACGATTTCACTAAGGCAAGAGCTTGCTTTTCAATAATTTTATACTTTAAGGCTACATCTCTTATGGTTTCGCTAAAAAAAGCAATTGGTTTTTCATGCTGATCTCTTTTCTACATCAAGACTGCTACCATAGTATGATCCGAGGCAAATGAAAACAAAATAAAATCCTGAGTATAGTCCGAGCTGATCAAAACCGGAGCTGAAGAAAGAGCCAATTTCACTAAATTGAAATACTTTACTGCTTCCTCAGTCCACTTACTACACTATCTTTCTTGAGCATGTTTGTGATTTCCCTTAAATGTTCTGCAATATTGGGCACAAAGCGACGTAAGAAATTCATCTTACCATTCAATGATTGGATCTCCTTTTTGTTTCGGGGAAGATCAATTTGTTGAATAGCTTCTACTCGAGTTGGATTTAGGCATATGCCATCATTTGATATAATATGACCAAGAAGCTTGCCCTCATCCATGGCAAACAAACTCTTCTTTGGATTGAGATACACACCATATTTTCTACATCGCTGAAAAAAAATCTTCAAATGATAAAGGTGCTCTTCATCTGAATTAGAAAAAATTGTCAAATCATCAAGATACACAACTAGAAAACATCCTTCTCATTTGAAAATTCCATATCCATTGCTCACTGAAAGGTCGCACCAACATTCTTCAAACCGAAAGGCATTTTAGCATAATGGAAAGTTCCCCACGGAGTGGTGAACGTTGTTTTGTCTCTATCATCCTCATGGACCAGAATTTGGTTATAACCGGAATAACCATCGAGTAGTGACATACGAGATGCTCCAACTACTCGCTGAAGTATGTGATCCATTTTGGGCAATGGATAATTATCTTTCAAAGAAACCTTATTCAGATTCCTAAAATCAATGCATAAGCGAATCTCACATGTTTTCTTGCGCATGGGCACCAAATTAGAAATCCAATTTGAAAATCTTATGGGAATGATGATACCAGCCTTGTACAACCGATTTACTTCCTTCTCTATTGAGGGCAGCAACTTTGGATTTATTCTTCTCAACTTTTTCCGAAAGGGCTTTTGATTTGGCTTGATCGAAATGGTATGCTGAATTATGTTTGTGTCGTATGTCTTCAAATCTGAATAATCCCAAGAAAATACATCAGCAAAAGAAGAAAATAAATTGATATACTTTGCTTTTACCTGTGAGGGCAATGATTTGGGCAATTTCACCATTTTTGGATTTTCTGTTGATCCAATGTTCACATCCTCAACTCCTTTTTCTATTGGTTGCAAGGTTGGTTTTTGAGCTACATCATCTTGGTCGAAAAGCTCCTCTAAAGGTATTAGACCTTTAGGAATGACATTATCCTTCAGCTGCAAAACTTCCATCTGATTGATTTGTACATCAATCTCGCTATCATCATGCTCCACATCAATAGAAGTGTCTTTGAATTTACCTTCATTTTGCAGAAATTCATCAATTTCTTCATCATCTTGAAACACTTGCAATACCTTTGATTGTCAGGGATAGTCGGACAATGCTTCACATGAATTTCAAATTTGTTACTTGAGTTCATCAAAATTTTCAAATTACTTTCTGCTTTTGCAAGTGCATCTGCAATACCATTCTGAATACGAGGAACGCATGTCAAAGTATAATCTGAAAACAATCTCAAGATATCTAGTATCGCATTTCGGTAAGCCCGCATTCGAGGATGCTTAGATTGGTATTCACCTTTCACTTGCTTAATAAATAACTCGGAGTCACCATACACTGCAATCCTCTTAGCATTCAACTTTCTAAGAATTTTCAGACCATCAATTAAAGCTTCATATTCAGCCTCATTATTTGAACAATCAAAAGCCAATTTATAAGAACAGACCCTTATGTTACTTGGCACTTTGTTTGGGGAGGAAAAAGGGCTGCGTACCCAAATACCAATTCCAGAATTGTCATTTCCTACCGCACCATCAAAATCCATGGTCCACAAACCATCTTCATCCTCTTCCAAGTGCTGAAATTCTGTTTGCTCTATTATTTCTGCTTGTTGTCCATCAACATTTTGCTGTTGTCGGAAGGCTGATTGCTCAGCGGTACTTTCAAGTTTTTGTCTTTATTTCTTTAAGACCTCTTTGAAATTCTTAGTGATTTCTGGAATGTCTTCTACTTCAACTAATTGGCTATTTACATCATTGAAACTATCTGAGTACAAAACAAATGATTCTAAATCAGTATGTACATAATTGATTGGATGATTTACCGGTTTCTCCTTGCTGGTGATCATATACTTCATCTTTTTCTCCTGATATAATTTCCTCATCTGACCAAACACGTGAATAGTAGCATAGTTGAAATCAAGCTGCAATGTCCCCTTAAGTTTCGCTCCCCAAGATCTGAAAAGAAGCATGCCAAATCTAGGAGGAATATCCTCCACAACCACATCCATCAAAACATTTTTAGTCGGAATCTGATCCAAACTGACCACCAAATCTTTGATAAGCCCAATGCATCTTACTCTACTAGAATCGAAAGAATAAAGGTCATGATACTTTCTAGTGATATCCAATCCCAATTTCTCCTTGATTTCCCTAGGCATGAGATTATGAGAGGCTCCGGAATCAAACATAGCATTGTGTAACACATAATCATGCAATCTAAGGCTGATATAAAAAGGAGGCACATCACTATCTGGAGACTCACCATCCAATGCTGGACCAAAAATCAACTCAGGTTGATCATCTTCCACATTTACCATATCAGACAATGGATCTAAATTCAAAATCTTAGACACCTGACCCTTATAGCTGCTATTCTTCATCAATTCAGTCAAAGGAATGGATACTTTTAACTTAGCAATCTCATTTTCTAAGTTAAAAATTGAAGTTTTCTCTACCTCTTTAGCTAGAACATCCTTCCTTTCAGTTTTCTCCTTTGATACATTTGGCTGATTGGATCTTTCATTTGTTGATGGTGATTTGCTAGTAGTGGGATCAGCTGTCTCTTTTCCCTTTTTCTGCACAACGGGTGAATCATTCTTTGGTGCAGTAGCTTCCTTTATTTTTTGAATGGGATTAATGGGCACATATCTGTTTCTGAGTGAATATTGTCGCTGCTGGGCAGTCAAGGCATTCATGTATCCCCTCTGATACTCATCAGACTCTTTTTCAAGAGCTGTCTCATTTTCCAAGATGAAATCCTCGTCCTTTTGTGCAGCTGAGCTTTCAGAATACTCCTCATCTTCAGTGATAAAAATTGGCATATCATCAGGTGTAAAGAAATGATTCTCTTCTCCAATTACATTCTCCTCATCATCTGATTCTGGACCATGTACAAAATTCTGCTGTAAGGGTGTCTTCACCTGCTGTTGTACTATTGGTTCTTGTGCTCACTGCTCTCTTTGCTTGATTCTGAATTGCGGTTGCTGCTGGCCACAGAAGTTAGGATTTCTGATCTGCGGTTCAGGCTTATCAAGTGTTAATCTTTCAAACATCTTTTCCATCTTATGAAGCACTTGATCTGACGTGGAAACCTCTTCCTTTATTGCTACTTTATTTTCAAGTTTCATTCTAGCTCTCCTGGCATTCAAATTAGCTTCAACGTTGACTGCAATTTTTTGCATATCCTCTAAAGTGCTTGGATCTCTTTCCCTCAATTGATAAGCCATGTCAGGATCGAAACCATCCGGAAACTTAATCAAAGCTGACCCCCTAGGTGGCTTTATATCAGCAGGAATTGCATTGTAAACAGTATTGAATCTAATACAATAATATTGAACAGACTCACCAACATTCCACTTGATATTGTCATATTCGGAAAGGATTGAAATAGGATCTTTCTTCACTTCCCATCGATCCAAGAATTGTCTCTAAAGATTAGGCAGTGTAGCAATACTTCTAGCCGGCAAAGCTCTGAACCACTTTCTTACTTCACCTCCAAAGGTTTGTACAAACAATCTCATTGTCACATTTTCCACATCAATCTCATGAAGGTAAAATAAATCTGCCATCCTATCCACATGTTGCTGAGCAGTAACACTTTGAGGAGTGCCATCAAACAATGGAATTTTTCTTCGATAATCAGCGGGCATGTCATCCAAGTTTTGAGGCAACACGAGGGGTGCAAATCGGGCAGCCATTTCTCTGGGTGGATTTACAACCGGATTTGGGGATATAGGAGGAGTCAGAGCAGTTGATGTATGAGGTGTATGTGGTGTGGATGGAGGTGATACCACTATAGATTTTTGATCAGAGAGATAAGGTTGCACGGGAATGGTAGGAATGAAAGGAGGCTTGGTAGGAATTTGTGAACTAGATGCAATTTCTGATGACCCAAGAGTTGCAGATGCAGACTCTATGAATTCAGGAATGTTTGTTGCCACAATGGAATTCTGAATATTCAAAATGTAACTGTCAATGGATCTATTAGCCTTTTCAATTTCAAGATCTTTGACAAACTCCGGATTTAGGACAATAGAATCAATAGCACTTTCAAACTTATTCTCAAACAACGACAACTCAAATTGTTCATCAAACTCAAGATCTTCAAGATACTCAAAAACAACGGGACATGAATGAGATTTGAACACAGAAATCACAGGACTTTCTCGATGAAAGATTCTTGAAATAAGATTTGGATTTTCATACACAGGAGGTGGATCGGGATCCGGATTTTCTCTGGTATGTCGTCTGGAAGCCAGTGTGTTGAATTATTCTCAAAAATCAAATGGACAAAACCAACTTGTTCAGCCTATCAAATTCTAAACTCATCATCCAAAGTCTAGAATGATCTGATATACTGGGGAAATTTACAAGTCAGATGTTACGTTTACAAACTAGACCGGAGATTGACTGAAGCAACGTTTATCTACTTTCGCTAATGCAAAGCAAGAGCGTTTCGAAGGCTACCTGGCATAACTTTAGGCTCCGTCTATAGCTTATAAAATGAATAACACTAACAAGCAAACCATTTTGTGCATTCCCTAGTATGGTCACCACTATGTTATTGCCTCAATCTACCTCAGGCTGAAGGAAGGCAGAGTCTAGGGTAACATCAAACCACGCTTAACCTGGTAGCTAGCCCTACCAGATCGGGAGAGGGCTCTCTCTTGGTCAATCTCAGCAAAAGTAATCAGTGAGGCTTGATATGACTTGAATAAAGGCTGATTTTGGGCTAGGTATATATGTAAAAGAGTTTGATTTGATTTTAAGAGTGTTTGTTGGATCAAAGGGAAGGGCATATTTTGGGTCTGGGAAATGATCAGTTTTGCAGAGAGCTGAATGGGGCAAGAAAGACAATTGTCTTGACACTTCAAATTTGAATGAAATGGATAGCTCAGACCGGTGAGGAGTAGAAGAGGGCAAGAGGCTTTCAAGAATCCTCTTCAGACAGTTGAAAACATATAAAATTAAACAAAAATCAAGGTAGAGCACTGTAGATCTAATGAATTCCACCTTTATTACTTGTTTGTTTAACTTAAGAAGAAATAAGAAGGAAGATGATACACATGAAACATCAGTAAACTTACAATCACAGAGAGAAATACATCATCAAAACAAAGAGCCACATGGATCCCAAGGAGTGCTGCAAACCCTGGTCTATTCCTTTGCCAAAATGCAGAGATGAAATGTACAATGAAGCTCAAAGCAATCCCAAGTGTCCAACCCTGAAAATGACTGAAAAAATACAAGATATAGACAAGCATAACTCATCCCCATGCCTCTAGGGGTCGATCTCACTAGTTTAGGAGCTGTTTCAACAAGATCTAAACTAAGAACTGGAAAATAGGCAGTGGAACAACTTGCCTCTATAAGATAGGAAACTGATTCATTCAGTTACAATTCACCTTTTGATGAATGAATCTACTTCCATGAGTAAAAATTTGCCAAAATTACATCAAGAGCCATGAAATTACATCAAATTACATCAAGAGTTTTACATTTGGAAGTAAAAAAGTCAAACTGGCCAAAACTAGGCGAAAAACAGAGTTACTGAGTCAAAACTGAGCCAAAATCCCCAATGCGTCGCACCTGAAATCTCTATGCATCACGTCACTTTGGAGCCGATTTTGAAGGCCTTCCCGGTGTCCAAATTGAGCATAGGATAGCTCACTGGAAAGCTCGGCCTGTTTAATTTCCAACCCAAGTATAATTTCTAAATTTGGTTGCCATTTTCCCCTCCAAAAATGAGTTTTCCCAACACTGCTTCCTGTGTGTCCAAAAAGGGGCAGAAAGGTTAATTTTAGGGTGTTTTTGACCCCTCCGGTAACCCAAAACTTGTCAAAATCTCTGGGTAATGGGTAGGCATGCATAAATTTTCATGAAAAATCAAAAAATAAAAATTTTTACCCAAGAGGAGCTCCCAATCATAAGCGCGCACCAAGTGGCGCGACGCGTCGGGCAGGAAAATCTGTGTTAAGGCCAAAAAAATCAAAATTGACAAAATGTGTCCCAAATTTCTTGAAATTTGTGTTGAGTGTCCACCATCATGCGCTATGCTGGGCCAAGGAATATTCAGCCAAAATTTGGAGTCTATCACGCCTTTTGCGATGCTTTAATGCCCTCTTTAACTTTGCCTTCAAGATCTTGATTCGTGCTTTGCAAACATGATTTCTCGCCCAATAATGATTTTTCATGTGCCTCAACATGTTATTTTCCTTGTTGGCCTTCTCCAAAAGCTTCTCCAAATGAATATTGACCCTTTTTTTGAGTCCCAAACTTGCATCTTTCCTATACACCTTTCTATACTTTTTCCATTTACCTGGACCTCCTAAGTCATCAAAATCATTGCATATTAATCATAAAAGAGCATTTAAAGTGGTTTTTAACTATGTTTTGTGTCTGTTGTGTCTCTCTGGTTTTATGTGTTTTGCGTGCTTGTATTTTTCGGCATATTTTATGTGTTGCATTGCTCTGTAATATTTAATTTTCTAACAACTGGTATCAAAGCCGAAGGTATATTTGGTTGATAAACTCGCAGGAAAGAAGGGTTCCTGGTTCAAGTGGGAGAAATGGCGGACGATGGTAAGTTTAGGGTCGAGAAATTTAACGGCCAAAAATTCCCACTGTGGAAGATGAAGATGGAATATTATCTGTATCAGAAAGATTTGTACCTACATTGAGTAAAAAAACAAAGAAGCCGGCGGCCATGACCGACGTGGAATGGAACATTCTCGATAGAAAGGCACTCGGAACAATATGGTTGTGTCTTGCGGCGTCAGTCGCCTTCAATATTTCGAAGGAAACAATAACAAAGGGTTTGATGTAGACGTTGGCGAAACTATATGAAAAACCCTCGGCCTCAAACAAGGTATTTCTTATGAAACGACTATTTAATATGAAGATGTCGGAAGGTGGATCTGTTGCAGACCATTTAAATGAATTTAATACGGTTACCAGTCAGCTAAGTTCTGTAGGGGTAAACTTTGATGATGAAGTTAGAGCTCTGTTATTCTTGTGCTCATTGCCAGAGAGTTGGAATGGTTTAGTAATGGCCATTAGTAACTCTGTCTCTGGATCTAGTACTTTAAAGTTTGATGATGTTGTTGGTGTTATCCTTAGCGAGGAAATGCGACGGAAAAGCTCTGGTGAGACATCAGGTAATGCTTTGAGTGCAGAGTCTAGGGGAAGAAGAATGGAAAGAGGAAAGAGCTCGGGATATCGCAGTAAATCAAGGAAAGGCAGATCCAAGTCTAGATCAGGAATAGTGTGCTGGAATTGCGGAAAGAAAGGACACCTAAAGAAAGACTGTAGATCTCGGAAGGGAAAAGAAGGAGACACACAGCAAGAAAACAATCATGAAGCAAATGTGACAGGTGATGTGTTACAAGATGCTTTGATTCTTTCTTTCGAAAATGTTACTGATTCTTGGGTTGTAGATTCAGGGGCTTCATTCCATGCCACACCTGATAAGAAATATTTTCATGACTATGTCCAAGGAGATTTTGGAAAAGTTCGTTTGGGTGATGATAAACCCTGTAAAATTGTTGGAATGGGTAAAGTTATTGTAAAACAACAGAATGGAAACCAATGGCTACTAAAGGAGGTAAGGCATGTTCCAGATCTGAAGAAAAATCTGATTTCAACAGGGCAGTTAGGCAGTGAAGGTTGTGTGACAACTTTCACAGATAAAACTTGGAAGGTCACCAAAGGAGCGCTGGTAATAGCAAAAGGTGAAAATGTTGGTACATTGTATTTATGCAATGGTATTTCTAACTCTGTTAGTGCTTTAACTTCCAAAGGAGCAGATGCAGAATTATGGCATCATAGGCTCGGACACATGAGTGAGAAGGGAATGAAGATTCTTCACTCAAGAAATTTGTTGCCGGGATTGAAGAATGTTGATTTGGATTTCTGTGAGAATTGCATTTATGGAAAACAAAAGAGAGTCAGATTTCTCAGAGTTGGGAAAGAAAAGAAGAGCGAAAAATTGGAGCTTGTGCATACGGATGTATGGGGACCTGCTCAGGTATCATCTCTCGGTGGCTCTCGTTATTATGTTACTTTTATTGATGATGCAACTAGAAAAACATGGATTTATTGTATTCAAAATAAATCTAATGTATTTGATACTTTCAAGAAATGGAAAGCTTTGGTTGAGATTGAGACAGGAAAGAAGTTGAAGTGTCTCAGATCAGACAATGGAGGTGAATATTTCAGCAAAGAGTTTGATAGGTACTGTTCAGAGCATGGAATTCGTAGAGAGAAGATAGTTCCAAGAACACCACAAGAAAATGGTGTGTCAAAAAGGATGAACAGAACAATCATGGAGCGTGCAAGGTGCATGAGATTGCATGCAGGATTGCCTTTACAATTTTGGGCAGATGCTGTAGATACTGCTATTTATCTAATAAATAGAGGGCCTTCAAGTTCCTTGGATGGTGGTATTCCAGAGGAAGCATGGACAGGTAAAAAGGTAAACTACTCTTTTTTAAAGCCTTTTGGTTGTGAGGCCTTTGTCCATATTAATAAAGAAAATAGAACAAATCTTGAGGAAAAATCAAATAAATGTACCTTTATTGGATATGGTGCTAATGATTTTGGTTATTGCTTATATGATTATGAAAATCACAAAATCATTAGGAGCAGAGACGTAATATTCAATGAAAAGGTCTTGTATAAGAATCAGCTGCAGGAAAAGAAATAGGAAAAATAAAGCAAGGAATACACAGTTCTTGATGAGATAACTGAAAAAGTAAAGGTGCCCGAAAATAATAATAATCAACAACCACAGCAACAGCAACCACCACAACAGCAACATGCACCTCAAACACTTGAAAGTAGTGTTAGAAGATCTACCAGGATAAGTAGACCCCCTGAACGATACTCTCCTTCATTATATTATTTATTGCTGACTGATTCTGGTGAACCTGAATGTTATGAAGAAGCAATGCAGGTTGAAAGTAGGAAGAAGTGGGAGCTAGCCATGGAAGAAAAGATGGACTCCTTAATGCATAACCAGACTTGGGACTTAGTCAGGTTGCCTACAGGTAAAACTACATTGCAGAATAAATGGGTTTACAGGCTGAAGGAAGAAGATGGAGGAAAACAAAGGTACAAAGATAGACTTGTGGTGAAGGGGTTTGCACAAAAGAAAGGTATTGATTTTGATGAAATATTTTCTCCTGTTGTTAAGATGAATTCAATCAGAACTATCTTAATTCTTGTAGCAGCAGAAGATTTACATCTTGAACGGTTAGATGTAAAGACAACATTTCTCCATGGAGATTTGGAGGAAGAGATATACATGCAGCAACCTGAAGGATATGAGGTAAAAGGGAAAGAAAAATTGGTGTGCAGGTTAAAGAAGAGCTTGTATGGCTTAAAACAGGCTCCAAGGCAGTGGTATCTAAAATTTGACAAGTTCATGTCTGAACAAGGTTATACTAGATGTCACTCTGATCATTGTGTTTATCTAAAAAGGAAAAATGATGGCGGCTATATTATATTGTTATTGTATGTAGATGACATGCTTGTTGCAGGGTCTAACATGCAGGAAATAAATGTGCTCAAAAGAAAATTGGAAAATTCATTTGCAATGAAGGATTTGGGAGCTGCAAAACAAATCCTTGGTATGAGGATAACTAGAGATAGGAAAAATCGCAAATTAACACTGTCTCAGAATGAGTACATAGAAAAGGTGTTGAAAAGATTTAATATGCAGAATGCAAAACCAGTTAGTACACCTTTTGCTAGCCATTTCAAAATTAGTAAGGAGATGTGCCCAAAGACCCAAGAAGACATGGATTATATGTCTAAAGTTCCATATGCATTAGCAGTTGGAAGCTTAATGTATGCAATGGTCTGCACAAGGCCTGATATTGCACATGCAGTGGGAGTTGTAAGCAGGTACATGAATAATCCAGGAAAAGAACATTGGATGGCAGTAAAATGGATTCTAATATATTTGAGAGGTACCACAAATCAAGCATTATGCTTTGGTGGTTCAAACATTGCTCTACAAGGATATGTTGATGCAGATATGGCAGGTGACAGAGATAAGAGGAGGAGCACTACAGGATATGTATTTACTGTAGGTGGAACAGCTGTCAGTTGGGTTTCAAAAATCCAAAGTGTTGTTGCACTTTCAACAACAGAAGCAGAGTATGTTGCTGCTACAGAGGCTAGTAAAGAAATGATTTGGTTACAAAGGCTTATGGATGAATTGGGTAAGAAGCATGATATGGGCACGCTATACAGTGATAGCCAAAGTGCCATTCATCTTGCAAAGAACTCAGCATTTCATTCCAGGACTAAACACATACATCTCAAGTACCATTTCATACAGTCAGTATTGGAAGATGGAGAGTTGAAGCTAGAAAAGATACACACTAGCCAGAATCCTGCATATATGCTAACAAAAGTTGTAACCAGGGAGAAACTGAGAATGTGCTTAGTTTCAATTGGTCTTCAAGGATGACGATGAAGATGAGGAATAGCCAGGTCCAAAGAGGAGTCATTGTCCAGCAAATGAAGCAGCGGTGGAGTTGCTACAATCAGTCTCCAAGTGGGAGATTGTTGGGTGTGGAGCCCGATTATCTTGTTTACTTTTATCACAGCATTGGACCCCTGTACCTTAAAATGGGAGGCAACGCCACCCGTAATTAATCGCTACCGTGGGGGGTCCAGGGGGGGTGGCAGCGCTTTTCGGAGCCCCCCCCTGGCGGGGGGTTTCGGGGCAGCGCCCTCGAAGCTAAAACAGATGTAAAATTTCCTTGTAAAAGTATAGTAATTTGTAGTCAATCTAGGCCATTCATAGGTGGATGATCTGATGGTAGAAGTTATGTTTAGGGTTTTTTTCCCTAGAAGGCAACCCTCTTGTATATATGAGGGCATTTTATTGCGGCTGTGTATTATGAGTGTATTCTCGGAGCGAGAAACATAGAGGGAGACTGTGAGAGAGAACAGAGGATATTACAGCAGATTTGCTGTAGGTTTTGTCTCTTCATATTTGTTGGATAATATAAAGAAAGGACTGGCTGTTCGGGGTGGACGTAGCCCAAATTGGGTGAACCACGTATATCTGTGTCTCTCTGGTTTTATGTGTTTTGTGTGCTTGTATTTTCCGCATATTTTATGTGTTTCATTGCTCTGTAATATTTAATTTTCTAACACATTGCATCTTCAAAAAGTACTTCCATCTCAATCAAATATGCAATTCTTGTTCTCAACTTTCTGTCTAAAGAATGTATGGGCTTACAATCCTACTAGAAAATACATTTCTTTTGCCACCTCTCCTGATAACAGATTCCAAAAATCGCTTTTGAAAAGGACCCTTAGAGAGCTATCACATCTAGAACATCCGACCTCTGCTGAATTTACAAACACTACTGCTCCTCTGGTAATGAGTTCAAATAACTGCAATTGGGACATATTAAAAACGTGATACCATGTGCTACAGTAGAGAAATTTTAGTCCTCCATGTTAGTAAAATCATCACAGCTAGAACTCAGATGATGTTCTCAGGTCACTGCTTCTGTTAAAGACCTGTTCCAATGCAAGGTTTTTCTTGTTTAGTTTTTTAGATTTGATTTGATATGTTTTGCACAGAGTCTTCATGCAGGCAGCACATTGCCATAGTCTCTTTTCAAAAACCATATTTCAGGTGCCTAGGATGAATGTACTATGTACTAATGTAGTGATAGGTTAGAAAAAATTTCTACAAGATAGCCACAGTACTGTTATTTTATGAGCCTGTATGGATAGTATGATGTATATTTTGATTTCACACTTGACATGTCATATATAATGCTTTTTTAACATGGAAAAGCATATAAACACAGTGAGATAAAATATAAAGATTTATGAGAAATTTCTTATTTTAATATTGTGTGAATTATAAGAATATTTTATAGGGAAAATGAGTGACAAAAATTACTATTTCACATATTTCACATTCGAAACTTTCTTTGCTTTTTCAAGTTTGTTAAATTCTCATAAATAAATTAAAATTGTAGCACTAATGCACTAGAAATGCACTTGTATATATGATAAATGTGTATATGTATGGGAGAAAGCAACAATTAGGCTTAACATGGAATCCACTAACGTTTTGTGCTTATGGAATCCACTAGATTCATGGATCACTGAGAAATTAATATCCTTGAGACAAAGAAACACTTATTTTGGGGATAAGAGTAAATTATATTAATTAGTTCTAAAAACAAGAGGAAGAATTTTGCCCATGAAATCCTTATAATTGTGTGAAACCTACTTTTTTGGGAGCAGACTTGAATGAATGGAAAACCCCGATTGACTTACAAATTACAAGTACTTCGCTGACAGGCATAAACTTCTGGTGTATGGAAAGACTTGATAGAAGAAGGGAAGCCACATTCTGTTGAGCAGTGGAGGCTGGCTTGGCAGGACTGTAACTATGGTTACAACGTGCTCTAATCAGAGGTCTGGTTTCTGAAGTAAGAACACAAAACCAAGAATAAGAAGGATAAGGGGAAGTTGAGAAAAAAGGTATGTTTCTCTAATATATTGGTTTGTTTGTTAATGAATGGTTGTTAAAGAGCACTTTTGGACTGTTGAAAGGCCCAAGTACAGTGATGTTTGAAGAATTAAGTCACTATTAGAAGGCAACTATTATGAAGCCCTAAGGACAATGATCTCTGGAATTCAAAATTTGTTGTATGGGAAGACGTGTGAATTCACTAAGCACACTGAATGTGGAAGTTATTTAGTATTGTATGAGCTATTGATGATGTCTTAACTTGTGTGACAAAGTAGTAGTCTTGAATCTTGACTCTTTTCACTATGTAAGGACATTTCTAGAAGACCCTATGAACAATATAGCTTGTAACAACAAAAGTATTGTTGAAGGAAAAAATTGCAAGTCCATGTTCTAAAATATCATAGATATAGGGCAGATCCTTTAGAACAGTTAGATTATTGGACTGTATGAAGGAAGAACTAAAAACCCTAGTTCTGTGATTTGGAGCAACATATCAATGATTTGGGGCAACTAGTTGAAGACCCTATGTGTTGGAAATCTTGAAGAAGCAGGATAGCAGCTAGAGGTAAGGATTATTTATGACAATGAAGCTATATTGACTGATGAATATTGATTGGAAAGGTCAGCCAAGTTGTGGGACACCTTGAATAAATTTAGGTCCAAAAATCTAGAGATAATCTAGTGTAGGACAAAGTTGCAACAGGGTTGTTGTAGGGTTCTTGTGCTTGGTTTGAATGCAGGTTAGTAGGTTGCATAAATACATGGGTAGAGCAAGGATTTCAAAGAGGGCCAAAGGTGGATAGATACTGTTAAGAAGGTTGCAACGGTGCTTGGTTCGTAGAGGAAGTCTACTAGGTTGGAACGTTGTTCCTAAAAGAGCTAGAGCAGGAGTTTGAAGATCATCCAAAGTGTGAAACATCACAAGTAATTCTGTGTTGCATCCGTGGAGGAATATCTTTGCAAATATTTGTGGGAAACTCAAATGCTGTAGGTATCCTTTTGAGGACCAAAAGGGTGCAACAATAGGCTAGAAGGTGTCTTATAACCCAACGTATGGAAAGACTTGATAGAAGAAGGGCAACCACAGTCTCTTGAAAATACCATTGTCAATAATAGGATATAATGTTCCATTTCGCAGAAGAATGAACGATTGATCCAATTAAATTATTGAAATTATATATGCCATGACCCTAGATAGAAATCAAGATCAAAACTTTTGAAAATAACATTCAACATAACACAAAATTTGGTAAGAAATCACAACATTAGTGAGTGAAACATTAGCGAGTGATTGCAAAGCAGTTTTTCTCAATAAAATTAAAACCAGTTTTTATGTAACCTTGGCACAAACACATAAAATTACTTGAATATTCACTTGTAAAAACCCAACAACTTCAACTATCAACCAAAAAACTATTAACAACATAACAAATTCAAGATAATCTGCAAAGCTGGCGACAGACATCTCATAAAACTTCACACAAAGCACAGTAAGGGAAAGGGTGATGATTGTGAAAGCAAGAATGCATACCTTCCAATATCTGCATATGCTGCATGTAAATATGCAATCAATGCATCCAACGCCTTTTCTTCCACTGGTGCATTTGAGTCAGATATTTCCTTCTTGAAAAATGAACCTAAGGTGTAAACAATGCATGCACACCTTCCAATCAGATCAAGCAATATATCATACAATATTCAACTCATGCCTCCACCATCCTTAGTCCAACATGAAATAGCCTATTAATACTGATAATTGAAAATGTCACTAGATCATTTCAGTTGTATCTATGTCTAAAAAAAATTATTGAACTAAAAATGATAGTTGTCAATATATGCACAACACCACCAGCAGTCCTATATACAAAGATCAACTTTGTGAAACATGAAGTTAATGAATAAAGAACAATTAAACATTCACTTAGATAACCAGCTACAATGGCATGACTGATATGTTCTCTTTTAGACCACTTTGCATCTTCAAAAAATACTGCCATCTCAATAAAATATGCAATTCTTGTTCTCAACTTTCTGTCTAAATAATGTACAGGCTTACAATCCTACTAGAAAATATGTTTCTTTTTCCACCTCTCCTGATAACAGATTCCACAAATCCCTTTTGAAAAGGACCCTTAGAGAGCTATCACATCTAGAACATCTAACCTCTGCTGAATTTACAAACACTACTACTCTGGAAATGAGTTCAAAGAACTGAAATTGGGACCTATTAAAAACATGATACCATGTGCTACAATAGAGAAATTTTAGTCCTCCATGTTAGTAAAATAATCACAGCTAGAACTCAGATGATGTTCTCAGGTCACCGCTTCTGTCAGAGACCTGTTCCAATGCAAGGTTTTTCTTGTTCAGTTTTTTAGATTTGATCTAATATTTTTTGCACAAAGTCTTCATGCAGGAAACACATTGCCATAGTCTCTTTTCAAAAACCATATTTCAGGTGCCTAGGATGAATGTACTATGTACTAATGTAGTGATAGCTTAGAAAAAAATTCTACAAGATAGCCACAGTACCGTTATTTTTGAGTCTGTATGGACAGTATGATGTATATTCTGATTTCACACTTGACATGTCAGATATAATGCTTTTTTAACATGGAAAAGCATATAACCACAGTGAGATAAAATATAACATTTATGAGAAATTTCTTATTTCAATATCGTGTGAATTACAAAAATATTTTATAGGGAAAATGAGTGACAAAATTTACTATTTCACATATTTCACATTAAAAACTTTCTTTGCTTTTTCAAGTTTGTTAACTTCTCATAAATAAATTACAATTGTAGCACTAATGCACTAGAAATGCACCAATATATATGATAAATGTGTGTATGTATGGGAGAAAGCAGTAATTAGGCTTAACAGGGAATCTAATAACGTTTTGTGCTTATGGAATCCACTAGATTCATGGATCACTGAGAAATTAATATCCTTGAGAAAAAGAAACACTTATTTTTGGGATAAGAGTAAATTGTATTAATTAGTTCTGAAAAAAAAGAGGAAGACTTTTTCCCATGAATCCTTAGAATTGTGTGAAACCTACTTTTTGGGGAGCAGACTTGAATGAATGGAAAACCCTGATTGACTTACAAATTACAAGTACTTCGCTGACATGTAGAAACTTCTGGTGTATGGAAAGACTTGATAGAAGAAGGGCAGCCATAGTCTCTTGGGCAATGGAGGTCGAGTTGGCAGGACTGTAACAATGGTTACAACATGCCCTATTCAGAGGTATAGTTTCTGAAGCAAGAATGAAAAACCAAGAACAAGAAGGATGAGGGGAAGTTGAGAAACAAGGTATGTTTCTCTAATAGATTGGTTTGTTTGATAATCAATGGTTGTTAAAGAGCACTTGTGGACTGTTGAAAGGCCCAAGTACAGTGATGTTTGAAGAATTAAGTCACTATTAGAAGGCAACTATTATGAAGCCCTAAGGACAATGATCTCTAGAATTCAAACTTTTTTGTATGGGAAGATGTGTGAATTCACTAAGCACACTGAATGTGGAAGTTATTTAGTATTGTATGAGCTATTGATGATGCCTTAACTTGTGTGACAAAGTAGTAGTCTTGACTCTTGACTCTTGTCACTATTTAAGGACATTTCTAGAAGACCCTATGAACAATATAGCATGTAACAACAAAAGTATTGTTGAAGGAAAAAATTGCAAGTCCATTTTCTAAAATGTCAGAGATATAGGGCAGATCCTTTAGAACAGTTAGATTATTGGACTGTATGAAGGCAAAACTAAAAACCTTAGTTCTGTGATTTGGAGCAACATATCAATGATTTGGGGCAACTAGTTGAAGACCCTATGCGTTGGAAATCTTGAAGGAGCAAGATAGCAGCTAGAGGTAAGGATTATTTATGACAATGAAGCTATGTTGATTGATGAAGATTGATTGGAAAGGTCAACCAAGTTGTGGGACACCTTGAATAAATTTAGGTCCGAAAATCTAGAGATAATCTAGTGTAGGACCAAGTTGCAATAGGGTTTTTGTAGGGTTCTTGTGCTTGGTTTGAATGCAGGTTAGCAGGCTGCATAAATAATTGGGTAGAGCAAGGCTTTCAGAGAGGTCTGAAGGTAGATAGAGATTGTTAAGAAGGTTGCAAGGGTGCTTGGTTCGTAGAGGAAGTCTGCTAGGTTGGAACATTGTTCCTAAAAGAGCTGGAGCAGGAGTTTGAAGATCATCAAAAGTGTGAAACATCACAAGTAATTCTCTGTTGCATCCGTGGAGGAATATCTTTGCTAATATTTGTGGGAAACTGAACTGCTGTAGGTATCCTTTTGAGGACCAAAAGGGTGCAACAATAGGCTAGAATTTGTCTTATAACCCAACGTATGGAAAGACTTGATAGAAGAAGGGCAGCCACAGTCTCTTGAGCAGTGGAGGCCGAGTTGGCAGGACTGTAACAATGGTTACAAAATGCCCTAATCAGAGATCTAGTTTCCGAAGAAAGTACACAAAACCAAGAACAAGAGGGATAAGAGGAAGTTGAGAAATAGGGTAGGTTTCTCTAATAGATTGGTTTGTTTGTTAATGAATGGTTGCTAAAGAGCACTTATGGACTTTTGAAAGGCCCAAGTACAATGATGTTTGAAGAATTAAGTCACTATTAGAAGGCAACTATTATGAAGCCCTAAGGACAATGATCTCTAGAATTGAAACTTTGTTGTATGAGAAGATGTGTGAATTCACTACGCACACTGAATGTGGAAGTTATTTAGTATTGTATGAGCTATTGATGATGCCTTAACTTGTGTGACAAGGTAGTAGTCTTGACTCTTGTCACTATGTAAGGAAATTTCTAGAAGAACCTATAAAAAATATAGCTTGTAACAACAAAATTATTGTTGAAGGAAAAAATTTCAAGTCCTTGTTCTAAAATATCAGAGATAGAGGGAAAATCCTTTAGAATAGTTAGATTATTGGAATTCCAAATATGAAAACCAAGCTCACTCAATTATAATCAACTAGCAAGGGGGAGTATGATAATGCAAAAGAGAGCTCATCCAGATCCAACAAGAGCCATATATGGTTAAACATACACCAATTTAAGGTTAAATATAATTGGTCTGGCAGAGAAATGAGACAGTTGGAATTGACAGGCAGCTTATTAGGGCTCAGTTGAGTAGGAAAACAATTGCAGGTTGAAAATACTTTCAGAAAGGAGAAAACTAAATGACTTGATGGAATTACTCAGTGTTTATAAAAACATATCAAAGAACCACAAGTAATTATCTTCTGTGAGGATAGGAAAGGCTACAAAGGAATAGCTAATTGAGTTGTGAAATGTAACTTGAGTGGGACAAAAATTTGATTGGGAAAGGCTACAAAGGAATAGCTAATTGAGTTGTGAAATATAACATTAGTGATTTTAATATTGGTTAATCATAAGATGCTTCTAATCTATGTAGATACTAGGGATAATTTGTAATTATGTACTAGGTGTTTACATTAAATCTCTTAGAAGGAAAGGAAATTGGCAAACATAATTCTGATTTAAACTGGACCTATTTATGTGCCTTCAGAGTAGAGGAGAGTAATTATTAATATGGAATGAATCCCACCATATTTATTTTTTGATACATTTAAACTGATTGGAATTTAAGATATTTGACACTACTAATGAATTTTACAAATCAAATATGGTAATATCATGATGGAAGGATACTTA
Organism: Pinus albicaulis; assembly: GCA_034641835.2. Lineage (NCBI taxonomy): Eukaryota > Viridiplantae > Streptophyta > Pinopsida > Pinales > Pinaceae > Pinus > Pinus albicaulis. The sequence goes on from CM076582.1 coordinate 947,440,239, forward strand.
TAATGTTGGGCACGAATTTTCATACACCTGTTTTTTGCTAATTTTGATGTATAATTCACATAGTGAGTCTTTATGGACAGGCTTACCTAAGACGGCTAACAGGTGGAGTAGAAGCTTATTTGATGGCCACAAATGAGCTGGAAACCCATGCATTCCTCCAGGCAAGCCATTATATTTCTTTTTCTTTCCAAATTTATCTCAACCTGTAGCAAAATATCTATGTTCCCTTAATTTGATTTAGCAGGAAAAATTATGATTAAGGATTGCTATGCACAGTTTTTCCTTTAATTGGGTAAATCTGGAATAAATATTAGATGTTTACCAACTCTTATGTATGGATGTCAAATCTTATTTGCCTTGATTTAGCAACTATAAACGTGCCTTCCTGCTCCTATAATGACCTCTTATTTTGGTTCAATTGTTTTGCTAGTTGGATTGTCAGAGGGAAGCATTCTTCAAAGCTAGAAATCATCTTTGTATCTATAAACAGTGGGTTTGGTTGAATTAGTTATCATATATGTTTTTTAAGATTAGATATTTTTGGGCTTTAAAGTGAATCTAAAGATAATATTTGTCATGGTGATGAGACTTACTGTTATAACATAATTGAAAATTTCAACAAGGAGACACCAGTTACAGTTTGGAATCTTTCAAACTTTTCAATGGAGAGATATATCTGCTCTTTTTTAATATATTTTCTTCCTATCATTGCCTTGTCTCTAGTTTTCATTCCCCTATTTGGCATGTAACTTATCTTTTTATTTTCATAGGAATTCCCCCTTTTTTTTTTGAAAATGTGTCTTGTTATACAAAACATTTAAAAAAATCACCTCAACAAAGATCAAAACAAATCAAATCGCGTGATTTCAAAGGATGATTATCAAGGCTGCAAGATCCATGAGCTATATTGTCATCAAATCCAAAGCAAGGTTAAATAAGCTCTTGTCAAATAAAAAACAAGGTGAACCATGCAAACAATGATTGGGTCACCGAAAGAATTCAAATAAACTTAGAATAAGAAAAAGTTGTTAGGTTTTCCCAAGATGTTTTGGGTAGGTTGGTTACAACAAGCCCCCACCTCCTCATTAGGAGGTGAGTTAAGAGGAACCAACAAGCTCTTTTTCTGTGACAAATGTAGCAAACTTCTCTGGACTCAAGCTAGGGTCAACCACCTGGGTTAGCTGGGCCTTTTGAGCTTGAGGAGCTTTGCTCTTTTTGAGATTTCACCCATTTTTCATTTTTTGTAAAGGGTCATAGGTTGTTTGAACCTTCCCTTGCTCATCCTCAGAGATTTATGATTTTATAGTTTTGGTTTGGCCAATAAGGGGTAACCCCTAATCCCATGGTTTGGGATTTGACCCTGTCACCCACCAAAATGGGTAACCCTATAAGAGAATTTTTCTCCTACATTGGACAACTAGCCAGCCAATAGCCCCTGATATTCACTTCATGATGATGATATACCATATGCATCAGCCATCTGCATCATCCAGATAGGTGATTCAAATATTGAAATTTTTGCATACCTTTATTATGTTATATACTTCCTTATTTGACTCTTGTAAGTAGCATTTAGTAGCTTAAAATTGGGTTCACTTAATTTCTACATTAAAATCAATGCATTGTATTTTCATAATCTTTGACCCTTTGGAATTATTAACTAGTTTTTTCCAAGCATTTAATGGTCTGCTAATGGTGGTTGTGTGCATTAGCTGTAGCACAGTTAATTGACAGAAGACAAGGGTAAAGGTTTGTTGTGTGTCTTGCATGCAACACAAGGTATGCTGACCAATGTTCCTTTCATGGGACTGGTTGATTGGGATACCTGTGGAGCCCAGATTAAATATCCAAGCTTGTTTCTTGAAATTTTTTGGTATCGGTGTGTGTAACTAAACTTCCAAGTCTCCTCCCTTCATATTTAGATGCTGTTGGGATTCCCTATGCAGTGGTGATTTCCTACTTGACATGGAGGTATACTAGTCATGCGATCATTTGAATTGGGTTTTTCTCCTTGGCTCTAACTGGTACATATGATCTACCAGTCAATAAATATTTCAGGAGAGACTATAATTTATCCTATTTGAAGAAAAATATCATCAATTTGTCAAGGTTGGAACTGGGTTTTGTCTTTGCAGGTCGAGAACCCCTGCAACCATGTTCTTGTCATTGTCTACTTGGTCACATTGGTGGTTGTTGTTACCCCTCATGTTGACATGATTGGTAAATGCATATTTCAAGGGTAACTTGTAGGATGCTCAAGGAATATAGACACACACTTATTTTTGGTTGAGAGTAGTCCTTCACGTGATGATCTTCCTGGATGTTCAGCATAGTGATTCTCCTTGATAATAATGTGGTTTCCTTGGTTGGAATGATGATTCTAGCCTTCACAAGGTTAGATTATCAGTGGAGGTTGCTTCAGTGGTGCATAATGTTCTTCATGAACCAACATCAAGGTGGTCAAATAATCACATCTTGGTCACTTTCACCATGTGTTGCATGGTTAGATCATAATTATCCTCTAATGTGGTAATACACTTACCTAGTTTCATTCATGTTCATGCCATTTTTCCATAGTTTTACCTAGGCAATTTGTTTTACCTAGGCAGGGAAGAATTGGGAAAAATTGAAAGAAGGGCCTAGCTATGTGATAGCCTTTTCTTCTCTTTATATATTCAATTCCAATTTTAGCAAAGTTGTGGGCCAAATTGATACCTGGAAGCTGTCAAAATACATATCATTCTGGAATAAATTCACCAGAATTATTTTTGCAACAATTAGACAAATCATTAAAACGAATGGGGAATTACTTTCTGGGTCTAGGTGAAGAACAAGAGTTGCACATACTTGAGTTTAATTCCTTAAGTTATATTTTGAGGTTGTTTATGTCAGGACTAAATTTGCATTCACATATATTTACCAGATTGAAGACTGAAGTCCATAGTTTCTACTGCTGAGGTCCCCTATGAAGGAATTGGGTTGGAGCATTCTGACTTTTTAGAGCGAGTTAAGAAGAAAATTTGTGATGACAATCCAAATATATCATGCCCCTTGAAACTTGTTCAGGAATTACCTAAACATTTTTTCATTGAACCCATACCTCTCAGTGAATAACTTAAATAAATTAGAGTAGTTTTGCGTGTTCCAGAAAATAGTTATGAGTGTCGTCTTAATTCTGTAATAGGCGTGCCTATAGAAATTTGGTTGTTGATGGTTTTGGAAGACTTAGTACAATATAAAAAAATAGATATTAATGAATTTGAAGGAAATGGTGGAGTAAAATCTGGTTCAGTTACTTTTCCATTTAATGTTGTGAATAAAAATTCATCATGTTTCTTAGAAGTTTCTGTTATGATGGAATGCCACTTTGAATTTGGGAGAGTTCTGTTAAATAGATTTCAGGCTGGTTCAAAACAAGAACTTGTTTCACTATCCCATGATGGGCTCCATTTTTCCCTTTGGTATTTGGGCCTGCAAGATCTTCTATCCATTGAAAAAAATTGCAAGTCTCTGCATGCTGCAGTGAAAGATGATCCTCGTCTATGGAAAACTATACATGTGGAGTATCCTCTAAGTGAAAGGCTCATTGATGATTCCTTCTTAAAAATTTCTGAAAGGTCTCAAGGTCAGTTATAAAAATTGACTTTAGTGGAGTGCCTGAAAAATTACAGATGATGGACTGAAGCAAGTATTGGACATCAGTCCAAAGCTTACAAAGGTTGGTATCTGTCTTTGTGGTGAACATGGTATTAATTTTAAATGGCACTGATGTTATAACAGCCATGGTATTCATTTTAAATGGCACATTTTAAAAATACACTTGTATTTTGAATTGTATTGCAAAAATTAGGAGGATACAATGCAACACCCTGCACCAAGAGTATGAGGTTTTATCTGTGTCGATTTCCATGGACAAAACAACAAAATCCTTTGCAAAATTTTCAATCTTGGGAAGCTACTGGAAAATCTCCGATCTCTTTGGAAGAATTAACACCTGTACCAAGAGTATGAGGTTTTCTCTGTGTAGATTTCCACGGACAAAACAACAAACTCCTCTGCAAACTTTTCAATCTTGGGAAGCTACTGAAAAATCCCCGGCCTCTTTGGAAGAATTAAGACCTGCACCAAGAGTATGATGTTTTCTCTGTGTAGATTTCCACAGACAAAACAACAAAATCCTCTACAAACTTTTCAATCTTGGGAAGCTACTGAAAAATCTTCGGCCTCTTTGGAAGAATTAACAACGACAATAGAAGCAGAAGAAAGTGATTAAAAGCCTCAATATTTTCATCCGTCAGGGATTGTAGAGTTCTGGGTATTGGGTGAATCAAAACATCAACAATTCCCTCTAGCTTCTAATCAAATTCCAACTTACTTTGTAAAATTGTGCTTTCATCATGAATCAAAATACTATCATAACAAACTAGAAATAACTTACTTGTATTTGTACCACTCGATCAAATCAATGTAATGGATTTGTGCACTAAATAAAGTTTTCTTGTGCTTAAGCCCAATGGCTATGAGAAGGGTCTGGAATTGGGAATATGGTCATTATTAGTATGATTTATGCTTTAAATCGTAAGAATGGCTCTGAAGACATCTACCATGGCAAGGGGAGGAAAGCAAGGGCCTTAGGCACTAAGAAAATATTTACAATCTCAATGGCAATGGGGATATCAAAGATTCATGGCTGTAAATTATTTTGGCAGATTCATTGTCTTTTGTAATGGGATTGAATCTCACCTCTCCTCCTACAAAAAAAAATAGAAACAAAGATGGTGGTGGAGGGCACAATTCTTAAGCTGGAGAGTCATGGGAACCTAGTCCTAGAAGACTTGGACAGATTTGTGGTTTGGAGTATCGATACTAATAAGTCTAAAGGAATTTTAATAGAGAAGAATGCCAATTTTCATATTTATAATTCCGCGAATTCTTTGCTTGTGTATGAGGGTTCAAATCTCGTGCAGAAAATTCGGGATTATCCCACGCACACACTCCTGCCTGAGCAATCACTGAAAAGAGGGCAGACAATTCTTAAGCTGGGGATTCATGGGAACCTGGTCATAGAAGACTCGGATAGAACCGTGGTTTGGAGTATCGATAATGATAAGTCTAAAGTCATTTTGATAGAGAAGAATGCCAATTTTCAGATTTATAATTTTGCGAATTCTTCGCTTGTGTACGAGGGTTCAAATCTCGTGCAGAAAAGTTGGGATTATCCCATGCGCACACTCCTACCTGGGAAATCGCTGAAAAGAGGGCAGACACTTGTCTTGAATTCATCTGTGATGAATACATCTTGTGCAGGATTAGGGTTGGTTTTTTTCTACACAATTTCAATCCAGGAGCCTTATGAGGGTTGCAAAGGCTAGACTGCCAAGGTGTTCTTAGGACCTGCTTTTATAATTCATCGTTAGTAAGTCCTGAGGCCATCTATACGGGCCAGAATTTGCAGGTTTTGTCTAATGAAAATGTAGGTAAATCATCTTCTTTTTATTCCTGTGCTAATGGGATTCGATCGATGCCAATAGGTCCTTTCTATAATGACAGAAATGGTCAGTCTTCGCATCTACCATGTCTCTATGGTTCTTGGACGAAACAATGTTTAAGATTGGTGTATGGACTTCGAACTGGATTACCCTGTCTCTCTGGTTCCTAGACAGAACTGATAAGAATTGTCTATTTCTCAAAGCCTGCTGGTCTTATTTGTGACAAAGGCCAATGCATCTGCCTTCAATTTGAGCAAATCCAAAACCATGGGGTAGGGATGTTATAATAGCCAAGGTATTCATTTTAAATGGCACATTTTAAAAAATACACTTGTATTTTGAATTGTATTGCAAAAATTAGGAGGATGCAATGCAACCTCTGTATTTTTTAAAATGTGCCATTTAAAATGAATACAAAGGAGTGATTGTCCCTATCTGACAATCACTCCTCACAGGATAAGAGCACTTGCAAAACGCCAGGTATAGATTCATAATAGCCCAATGCTTAATTTTCCTATTATTTCAAAAATTCACTAATGTATGCAGGATCTAAATCAATTTTGTGTTGATGAAGGTTGATTAAATACTGGGAGATAATCCTATGAGGATTTCATACATGGTTGGATATGGTTCCCTCTATCCAAAACTTATTCATCACAAAGCCTCTTCTCTACCCTCTAAGGCCAATCATCCTCAACCCATTCCCTGCAAAGCAGGCTTCCAATCTCTGTACAATAGTGCACCCAATCCCAACATCTTGGTGGGAGTTGTGGTGGGAGGCCAAGACAACATGGATAGGTTTACTGATGTGAGAAACAATTATGATCAATCCAAACCTTCCACCTACATTAATGCACCCTTAGTGGGTTCCCTTGCTTATTTGGCCCATTTTACTAACTCTTAAATATCCTATCTTCTTCTTCTAAACAAGAGAAGGAATTAATAATGCTTGGAGAAGGAATTAATAAGGGTTATAAGCAGCCCAGTATCCCTTGCTATTGTTCACATGATTTCTGCAGGATCTCCAAAATAAAATCAATGGAATGGAATTAAATTTGTATCCCTTGCTATCGTTCACATGATTTCTGTAGGATCACCAAAATAAAATCAATGGAATGGAATTAAAGATTTTCAATCAAGACTTTGGTTGTTAGTAATTTTTTCACATTCATTATATGATGCAGCCAATAATCTTACTCGTTGGCAATTTTGCAAGTTAATTTTAATGTAGATTGTGACATAATTGTGAGTAACATGATATTGCATGAATAGTGCATTAAGAAGTTGTAGAAGATTTGGACATATTCATGAGGAATACGTGGCATTGCACTAACAGTTAATTAAATGGTTGAAGGAGATTCATGCTTTCGGAACATTTTTACACACTTCACGTTTAAGATGGTTACAGGATATTTGTGACATATTCCTCAACAATGTCGCATTCAAGTAGAAATTCATTAAATGGTTGAAGGACATTCATGGTTGATAAATTTGACTGGAGGGTGTGACATCTTTCTCATATGGTGAAACATGTGACTGAGTTTTAGTGGAATAATTATTATTTTCCTTCAAATCTAATGTTAAAATTTTGAAAAAGGTAGTTTATCTTTTAATAAATTAGTAGGTACATGTCACTTGTATTTGAAAAAAGCCATTTTCTTTCTCCACTTTGCTCATAAATTATGCAAATTAATATACTTTGTTCATGTTTCATAAGTTTCATTTTGATTTATTCCTTCTCTTGAATTAATTTAAATAGAAAATTTTGGTTTCTTTCCTTCTTGGTTTAAACTAGCTCCTCCATATACCATTGTTGAATAAGGTATGCAGAGAAGAGGGTGGAGATAATATTGATTTTGATTGCATACAATTAAGATTTCCTACATAGCTATCCCCCCAAGCGATGGTACAGATTCTTGTCTCTTATCATTTTTTCTACTCCTGACCATATCACTCTGCACAATACATAATTTAATATAGGAAAGGTAATGGTTTAGGTGCAATATTGGTGCATGATTGTACTATTTTTGGCATATTTGATTGCATTATTTTGGTGCTACAATCAACGATTGTGTATCATGTATGGTAATGTGTTTGGCTTGAATGCTTGTGATTACAATTTGGTATCTTCGCATTTTAAAGTAAAAACAGATCAAACATTTTGTTTGTTTTTATGAATTTATGTTTATTTTTTATCCAGTGGAGATGATTGGTGACTTGAGTTCCTTTTAATCAGGCTTCACCATGTGGATTTACCTAGTGGTATACAACTCGTCTCTTGATGTTTTCTTCCCTTATAACCATGTCACATTATTCATACCATAGCGAAAAGTACTAGTGTAATACTAATGGGTGTTTGTACTGTTTTTGTCATTTTTTAGTGCTTCATTTGGTGCTACAAAAAAGTTTGGATGTGTGTTACTTAGTTTGGCACGACTCGTGAGTGTTTGAGATATTTTGTTAGGATTGAATACTTTTGATTACAGTTCAATGCTTCTAGATATGGATTATTTTCAAGTATTGAATTTACTTCAACATCAATTTAGAAACTGATAGAACCCTATTGTTTGTTGCTTAATTTGTGTTTAACTATCTCTTGCAATATCTGGTAGATATTGATATCAATATTTGTTTATCTGTTGCAGGTCAATGAGATTGATTCCAGTGTAGCTCTAAACATGTTTGGGTAGACTTTGGAAATGACAACTTTACCATTAGTAGTTGGGAACATAAAGTACAGGTTAGCAGAGATGGACAAATGAAGCTATCAACTAAATTATTTTTTTCTTCAACTGACCAACGAAGTGAATTGTTGCACGAGAGAGTGCTTGTATTGCTTTGGTAGCAATTATTGTTGACTGGCTACAAAACAACCCCAATTCTATGCCAATAAAATCATAGTTTGACACACTGATATGTGAAGGATATTTGGAGTGGAGGAAGCTGTGGGAACTAGAGGAATATAGATAGAGGTTCTCTGATGGGCACTTTGATTTGGAAACAATATTGCAGTCAAACAAGTTTTATAACTAGCATTGAACCTCCACATATTTTTTAATTGTGGAAATTGTTTTAAGATTAGATTGGGATGCAAGGGATCTAAATTGGTTTTTCTTGGAAAGATTATTTATTTTAACGTTATTGATTATGCACACAAGTGTCAAGGCTCTTGTATGATGTTCCAGTGATATTTCAATATTGTTTGTAAATACTCTGTTTTTCCTGTGAAAGTTGGCATCCCCTAAAAGTTAGACAAGAAGGTGGGTTGGAATTTTTGGCTGGCTTTGAGACTCGACAGTATCATAATAATACGAAATAGAATTAGATGTTAGTAGAATAGTATTCTAAACTGTGATATTTACATATTAATACTACTATGTTGTTAAATAATAGACTTTATTAGACAATAATGTGGAAGTTAAATAAAATCTTTGTCAATGACAAATTGTTGAAATAATTATTTAGTCTTTCAATTTTTGTGATCCTTCAAGTGGCAAGGCACCTTCTATTAAGAAAATTTTCCTTTGTGACATATCATGCTTATAAGTTAATCATAAATTTGTAGATTGGTTTTACTTACTTTTGATGATGGGTAGTTCCAATAAATGGAAATGTTTAGTTGGGTTTAGTTTTTATCATCTTTATATAGGATTTACTTCTGATAATAATGTTTTATGCCCTATGTAGACATTTTTCACTAGCATGGAAATGCTTAATGGAGAAGGCTTGGTGTCGTTCTTGTGATTGTGCGTTGTAACTCTTTGTAAAAATATAAAATGTTTTAATTGTAATTTTCACTTCATTGATCTATTTGTAGGGGCAGAGTGGTACCTGCAGCTCTTGAGGTGCATGAGGATGAATGTGGAAGTGATGATGACAGTGGTCATCAAAGACCAACATCGAAGAAGCGAAATAAGTGTCTCCTCTGAATTTTGCTGCCTTTTTGGGTGCTTTTTTTTGGAAACCATCTCTATTTCTATCTATGCACTGTAATTCATACGGTAAGCTAATCTTTAATTTAAGAAATCTGATATATAAACTATATATACTCTTACAATCTAAATATCATGGATAAATATTCAAAATTTCAAATTGATGAATTTCTTTTAGGAAAAAGGTTTTATAGGTGCTTTTATTTGAGGCATACTTGTGTGTTAATTCAACATTCGGATTTCTTTGCAAGATTATTGTTTGTAAAATATGTGTATTTCTAACTATCTCTTCAGGTAAAATTTAGATATATTAAAGTTATAACATCTTATATCTTTTAAGTTGCACTAATCTACCATAAAACACTAGTAAAAGACAATATTTTATGTCAAAATCAATGCCATTTACTGTGTTCAACAGGATTGCCACATTCGTGCTTTACCCAGATCTCGTTTGTTTTATATGCATTCTATATCATCAGTCAAGGCATGAATGCTTATAATATATTGAGCCCTAGTTTCTAACTATCCTCTCTTCAATTTCTTTGTAAGGATTGAGTACAATCTAATTGCATAAATTACAACTGGGGCAGAGTAATAACTCGGTATCAAAAGACACCATAAGCATTAATTACTTCAAAGTATTATAAATGCATTTTAATATTACTTGATTTTCCATGCTTATGTGGAACATTGTTGAGAGAAGGAACTATAACAACAATGGATTTGCATGAAGGCTTTATAATTTTTTCAAATGTGAAAGTTGTGATGCATTACTAAATTTCTCAATTATTTTATAGATCATTACATGTCAAACCGACTTTACTCCTTAACTGGAATTGCATTCAACATTGTGCACAAGTATGATTTACATGTATCAATCAAAAGTATGATTTTATCTATATTTGATAATGCAAGTTGAATACATCATACAATACATAGGAGTGCTATGGCTATGAAGTTCAATATGAGATAATCTATTGATTGCTACTATTACTATTATATAAGGGGTGCTCTTCTAATGGGAAGAAGGATTTTTGGAATTTGTATTTACTATAAGATTATGCATAGCTGAGTTGCGGACAACTAAGTAGAATTTGGTAGGAAGTTTGGAGTATGTGTAATTCATAATGATCTTGTCTTCTCTTCATTGATGACTTTTCAATGTGTGAGTTTTTACCTAAGCCATTGCATTATCAATGTGTCAAGGCTCAAAAATCTACCTATATGTCAACTAGTTATGATCATTCCTAGGAACATGAATCCTAGTTTTTGTAGGTTTAAAATTTATCACAAGTTTGCTCTATTGTGGTCGAATTTGTGGAGATTATCTCAAAATTTATTGAAGGTACCATGGATCTAAATTTCTTATGAAATTTCAACACTATAAAAAACTTTGGTGCAAATTGTTCATCGATTATCACTTGGTTAGGGTTATAGATGTTGATGAAAATTTTGTGTGCATGCATGAGAGTTGGGTGAAAATGCACAATGTTGTGTAGCATTAGTATGATAAATATGGGATAGTGAAAATCATAGTTTTGAAGATTAGTATGAGTTGAATCGTACCTAATCAACTCAATCAAGTTGATTTTTGGTTGAATAGTTAATGGTTTTTTCAATGGAAAGAAGATATTGCAGACCCAAATACCAAAGGGAAAAATGGAGCCCATCATGGGGTTCTCTTTGTAATTCTCCACCACTGCTACCTTCCATGCTTCCTCAAACTCCTCTCCAACCTCAATATCAATGCTAGTAGTAGCATGAGCAACAACACTACGCTTAGCAGAACTAGAATGCATTTTCCAAATTGCACGAGAACTACTTCCCCCACCAATCACCATGTGCCATGTTTGGTCTCGGTGGTTCACTTCCTTCAACTCCTGGTTCAACTACCGTATCTTCATTGAAACCAACACCTCAAACTCCACTAGACAACGATTCACCATTTTGTACTAGTAATTCTCCATTTGTACTAGTGATTCGCCATGATTTTACAAGATAATATAATCTCGTGAGAGATTCGCCAAAAAAATTATATATACATATTATATTATTAATAAAATCGCCTTCCATTTTTCCTATGTATCATGGGGATTTGCCCATTTATTATACATATAAATTTAGGGGGGTTCTTAAAATTTTCCTTGATCCCAAGGGTCAGGTTAGGAAGAGAGAGGGTAGCCATGACAGGTACCGAATACACTCCAGGAGGGGGAGCTAGGAACGGTGTCTGACCAGAGGGGTAATGGCCAAGCGGGACGGCTCCAAGATGGTTAAGGCCTAGAGTAACCATTCCAAGAGGGTAGAGAGGCTCATGGACACCAGCTATAGGTAAAGGGCCAGGTGGAGGAGGTCTAGAAGGCTGAATCGAAGGGCTAGGAGTAGGCTACAGAGGGAGAGGAGGCTGCTGACTAGCCGAAGCGAGCCGCTTGAGGGCAGCCCAAGACAATTGCATCATGAAAACATTCGATGAGCTGGGATCAGAGACAGGATGAGGAAGACCATGGAATGTACCAAGCAATGAGGAATCTTTGTAGACTTTGGGTGAGACACTCGTCAAAGGATCGATGGTTTTTTTTTTGCCACCGAAGAGATGATGGACTCAGGGGAGGTCTGAGACTTCGGTTTGTAATATGTCAACTGGTCAATGGTGACTATATTTCCATTGTGAGGGAAGGAAATCTTGCGGTGAACCGCTGATGGGATAGCAGACATTGCATAGGTGTAGCTACGACCTAATAGAATGTTGTAATCTAAGGAGGCATCTATGACTTCTACGTCAACGCAAACAGTCTTGCCTGCAAGAGTAATAGGACAATTGCAGAATAGGTCAATGGGGTGGGAGGCATGGCCATACCACACTTGGAGAGTGATCGTGGAAATAGCCAACTCAGGCGATCCGAGTTGCTTCCAAACTGAAGCGGACATCACATAGATGGATGACCCCTCATCAATGATGCACCGGGAAACGTTGGCATTCCGGATCTTAACTGGGATTTGGAAGGCAACGGAAGCAGGGAGAGGTGGATGTTCTAATCAGTCAACATCAAATAAAATAAATTGATCATCGGAAGGATCTAAAGCACCCATGGTAGATAGTAGAGCTTTCCGTTGTGAAGGGAACGACTGGAGGAGTTCCAGCGTTGAAATGGCAGCAGGAGATTGTGCCAAATCATCTACTATGCTATACAAATGGGAAAATTTTCTAGAAGCATCATTTCGGCGTAGTGGTCCCTTAGGGATCTTGGTATGAACTTCTGCCTTAGGCTGAGGGATCTGCAAGGGACCATTAGGTGTCGAAAGAGGCTCTGTAGAGACCGAAGGAGGCGGCTTGGGGTTAGACGTAGTGGGAGGCTTGTTGTACTAACGGGACTGAGTATGGAGATTAACATCTATGGTTATAGGTTGGTCATAATTCATCATGAAAATCTAGTAATCGGGGGTACCATATAGAAGAGGTTGAGTGGCTACCTGACCTTTAGGTGGTTGGGTAGCCACAAATCCGTGCTGAGGGAAAGGATTAGTAAACACAGCCGACTAACTAGGCGCATCACTGGGAGGGACAGAAGGGGAGGCTTGCTGTCCTCGCAATGTTGTGTAATACTCCCACATCTGCTTCATTTGTGCAAAAGAGGACAATCATGTGTGTAATGACCATAAACACCACAACAAGAACAAGGCTTATTCGTGCAAACAGGCTTGTCCTGCTTGGGCTGAGTTCCCTGTTGCTGGTTAACAGCGTTAGGAGAATTATTTTGAGGATTAGGTCCAGTATTACCAGGAGAAGATTGATTTTGAGTGCCTTTCCTCTTCTTTTTGGAAGGTGTAGGATTAGTTGTGCCATGCTGTGCATACACCTACCCTTGAGGGGGCGGTGGCTGCTATTGCGGGGGTTGAGAAGGGAAGGGAGGCGAAGGTGCTAATGCTGGAGGAGCTGGAGCACCAGGCTATAGATACAGATAATATGGTGGTTGGGTAACAGTATGGTAAACAGGAGGTTGGGCAAAAGGAGGAGGCATGCTGTATCCTGGATACATGCTACCGAGAGGGGGAAAAGTGTAGGAGGTGCTGGTCCCCCCTTGAGGAAAACCATAGCCCATGGAAGGCAGAGTGTATGGATGAGAGAGAGCTCCAACGATAATGTCGATAGCATGAGATGCCCCCTGTGCATTGGCACCACCGGGTCTAGGAAGATCAGGTAGAACGGTATAAACATAACCCGACTGAGCATGTATCAAGTCATATTTTAATGCAATTTGGAGAGTGGCTTCTTCGATTTGAGGGAAATGCGATGCAACATATTTTTCGATAGGGGGTAAGAGAGATATAAGGAACCAGTCCATGTAGACACGGTCTTCAAAGGTAGGGGCTCGACATAGGCTCTTTCTTCTCCGCCATTCTTGGACATGATCGGATAGGTGGGTCGTAGACAATTGACGGAAAGAAGTCAAAAGTTTGGTACCAGTGTCGTAACGAAGGGGAAGCTGGAAATAAGACAAAAAAGCCCGAGCAAGAGTCGCAAAGGTGGTATGAGAGGATGAGGCCTGATCAACATACCACTTAGAAGCTGTGCATGTAAGCGTACGTTGGAACAACCGAAGATAGACAGAGTCATCGGTAATGGAGTTAGACGAACACCACATGTGGAAATATCAAACATGATTTGTAGGATCTTCTCTAGCAAGGCCTTCAAACTTGGGGATGTCAAAAGGGAGCTTAGTCAGCATAGCAGGCCAACTAGCGTCATGGTGTATAGGGTCATTTATCAATTGGTCAAAATCGAGAAGTCTGAGGCCTGCCATATAGGGGAGCAAGGGAGCAGCCGGAGTAGTTCCTGTTGCGGTCCAACTAGTAGTATTCCCAGCATTAGGGCCGGGGTTACCGCCAGCGTTAGGTCCTGAACCAGACATGGTGAAGGTGATAGGAGGAGAACTAGGAGCGGAACCAGAAGGAGAACCCAATGAACCAGAAGAGGAGTCGGAGTGTGGACTTGGTGGAGGACTAACTCGAATCCTACACGGAGGAGTAAGTATTCCTATCAGAAACTGAGGATGAAGGCCAAGAAGTCTCCGGGATAAATGCCCTGGTGGCGCAATGATGACGACACAAACACGGCACAAAGGGAAGAGAGACCAACAAGGGCGGAGAGGTGCAGGATCAACTGATTACAATGTCAAAACAAGGGCAGAGAGGTGTAGGATCAATTTATTTCAATGTTTTAAAGTCTTTGCTTGGCGGTGTTAACCAAGCTCTTTTTTGCTTAGGGTGTGTGTGCAAAGTGTGTAAATTTTAATTTTTAAACCCAGACATTTGTAGAGAAAAAGAAAAAGTGTGTTGTATAACTGTAAATAAACCTACAGATAACAGTATATGAAACTGAAATAACAGTAAATAAACAACTAATAATGCAATAATCTAAACCCAAGAAGGCGGGCCTCTCAACAAGTAGTCTGTAGGTGGGAAAAAAACTAAGCAAAACACACCAAAAAAGCCAATAGATCTAAGGTCGGGAGGGACAGGGATCTATAGGTCAGATCTGTTGGAAAGAGGTGCAGAAAACAACAACAAATCAAAGGAAGTATTGTTGTAAATGAGGTGGCAAAAGGCTATCTCCTGGAGGGAAATAGAGTGGACCCTAGAGAAAAACCAAAACAAAACTAAATATGGTGATTTGGATGGATAAATATCCAATCTGAAGTGGATTTGAAGGCGAGGTATTAGATCTGAAAAATGGCTGAATACTCTGAAAATTTCAGACAACCTGCAGTAGCTAAAACTCTTCCACAAAGTGTGGAGGGTACTAAAGCCCTAGGGGGCTAGGTTCCCACTTATTTGAGTAAAACAGAACAAGTACAGGTCCAAAATGGGTGGAGATGGAGGTCAGAAAACCCTGAACAGAGGCCCAGACAAACCTACAAATCTTTAAGAAAAACTCCCGCAAAAAGTCCAAGTCACAGTTTCTGACCTGTTTTTTGCAAAGGTCGCAGTTTTTGGGCAAAAGTGCATCCCAAAGCTCCAAGTCACAATTTTATGGCCAAAAAGTGCGACTCGCACTTTTGGCACTCTCGGCAACATATTTCAGCAAAAAGTGTTGTCTCAACTGCAGCTGATGTCTGTCACCTGCACAATAGGTCTGAAAACACACAGAAGTTAGAATTTTTAATGTTTTAGGGTTTTATAGGTTAAAAACAACATCAAGAAAAGAAAAAAAAAGAGGCTGAAGAGAAATCCTAGTGTTTGAAGCAGCTGGATATGCAGGGATCTGAAAAACGACAGCGGTTGTAATCATAAACCCGTGTGGAGTTGCCAGTTGTTAGTATGAATCTTAATTGCAAGTGTACGAAAAAATACCACTTTAGCTGTGCATAACAAACAACCCTAACAACAAATATGGCTGCCAATATCTTCAAATCTGCAGTTAGGTGATCAAGATAAATGCTGCAAAAATCTAGATCTATGCATCAAAAGACATTAAGCAGTAAATAAAAACGAGATTTACTCCATGCATCTAATAGACAAGACAAAAATATGTTGAAAGAATTTTATATTAAGGGCACCTGGGAGGAAAACATAGAAGGATGTTACCAATTCTCCTCAATGGGATGTGTTCTTGTAAGTCCTCAACACTTCAGATCTAAAATTCCTATCTCTTGATGGTGTAGAAAACCCAGACAAAAATGGAACTCAAAGGGAGCTCACAAGAAAAAAGATAGAAAAATATGACAATGATGGTGGATCAAAGTCAGACCAAAAGTATAGATCTAGAGTGATCTTTAGGCAAAAAAAGGTGATGAATGAATGGAAAAACCCTTCTATTTATAAAAAAATATTGAGTTAGTCTAGATATTTGTGCATAGTTAAAATATTATTAACCAAATCAAGATCCAACTTTTATGGAATATTTTATTATTTTTGTTGGAGGGAAAAGGAATTTGACTTGGGTCAATCCCTTTATTTGTAAATAATAAATAAATAAATGATTTATTTATCATTTTAAGGATATTGTTGAGTAATAATTAAATAAATAATGATTTATTTAACTATTTATGAGCGATTTAGTCAAATTTAACAAGGAATATTATTTAAATAAGGTTTAAATATTTATTCCTAGAAAAATAATAAGATAAATAATAATTTATCTAATTAATGTTCCTATTTTGGGTTAAATATGACCTTGAATATTAATTAAACGTTTGTTTAACTAATTATTCCTTGAGGAAAATCAAACAAATGTGGATTTATTTAATATTTCCTCATGGGGTTTCCTGTTTAGACCATAAACAACTTAATAAAGGTGGTTTACTAAGTTATTTTTAATAGTGAAAGAAATTTTACTTAGGGTAAAATTGGTCTTACATGGTGTACTTAGGTCCACATAATAGTAACAGGTTAGATGACCAAAAAATGGTGTAACACATTGTACCTAGTCTCCCACATCAAATGGCTTTTCAAATTCCAGTTTTATTCAAATCTAAGCAATTTTTTTCGCATAGTAATTGATGAGGGAGCATCTACGTGCATTATGCACTACATGAAAAAAGCACATTGGTGAGGGGTGAAAATGGTCACCATAAGCTCATTGGTGAGCGTCAAAAGAGCCTTCGTCACCAAAAACTGAACGTCACCAAAGGTGGCGTCGCCGAAAGTATAGGTGTTGTGGTGACATTCAATGTCAGTCACTAATAATGATTTATAGTGACGAATAGCGACCGTCACCATTTCATATGAGCAATGGTGATGGACAATAGCCTCCATCACCAAAAAACTGAACGTCACCAAAGGTGTGTTGGAAAAATACTGAGAGGGGGGGGTGAATCAGTATTTACTGCATATTCAAAACTTTCACTTTTTCTTGCTTCTAAAATGCATACGCTACTTTCCTGAACCAGACTTGCGTATATACGCGGATACCCTTTACGAAACTCGCGTATACACAGATATCTATTTATGCCATTAGTTATTCACTTATATCATTCCATCATTCATTCATTAGATGTTCTATAAACAGTAAACATGTGCAGTAAGAACAGAATAAACCATCACACAAAGCATCACACATGAACACTGGGATTTTTAGGTGGAAACCCAAGTCGGGAGAAAACCACCGCTGCAGTTGCTCACCCTTCAATATTTTATTATAGAGAAAACATCTTACAACAAATGTGCTGGTGCAGACTCTACCAGCACGCAGGCACCCATCTGCGCTCGTTTACCAGCCTCTCCTGGAAGGGAGCTACGACCCCCTGACTCGTTTACCAGCCTCTCCTGGAAGGGAGCTACGACCCCCGATCTCGTTTACCAGCCTCACCTGGAAGGGAGCTACGACCCCCTGACTGAAGGCTACAACCCTCAGCACCCCTTTGGACCACGTTTCATCAATTTTCACACTGGATCCAACAACTTCAATAGAACACAACTTGCAGGCCACATTTCATCATATTTTCACACTGGACCCTTTCCATACTTTTAATTTCAACCATACATCACCAACAGATACATATTAACACAGATCAGATAGCAGAAACACAGCAGAACAGATCAGATATTTCATACCCCTTGCTTCAGCAAACCCTAGTTTGCATACGCGCTTTCCCTTCACTGATGTCGCGTATATACGCGCTTCCTTCCACACAAACCAATGTATACCTCAGTGTATATTTTATTGCGCATACGCGCTTTTTCTTCAGCGAAGCTGCGTATATACGCGCTTCCTCCACGGCGAAGTAGCGTATAGATCTTCAATCATTACAGAGCAGCATACTTCATCAGATCAGACATTCAGCTCAGATTCAACCCTTTACTTCAGATAGATGTTCGCCTAGATGTTCGCCTCATCACAGATCTAGGCCTTCCATAAGCAGATCTAGCAGATACAAGTGCATTTCAGATCTAGATCCCCTTCTTCATCATTGGTGCATCATACCTTCAGATTTGTCTTCAAGTGTAACCCTTCCATTCAGATCTACTTCAGAGAGAAGTATTCATTTAAGCTCAGACATCTTGCACCCACACTCATGATTTGCACAATGAATTTCTTCTCCTTATATAGGTTTTCCTTTTTCAATACCATGAGCTCCTTTTTCAATACCATGGGCCAAAGCAATACCATGAGCCCAAAACTACCTGGACGGGGTCAATTAGGCGGATCATTACCCAATACAATGGGTCAATACCATGGTGGTTACCCTTGGTTTTTCACTTTTTGAGCGCTTTATCCCATACGCTACTTGGCACGTTCTTTTCCGCGTGCATACGCGACTTCCCCTAGGCCAATCCGCGTATACAAAGAGACATACTCTTTTCATCATATTTTGAGCACATTCTGAATTCCTTTCTTCATTGCCTTCTGTACACACTGTAGAAACATCATATTTTCTTCATCAGGAACATATTTTCTCAAGCACAACTTCATCAAGTAAGTTGTCATCATCTTCATCAAGTGGGTTGCCTTTCAAGGACAACACTCAGCATCATATTGTCAACAAACATCAGATTTACATCATTTACCAAGTCCATCAAGTCAAGAATAACTTCATCAGGTGGTTTGCCAGCAAGGACAACACATGTCAACAGTCGCATGTCTTCATCTTTATTTAGTGGGTTGCCATCAAGGACAACACTCTGCATCATATTTCCAACAATCTCCCCCTTTGGACTTGATGGAAACCACCGATGGTGTTTGGTTACCATAGCAGATAGATACCATGTCACTCTCCCAAAAATGTCACTCTCCCAAAAATTTGACATCATTATCTTCTCTTCATTCAAACACCATGTCACTCTCCCCCTTTGACATCAAGGGCAAAGGGCGGATCAAAAACCAACACTCTCCCCCTTTTCTCCTCATGAGGAAGAAACATTCTGCAGATCTGATATGTGCTGAAGTGGCCAAGCTCCCCCTGAGTTCATGCTAAATCTTCAAACATATTTGTCAATGAAGTACATGACTCTATGAACTTCCTATCACCAAAGACTCATACTTGCATCAAATATCCATCCTAGTGGATTAACATATGAGACTCAACTACCCAACCAAGTGGGTTTACAAATTTGACTCAGCTACCCAACCAAGTGGGTTTACAAAATTGACAAGTCCTTACATGACTGAATATTACAATATCACAACATGAGTATCCACAAGACCTTTTCAACAAATTACAAAGATGACCATTTAAGACCAACACCAGAAAGTCCTCAAGAAAGAGAACATATTTCAGAACCATCATAATGCCAACAATGCATTATACTCAGCAAAGCTAATGCTCCCCCTGAATCTGTGCAACCAAGCAATCTTTCCAAATGACTAAGGCTCCCCCTTAGTTTGTGCATCCTGAAAACTTCCACCAACAAATCATCAAGGCATCTTCATCAAAACATTAGAAACAGAATTATGAGAACTGGAACACCACCAGAGATACCAAACAGTATCAGAGATACCAAACAGCACTGCAGCTGTGCTGAAGAGAGTTGAACCAACCAAAAAGTTGTCAGCAACCAAACATACGCGGGTTTATGTGCAGGAACTCGCGTACATACGCGACTGTGTTTCAGGAAACCCGCGTATCCCAAGCCATCTTCTAAAAATTATGCAGATTTTTTCTTTTGACTGGCAGAGAACACTCCCAACTTCTGTCTTAGATACTCGAACGCTTCCCTGGGCAGAGGTTTGGTAAAGATATTAGCAGCTTGTTCCTTGGAGGTAACATACTCCAACTTCACCTTTTGTTCAAGCACTTGTTCACGCAAGAAATGATACTTGATGGGAATGTGCTTGGTCTTTGAATGCATAACAGGATTCTTTGAGATACTGATGGCACTTGTATTATCACACATAATGGAGATAGGAGTTGCACATTTGATTTGAAAATCTTGCAAGGTTTGCATCATCCATAGGAGTTGAGTGCAACAAGATGCGACAGCTACATACTCTGCTTCAGATATTGATAAGGCAATAGAATTTTGCTTCTTGCTGAACCAAGATACTAACCGGGGCCCCATGTAAAATGCACCACCACTAGTGCTTTTCCGATCATCAACACTTCCAGCCCAATCTGCATCAGTGTAAGCATGAAGAGTAAGATCAGCATCTTTTGGATACCATAGACCAAAGTCTTGAGTTCCTTGTAGATATTTGAATATCCTTTTGACAGCCTGAAGGTGAGACTCTTTTGGATTAGCTTGGAATCGTCCAACAATCCCAACTGCATGCATAATGTCTGGTCTAGTCCCAGTGAGATAAAGTAGACTTCCTATCATAGATCTGTATTCCGGTTGATTCACCGTGGGAGAATCATCATTAGAACTGAGACTGCATCCGGTTATCATTGGTGTACTTACAGGTTTGCATTCTTCCATGCCATACTTCTTCAGAATTTGCTTAAGATATTTTGCTTGTGATAGAAATATACCATCTGCAGATTGATGCACTTGCAAGCTAAGAAAGAATGTTAGTTCCCCAAGTAAAGACATTTCAAATTCTTGCTGCATGACAGAAGCAAATTTTTGACTCATAGATTCTTCGTTACTCCCAAAAATGATATCATCAACATATACAACAACAATCAATAGTTTATCATTTTCAACTTTTGTGTACAAGTTGCTATCAGCAGACCCCTTTGAAAATCCTTGTTGATGAAGATATTTGTCAAGACGATAATACCAAGCCCTTGGAGCTTGTTTGAGTCCATACAGAGCCTTTTTAAGTCTACAAACAAGATTTGCATCATTTCCCAAAATGAATCCTTTCGGTTGTTCTATATATACTTCTTCTTCTAGGTCACCATTAAGAAAAGCAGACTTAACATCCATTTGATAAACTTTGATTCGTTGATAGCTTGAGAAAGCAAGAAACATTCTTATGGCTTCAAGTCTAGCTACAGGAGCAAAAGTTTCTTCAAAGTCTATACCTTCTTGTTGAGTATACCCTTTGCAAACCAGTCTAGCTTTGTTTCTTACAACATCCCCATTCTCATTTAACTTGTTCTTGAAGATCCATTTAGTACCAATGACATTTTTATCATGAGGTCTTGGTACCAAATCCCAAGTGTCATTCTTTTCAATTTGCTCAATTTCTTCATCCATGGCATTATTCCAACATTCATATTTGCTAGCTTCATTGACATTGTGTGGTTCAATTGTGGATAGAAGTGCCAAATTACTAGAAGATCCCGCAAGAGTTCTCCTTGTTCGTACACCTGATTCCTTGTCTCCCAAAATTTGAGATTCATGATGATTCTTTTGAACATATCTGGATGGAGCTTTTTCAGATAAATCATTTTCAGGTTCTTCATTTGATTCACTGTCTATATCATTTCCATCTGATGTAGAAGGCCATATGTCATCATCATCTTCTTATGTTGTTTGTTTTTCTTCTTTAGGAGCTGCAGGAGACTCGTCAATAACAACATCAATACATTCAACAACCTTTTGAAGCCTCTTATTGTAACATGTGAATGCTTTGCTTGAAGATGTGTAGCCAAGAAGTATCCCTTCATCAGATCTAGGGTCAAACTTGCCAAGTTTTTCATCATTATTTTTGATAAAGCATCTACTTCCAAAAACTTTAAAATGCTTTACAGTGGGAGATTTGCCATACCAGAGTTCATATGGAGTTTTATCACTGTTTACCCGGACATGAGCCTTGTTGAGAATGTTAACTGCTGCATGTGCTGCTTCACTCCAAAACATGTTAGGAACATTAGAGTCAGCAAGCATAGCTCTGGCCATTTGAACAATTGGTCTATTCATTCTTTCTGCTACACCATTTTGTTGTGGAGTGCCTGCTACAGAGAACTGTCTTTTAATGCCATGTTGTTCACAAAATTCAAAGAATTCATTTGACAAATATTCTCCTCCTCGATCAGATCTAAGACACTTGATTTTTGAATCCAATTCATTTTCTACCAGTGCTTTGAACTTCTGAAATTTTTCAAAAGCTTCATCTTTGTGTTTAATAAATGCGATCTCACACATTCTGGAGTAGTCATCAATAAATAGGATATAGTATTCTTCCCCACGTAATGAATTTTTCCTCATAGGTCCACAGATGTCAGTATGAATGAGTTCAAGAGGCTTACTTGATGAACCTTCTTTGGCTTTAAATCGGACTCTGGTCTGCTTACCAAATTGACATGATTTGCATATGGTACTTTCTGGAAGATTGATCTTGGGAAGATCACGAACAACTTGAAGTTTGCTTGCTTTGTTGATTTGAGAGAAACTCAGATGTCCCAGTCTTCGATGCCATAGCCAATTTTCTGAAGATTTGCTTAAGTAACATTGTTCTATGCCGTTGAGTACATACAGGTTGCTTGGATTTCTTTTTCCTTTTATAATGATTTTACCCGTATCAAGATCACGAACCACACATTCTTTGGAACTGAAGACCACTTCTGCTCCTTGATCACACATTTGACTAACACTCAATAGGTTATGCCTTAATCCATCCACATACATGACATCTTTAGCCTTCACCTTTTCTTTTAGAAATACTAACCCTTTTCCTTTAATAACAGCAGGAGTATCATTTCCAAAAGTAACTTTATTTTCCTTCTCTAGAGCATTATAAGTATGCAGTTTGCTTTTGTCACCTGTCATGTGTCTTGAACACCCGCTATCAATGTACCATTGATTCTCTTCACCCTCTGCAAATAACGCTATCCCACAATTTTCAACCGGTATTTCTTTCTTTTTCCACACCTTAGAGCTTGAGGGAACATGCTCTTATGGCTGGACCTTGCTCCTGCATTCAGAATCTTCATGACCAAAGTTATTGCAATAAGTACATTCAAATTCATTTTGAAGAGGAGAAAAATTGTTATAGGTGTTCTTCTTTGGTTCATCATCCATCCTTATCTTTCTTGCTTCTCTGCTCATGATGGTTTTATATGCAACACATTGAACAGCTTTATGACCAAAGTTGTGACATGTGAAACATTGTCCATTGAAGTAGAAATTTCTGTGATCATGAAATCTTCTATTAGACTTTACCTGTTGGTTGTAGCCATTTTGAAAGATCTCCCTGTTAGTGTTTCTTGAATTGAGGTGATCTTGCTTTACCTGTAAAGATCCTTTGTTCCCTCGCTGAGTGGCTGAATGTAGAGAACCAGCAGTGGCTGCTTTTAGAGAATTTGGTGCCGATGTCCGAGAAGATTCCCCAGTACATCCAAGACCTGTTTTTATAAAGGGAGACCGTTGTACCTTGATAATCTCATCCAAGGTTTCTGAACTTTTAGAAAATCTGAGATTGAGAGAATTCAATTTCTCATTATCCTTCCTTAGACTTACTACTTCACATTCTAGATCCTCCATGCGTTTTTCTCTTGCTTCAAGCTGATTTTTAAAAGTCTCAATGATTATGTTCTTTTCTTCTAGGCTCACTTTGAGTTGAATTTTTTCTTCAAGAAGATTATTGTCTTCTAGAGAATCCACAAAGGTACCCTTTTCTTTTTCACATTCTTTTGCGAGAGCCCATACTTTTGCACCAAAATTCAACAAAGCTTTTGTATGTATACTTCCCATTGTGACGGATCTCCTTCAAGCGATCAAGCTTCTGCAGAAGGACCTGCTTTGATACCAATTGTTGGGAAAAATACTGAGAGGGGGGGGGTGAATCAGTATTTACTGCATATTCAAAACTTTCACTTTTTCTTGCTTCTAAAATGCATACGCTACTTTCCTGAACCAGACTTGCGTATATACGCGGATACCCTTTTCGAAACTCGCGTATACACAGATATCTATTTATGTCATTAATTCTTCACTTAAATTATTCCTTCATTATTTCATCAGATATTCAATAAGCAGTAAACATGTGCAGTAAGAACAGAATAAATCATCACACAAAGCATCACACATGAACACCAGGATTTTTAGGTGGACACCCAAGTCGGGAGAAAACCACCGCTGCAGTTGCTCAGCCTTCAATATTTTATTATAGAGAAAACATATTACAACATATGTGCTGGCGCAGACTTGACCAGCACGCAGGCACCCACCCCTGCGCTCGTTTACCAGCCTCTCCTGGAAGGGAGCTACGACCCCCTGACTCGTTTACCAGCCTCTCCCGGAAGGGAGCTACGACCCCCTGATCTCGTTTACCAGCCTCTCCTGGAAGGGAGCTACAACCCCCTGACTGAAGGCTACAACCCTCAGCACCACCTTGGACCACGTTCATCAATTTTCACACTGGATCCAACAACTTCAATAGAACACCACTTGCAGGCCACAATTCATCATATTTCCAGACGGAACCCTTTCCATACTTTTAAGCACAAACATACATCATCAACAGATACATATCAATACAGATCAGACAACAGAACAGATTCGATATTTCATACCCCTTGCTTCAGCAAACCCTAGTTTGCATACGCGCTTTTACTTCACTGATGTCGCGTATATACGCGCTTCCGTCCACACAAACCAGCGTATACCACAGTGTATATTTTATTGCGCATACGCGCTTTCTCTTCGCCGAAGCTGCGTATATACGCGCTTCCTCCGCGTCAAAGTAGCGTATAGATCTTCAATTATTACGCGTAGCAAGATACTTCATCGATCGATATCAGGTTCGCATCTACCCTTTTCCGTGGGTAGCGTATGTTCTCCTAGATGTTCACCTAATCGTCGCATCTATAATCACTCCATAAACGTATCTAGCAAATACAATACATTTCGTATCTAAAGATCCCATACATTCAGATTTATCATTCAAGTGTAACCCTTTCATTCAGATATACTTCAGAGAGAAGTATTCATTCAAGCTCAGACATCTTGCACCCACACCCATGATTTGCACAATGAATTTCTTCTCCTTTATATAGGTTTATCCTTTTTCAATACCATGAGCCCCTTTTTCAATACCATGGACCAAAACAATACCATAAGCCCAAAACTACCTGGACGGGGTCAATTAGGCGGATCATTACCCAATACAATGGGTCAATACCATGGTGGTTACCCTTGGTTTTGCACTTTTTGAGTGCTTTAGCCCATACGCTACTTGGCACGTTCCTTTCCGCGTGCATACGCGACTTCCCCTAGGCCAATCCGCGTATACCAAGAAACATACTCTTTTCATCATATTTTGAGCCTTGCTGACTTCTTTTCTTCACTGCCTTCTGTACACACTGTAGATACATCATATTTTATTCATCAGGAACATATTCTCTCAAGCACAACTTCATCAAGTAAGTTGTCATCATCTTCATCAAGAGGGTTGCCTTTCAAGTACAACACTCAGCATCATATCATCAACAAACATCATATCACATCAGATTTACATCGTTTACCAAGTCCATCAAGTCAAGCATAACTTCATCAGGTGTATTGACATCAAGGACAACACATGTCAACAGTCACATGTCTTCATCTTCATTCAGTGGGTTGCCATCAAGGACAACATCCTGCATCATATTTCCAACAAGGTGGTGTCACCGAAAGTATAGGTGTTGTGGTGACATTCAAGGTCCGTCACCAATAATGATTTATAGTGACAGATAGTGACTGTTACCATTTCATATGGGCAATGGTGACAGACAATAGCCTCCGTCACCAAAAAACTGAACGTCACCAAAGGTGGCGTCATCAAAAGTATGTGTTGTGGTGACATTCAAGGTCCGTCACGAATATTGATTATAATGACGGATAGTGACCATCACCATTTTATATGAACAACAACGATTTTTTGTGATGGACCTTTCATGGCCGTCACTATTGGTGCATATATATGGCAACGTTCATTGACCGTCACCATAAACTCATTGGTGACATCAAGGTCCGTCACGAATAATGACTATAATGACAAACAGTGACCCTCACCATTTCATATCAACAACAACGATTTATGGTGACCGATCTTTAATGGTCATCACTATTGATGCGTATATATGGTGGCATTCGTTGACCGTCACCATTTCATATTTTGGTGAGGGTCGAAAAATGTCACCATAATCTCATTGGTGATGGTCAAAAGAGCATCCGTCACCAAAAACTGATCTTCATCATTCCCTATATATGAATATTAGGGCACGATGGAATCGAACCACCAATCTCCTGCTTGTAAACTAGGTGCTCTTCCATTGAGCTAACACCATTTAAATAATTAGACTTTTAAAAATTATATCTTGAAACTTCATAGATTGTAAATTCTACAACTTTCAATAAATTAAAGTCTCAACAATATTTTAATAAACAAACAAAACACCATCGACATTGCAAGTCCCTACCTAATGGTTATGGAAGTTTTTGAAAAGAAGGTGAATGGAAGAATTAGACTTTTAAAAATGATACATGGAATACCACCACAAGAATCCCCCAAGATAGATCCAGTGGGAGAATCTCTTGAATCAGATTCAATGGAAAATGAAGGACTAGATGAAAGAGAAAGGCCTCAGCAGGATGGGGAATCCACCACCTCGAGTCAAGGAATAGAAGAGGTCCTTAGAAATTCTTACAACACTTTGAAATAGAGGTAAGGGTAGAATATCTACTTAAGATCTACTTATAAAGATTGCTTATGTAAAATAACTCAAATAGACAAGCTAATCCACAATTATAAAGTGATTATTTGGCATTTCAATCACTAATTTTAGGGCCAAAAACCTAAATAACCTAAAACACTCAAATATCCTAAAACAAAATGTGAAATAAATACAAAGAAAAATAGAATATGTTCTCAAACAATAATAAAAAACAAAGACAAAGAGAATATGTTCTAGAACAATAATACAAAACACATCCAACATTTTGAAGTATTTGACTTGTCTTGGTGAACATGCATCCTTAGCAAATACAATGTAGCAATACCTTCCCCACAAAAGAGAAGACATGTCAAAATAGTTTGTTTGACGTAGAAAATCATAAATATGCCACAATAGCTACTCCATTCAACACATGCACAAGAAATACAACTTAGATGTTGATGGCGAAGTATGGGATAGAAACAAATATCCTAGATGCTAGTTGTCTCACAAAAATTAATTCAGATTTTACATATTGGTATGATGTTGTGGTGAAGTTCCCAGTTTCTAACCAAAAGAAAAAGTAATAGATCAACATAACATACACTGCCAACATGTAACCTAGCCAATGGCTTCATCATATGCCTCATGCCAGGAATTGATTTTTCATACTAGACCAGTGATAGTTAGGTTCTAAATTTCAACCTGATTATTTCAGACAGCGTATGAGCAGCAGTAGAGAAGTTCTATAATAGAACTTCCATCACATTATAGTGATTTTTTTGTAGCATTTGTTTTAGTTTTAGGGCTCATGTTTCAAACAATTTTAACATGGTTTTAAGGTTCCAAAAATATCATGGGAAAGTCTCCCTTACTGTAGTATTTGCAGTATTTGGTGGTAGCCTCCATGAACAGTTTGACATCAATAATATTGTTATAATACAACCATTTTTAGTAGCATGTTGTCATCCTCCATGGTCTCCAAACAAAGCAAACATATCACCATCCAAGCATAAATATAACTCGACATATAAGATCAAATTTTGTTGGGAGGATGTGAGGTCACGTAACATACTCTTGTAGGATTATGAGGCAATATGAAGATGATATATAGAAGAAAATGACGGCATATTCGATGGCAGCATGTGAAGAGCCCTAAATAGAAGATACAACAATAGATATATCCTTTGATTGGTGGTTCTATGGAACCCAATAGTGTTGGTCTTTCCAATGGTTGATACCTCCAACTGTGGTAAATTTTCACCAAAAAATAGAGCTAGGGTTAATGACAGCATGATTATGGATCTGATACCAATGTTTGGACAGATAGGGCAGCATGAAAGCAAGTATAAAAATACAGGCGCAATCAACAAATGTTTCCAACAATGATCTGGGGTTTTTGGGAAGCTTGTTGTGGGATAATTTGAGGGATTTCAGACAACTTTTCAGCCTTGTGAACAATAATAATCTTTATTACTTGTTTGTGACTACATCTAGGGTCATTGTAAGAAAATTATAGCCAACAATAAAACTCTAAATACCCATCAATCAGAACAGTTCATATTTCCTTCAAGCACGAACCAGTTTAAATCTTCATGTGTCTTCACCTTACAGAAATTTTGTGGTAGAAATGGTGGTGGTAAAAAATATCATAAGGGCTATTAATATCTAGTGAAAGTTTTTTTTTGAAACCCTTGGAAACATACAACGAGCCCTTGAAAAAAGGCACTAGAACCTTTGTGAAATCCTTAGGTAGCATTTGAATTGGACATCAGTATGTCATTATAAACATTGGAGTTCTTTGGTATTCAAAGGCATTTCAAGAGCCCTTTTCATATCTTACTTGGAGTGGTTTGTGGATATACCTCTCATTGTTGGTTGTTCCTAGACTAGATCCTAGCAATCTAAAGCATGTATCAGATCCTAGTAATCTGTTGGGTGTTCCTAGTAACTTGTTGGTTGTATCAGATCCTAGACCAGTAGGTGTTCCTCCTCGGCAACATACATTCCTTAATTCATAGAGAATAACTTGAGGAAAAGGAGACCTTGAACCACATGTATATGCATAACATTATGTTTGACCATTAGCTTGAGTACAATAGCCTAAAATAGGTCCAGCCTCCTCATCTTAGATATTATCTAGGCTTTAATCAGACAGTGCAGTTGATAAATGGGTTTTGAACTGACCAACAGTTTACACCCTAAACCGCAATTTGAACTTAGTTTAGCCTAGCAATGGAAAAATTGGATCTTCTAATCAGCGAAAAGGTTATAGAATTTCAACATTCTAATTACCCCATGGCAAGGAAAAGACAATCCTTTGAGTGTAGGAACCTCTTTTTTTTTATAAAAAGGCAAGGTTATATAGGTGATAGAAAATTACTTGGTTATATAGGTGGTAGAAAGGTTAGAAAGGAATTTGGCGAGCCTAAATTTAGAAATGGCATCCACAAAACCATGTTGCATTAGTTTAGGTCCTTCAATCTACAAACAACAAAAATGTACCGCTCTAGGATTTTTTCAAGGTGTTGAATCCATATATGTAGTCAAAATTCCATTTTAAATAACAAAATTAAGATTTGGGCAAAAGCAAATTTGGGGTAATAAGAAAAAAACTCAAAAATGTAACATGTTTAGATTCCAAAGATTACATTTTTTGGTAGCCACAGTGCATGGGTTGTCTATAGTTGCACACAATCCATGTTATGTCTTACACCATGACCTTATCTTAAGGCATACAGACACACCCTAGTCTAGTATTGACTATGTGAGTCTCTCTATATATATCATTGAATGTTCTTCTTTAGCTTATCCATCCATCCCTTGATCAGTCAATCAATCGATGATGGCGAAAGTGTCATCCATTCTCTTGCATTTTTGGTGCATTCAGGTTTTCATTCACCTCTGCAAATTCCATGCTAGCAGTCAAGGGCACAAATGGGAATTGAATCCAAGAAATTTGGAAGGGAAAGGCAAGTTGGCTCATTATGGTCATCCCTACAGAAAGATCAATGCCCCAAGTTTCTTTTAACTTCACAAAGGCGATCTGTATATAAATCTAACCAACTAGGGAGCTACCCTCATCTCCCTTGCTCTCCTTGATGCTAAAGGTAATCATCCCTAAACCCTACCCTTCAACTGCTTTACCATCATTTACTCAGAGGGAGCTAGCTCATTAAGTATTGGTATTTATGTATTCATGCCGTCTAGCAGACGTACTTCTTGGCTATGACAATATTGCCTCATACATGGTATGTATTTTCATTGCCCTTTGGAAATTAGTACTGTCATCATATGTTAGAATTTTAAGATAAATTTACAGTTTCTACTCACATATTGGAATGAATCTCAAATGTATGTGTTACCATGGGGAATATGAGGTTGTTTATTAATGCAAAACATGAGCTCCAGTAGACCTTACTTTGGTGCCTTGGTGGGTCATGTAGCCAACCGTATCAAGGATGGAGAATTCACACTAAATGGGAAAACATATCAGCTGCCTAAGAATGATGGAAACAACACACTCCATGTTGAAAATCTGCCTTTTCTATTATGCATGCATGTTTTATCCAACTAACTAGAGCCCTATAATGACCACTAATCAGGAATAAAATATCTCTTTTTCTGTATATGTATGTTCATTTGTGGAGGTCTAGAGCACTACTATTTCAGGTAACATATGTGTAGTTTTGTGATCTGAATGAATGCAGGAGGGCTGAGAGGCTTTGACAATGTCCAGTGGGAAGTGAAGGAGCAGAGAGGCTTTGACATGCAGAATTTTATATGACAAAAAGAGTCTTTGAGCCATAAAGGAGGGATCTAACATAATTTTTATGATCCCCTACAACTATCAAGTGTTCAGCAAAGGAGGTGTTAAAACAGGTCTGCACTACAACAGAAGATACAACAAGTACCGCTATATTGTATGGTGTTCCTATCAAGTGCTGAGGCCCAGACTTAACTGTAAAATTGCCCCCCTGTATCAGTCTTAAAATTGGTTTAAATAAATGCCAAAAATGATGCACAGGTCGGCTCAAATCGGTATGTCGCCTCCTTAATCAAAAGACACGACTGTTCAGTTCATACACAAACAACTATAAATAACTAGTCATGCTCATCATTTTGGAATGAAAATTTCGGTGAAAAATACAGTGGGAATTCAGAGATAAAACGGGAGGCCAAGTAGATTAAAAGGGAGATCATAATTACAACATTTTGGGCTAGAAGGATATATCTCTTACAGACCTATTTGGACCTATGGAAATAAATTTTTTGGGAACTGAATTCAGGCCTGAAATTTCGGCCCTATCAAAGCCTGAAATTTCGGCCCTAACAGGCCTGTAACTTCAGCCTTTACAGAAGCTCGGACCTGAGACTCTTCTCTACAACTCAAACCCTTCTAATTCAGACCTGTGGTGAAATATGTGACCTTGCAACAGTCTTGTAATTCGGATCTATAGTGGTAGTTTTGAAGACAAATTCAGACCTACAGATCTTTGTTTTTGGAATAAAATTACAGAGAAGTCTTAAGAGGAATAGTATTGAGTTTATTTTACAGTGAATATATCTAGCAGACCTATTGAAGAACATCTATTTCACATGACGTCCGTTTGACTTCGTTCAAGCATCGTTGGAAAGCACTCGATGAGCTCTTCGACATGGAAACCTTTGCATCAACTTTTGAAGATATAAGTTTTTCGGGTTTGTAAAATCCATTTGGATCATAAAATCTTAATTGTGCTTTCAATTCAGTAGATCTGCGTAATATTTTGGCAGGAAATAATTAGTCAGGTTGCCGGGATTAGAAAATTTAACACATTCAAACTTTAGTTGATTAGGAAAATTGTGATGGAAGTTAATGTGAAAAGACTTTTCCCTAATTTTTGGTCATTTGTCCCTAATACAAAAGAAAACCTCTCTTTTTCATGTCATTTGCTTTAGATTTTTTATGAGAAAGGACAATATTCCATTATGCTATGAATCCTGTCTAGTAATCTGGACATGGTTGGAAGGTCTTGTTGTTGAATGCTTGATTATTTCTTGAATTAC
The DNA here is from genome assembly GCA_034641835.2 of Pinus albicaulis. Classification (NCBI taxonomy): domain Eukaryota; kingdom Viridiplantae; phylum Streptophyta; class Pinopsida; order Pinales; family Pinaceae; genus Pinus; species Pinus albicaulis. Next base: position 947,472,171 of record CM076582.1, read on the forward strand.
CACCATGGAATCTCCAATTGCCACCAATTTTTTGACCTGCCTTGCACACAACATAGGACCTTAAAACAATGCTAGGGTTTTAGTGTGATTTTTGGATGTCTCTCCCAATCCCCCGACATAAGTAAATTATTGTGGTCCTCTAGGGTTGTAAATAGCCACCCCTACACCTGCCACTCCTAAGTCACTATGGTGACTGTATTGCACATCAAACTTTATATTCTAGCACTATTGTACTATCCACAGACTCTAAGTGATAACATTCAAGTGACCATCCTTTTGGAAATGAATCGATGGCTTTTAAATTTTAATGCTTAGTAAGAATTTCTTTTAGTTGTCCAAGTCTGTTACTCTATCTTAATAATCTACTATGGGTGAAATGTTTTGCCATTTTTCATGACCTTGTTATGAGCAACACTTTACATATTGTATGTTGTCTCTAATTTGGAAAATAGGTCAGTGTTGAAATAAAAGGACACTGAAAATGGAATTTTTTAAGAGACCACTTTCAAGATTTGGGCATATATGGGACAATATTCCATTATGATATGAATCCTACTTTATTCCATCACTATGGTGACTCTATTCCACATCAAAATTTATATTCGTGAACTTAGGAGCCCTAGGAGGACAGTTAATGATTGGAAATTTCTGGTGTCCTCTTAAAACCCTTGTGAACAATCAATAGAAGCTCGGATTTGTGGAAGTTTTTTTTGTATTAAGGTTCCCTCAAACTCATACTAGTGGATAAGTATATATGGAGAAGCAGAGTGCTAGGCTTGGATAAGTACATCTGTGGAAGCTCGATTATCATTACACAGGACTGTTACATTACAAACTCAGATTGTAGAAATTACAGTTTCAATTAAATGAATTTGGAGGCTCGGATCAGTGTTGAAGAAGCTCAGACTACTAACTGTGGAGCTTGGGTTAGCTTGGACCTGTGTGACTGTTTCAAGCTTGGTTGAAGGCTTGGTTTTGGACAAAAAAAGTGGTAATAGAGTGGGTTCAGATTCTAGAATAAATTCTATGGAGAGGCTCGAAGGTGCTCAGACCTATGGCTGTCCTGTGGTAGCTTGAAGTGTAATCTTGGACTATATTACAGTCATCTGGAAGCTGCTGGGAAAGGTGTAGTCCTGTAAAAGGTTGAGTTGAAGCTCGGACCTATTGAACTATGGTGTAAAAGGTAAAAACTCAGAACACTGACCTCGGTGTGTGAATAATCATCACTTTATCTTGGGCTACAGTTGGACAGACCTCGCCACATTGAATAAGTGTTGCCTTAGACCTATGACAGATCAGAGACACATGGAATAAGGGAAAATTCTATTTATTGAACAATTAAAGAATTCGGACCTGATATCACTCTGGACTCAACTTCCAGAATCAACATTTAAAGAACAAGACTTCTTTGATATATGTTGTTGTAGCACCACTTCTAGACAACGTACCATTTTTTGGGAAACATTATTTGTGGGTAGCTAGTGGCAATCTTTGAGAATTTGTTGGATTAGTTTGGAAGGATATTATTTGGAGAACTCAGACTTAATGATAGTCACTTGGGGAAGCCTTTGGAACCTTTGGATTATAGTCTTTTGAGAAAACATTGAGAATAACTTAAAGAGGTCTTGAATCAAACTTGAGGACTTGAAGCAGATTCTTGGAAGTGTATTGAAAGAAGCTGTAAGAGACCTTTGTTGAGATTGTGCAGATATATTGAGGATAGTGAAGTCAAAACCCCTCTCAGTATTTCCAATAGTGAGGCTGTATATTCCCAAAAGGATAACGCAGAAAATAAGGCAGTTTCAATACCCTAACCAGGGTCAAGAGTATTACCTACGTTGTCAAGATTCATCTGAAAAGAGACACATAACTGTGACCCAAAAGGTATATTCAGAACTCTGGGTATTTTTTCTAGGGATAGAACATTGTTTGTGTTGTCTTATGTCAAAGCTTCATGTGCCCTAATCTTCTGTTCTTGTGATAATGAATATTGGGAAAAAATTTAGTCATTGTAAATACAATGTTTGGATAGTGTTTAAACAATCATAACAATAATGTAACTATAATTCATGACATCTACATCGAAAGAAAATATGTGCCCTAGATTGTGGGGCCCTGGGGTAAATTTCTGAGTGAGTTCTAGTTTTTGTAATGATGGGAATATCGAGCCCTAATCTGAGCAGAAAATAGTAATTGAAGAAGCCTCCTAGGACCTCAGATCATTCTTTGTAAGTGCTTGGTAAGGGTGATTTCCTAAGGCTAATAATTGAAGCCTAATCTGGAAACGTTCTAATTCAAAAGAAAAGCACTACAACAGAGAAGGCAGTCAGTCATTGGATTGGTAAACAATATGAAAGCATGCTTGAAACATTGCAGCTCTGAATGTATAGAGGCATGAAGCAGACAACACTCGTTTGAGATTCTGTCTTGAAGAATTCGTTCTACCCTCTTGAAGAATTGAACTCCTCATCTGATGTGCAAAGATTTTTCTACATGAAAATTCTATGGTAAATCTGACCCTAACATTTCAAAATAATTCAATGGAATCAACAGTAAAGGAGATCACCCTTGTCTTGTTTTATGCCATCTCAGATCTATGAAATAAGGTTTATCATCTCACAAAAAAAAGCTCATGACCTTGCTCTCAGTCTCCTACAGTAAGAAGAGTATTTGCTGACTTGTGGAGATAGTATGAGTCTCACTGAAATAAGAACAATGATTTCAATGCACATATATATTTATATATACATACACAATATGATCTACTTGATCCTGTGGAGAATTTTGATTTACAATTGCAATATTGTAATTAAATAACTCTATACCAAAACCCTAGGAAATTCACATCAGTGAATATTTGATTACGTTGAAAAAAAAGAGAGGAAAGTTTCAAACACGGAAATCATTTTTTGAAATTCATCTTGAAGCCATGTATCAACCTCATTGAAAGAAGAAATCCTGGAAGATCATCTCAGGCTTGTATAGTTGGGGCAAATATGTTTATAAGGTGATAATGAAGTATGGATCAATAGTATTGTGGGCACTATTCTTGGCAGGCATCTTTAGTGGCACATTTTTCATGAGTAGACATCTTCAGGGATTGCATGAGTACATCGCCAGTCCTAAGGACTTGATGAGCAGCTGGTTAAATTGATGATTACGAGATTATGATGCCACTAATACCCTTTTATTTGTTTTGCAGGGACTATTTCTTGGTTTTGTTGGAGCAGCCTCAAAAAGAGTTTGAATATCACTCATATCCAGTTGGTAGCAAATGCATTGGTGCCTTCTTATGCAAGGGATTTTAAATACAAGCAAGTTGAAGGTTAGTGATCCTCCCTTTTGTTGTTTTAAAATAGCTTAGTTCCTATTATCACTTTGTGAGTATGTTGGCTACAGGATGGGATTCAGATTCATTTGGAGTCCATGTTATAGTCCATGATATCGAAATAGTCTCATTTTACTCTTCTTATTGTATTGGTTTATTTGTCTAAATAGAATCTTTGATTATTTATGTTTGCATATGACTAGTATCAATGATGTTAAGGATGGTTTATCTCACTCAGGGTGCCATATGTAAGCAAGTGACCAATTACTCTCCGCTTGGTTTTGTTAATGGATTTGTTTGTGTAGGCCTTCTTTTTTAATAGAAAAATACATCTTATATATACAAGAATTACAACAACAGAACAAAAAGCGGAAGGATATATCAAAGGGATCTTATATTCTCTTGTTTTTTTCCTTGAAATACATATCCTGGGGAAACCCACTAGGCACTCCCCTCATTCCAAGGATAGTACTTAGGGTAAAATAGGATTCTTCAGGGCTTGCTACAGCAAAATGTAACACCTTAGTGCAAAGTTTCACTGAGTACTATAACTCAAGGGAAACATAGGGATCAGTCACCACTTTCACCTTAGTAGCTACTCCTCTGCTATTCTATGGATGGATGTTCCCATAATGGAGGCTATCTCAGAAAATCTTGGAGATTAAGTAACCCGAGAATTCTTAGGCTAAATACCTTTCAAGGATTCTACTAAATACACACCAAATTCCAAGGATATTATTCGATAAGTTTGGGCTACGAGTTAGATGAGGGAAGAAATTCAAAGGACCTATGGCTAAGTCTAGAGGGTTAAGATAGTACTAGAAATGCTCAATTATATCCCAAATACATGATACTTTTTATTTAATGATTGCTGTTATAAATTAGGGTTTATAATAGACACAATTTACTACATGCAAAATTCATGACAACAATAACTTGCTACGGGGAGCTTGGTCATGCTTGTTTTTCTCATATTCCAGTTCAAAGAGCATTTCCACAATGAAAAAAAAGCCTTGTTAGATTGGCCAGAACCCCGGAATAAGCCATATAGCCTAAATAGATTCGTATCTCTTGTGTGTCATTCATAGAGACCGTTTGAGTGGAATAATTCCAAGTTGTTATAAGTAAGGGGAGATCAACCTATTTAGAGAAGAGGTCGGGCGTAGTCACGTATTGCATGACATTCCTTTTTGGAAAGTCAAAGAGGAAACAAATTAAGTTGAGAAAAACAAGTTTATTGATAAGATCAGAAAAAATCAGTATACAAGTTTAAATCCTTTGAAATTTTAACAATAAAAATCATAGAAATAAGATCAGAAAAATACCTGTCAAACGTATCCATACAGACTCTCCCCATCGGAGTTCTCCAAGGGTGCAATTTTATCTCCATATGCGGACGATACATGGATCCATGCTAAATGCTAATGGTAGGCAACTGTCTTGAAGCATAACTGCAGCATTGTTGTCCTATGAAGATAAGTGCAGTGAGAATGGGAAGCCGAAAGCCTCACGTCACCATTTTTACTAGTGGAGGAATGGGCCATCTTATCCCATTCACCAAGTTTTCCCAGCGCCTCTCGGCACACCATGGATTCATCGTTGCGTTCATTACATGCAAATGGATGTTATCCGGTCCTGAATGCATAAAGTCCTCACAGGGTCTAGATATCCGCTTCATCCAGCTCCCTCATGTGGAAATCCAAGAAGATGAGGGACAGTACATGAAGGTGGAAACCCTTGTATCAAAGTTATTGGAGAACTCAAAAGGATTAGCAAGCTAATCTGGTAACATTAATCCCCAACATATTAAAGCACTGAGGAATGGAAAGGTTAATCCCACCGATGCTAGGCGAATGCCCCTAATTTATCCAGTCAAGCAGCTAACACCCAGGTTGGATGGTTGGATCAGTTGTGCATTAAGATTAATACTCTATGGGAAAAATTTTGAAGGCATGAAGAGTTGTAGAAGAGCCCGAGAAGAGTATGAACGTGCATATGCAGAAGCTATAACCACCTAAAACACAAATAAAATAGGTGAAGCTCGACTACGTAATAATACTTACTAATCAAACCACATTAGAACATCCTCTTTATCTATTCATTCCTCAATACATCAATCCTTACCTCATTCATTGGTGAAGCCAGCGATCCCATCCATCCATCCCACGAAGACCAGTCTATTTTGCTACTTGACTGGCGGGATTTTCACCATAGTGGCAATATCAATCGAGCCTCTTGGATGAAGGCGAGCAGGTAAAGGCTGAAGGACAATGACAAATTAATATATTTTACTATAGCCAAATTCGAAGTTCTTGAACATGTTTTCTGCTCCGAATTGCAGGGAAAGCCCCAAATCAGGAGAAGAAGATTTCAAATAAAGATCAAAAAAGAGTGAACCCAGATATGATATAATAAGTTCATGTTAAAAATATAGTGGAGTGGATAGAAGAATTTAATTTCAAAGAAGGGTATGGAATCTGTGGCGAAATCATAAAAACTATGAGCAGAGAAGCAACACTGAACTCTGTCCTAGACCTGGCAAGGAGAATATTGGTGGGAAAATAAATTTAAATAGGTCGATTTAAATTTTATAGTAGCCACCAAATTATATTTTAATAGGTAGTCAAATAAATTGCTATGGTCGGTTAGGTTTTCATCAAGTTTTATTTTTATGTGAGTAAAAATAATGTTATACTAACTAGATTATTAATAAAAATCATATTAATCAAAATTATATTATACTTCTCTAATATAAGTAAGAATCCTAATTAATCAAAATTACATTATATCTCTCTAATATAAGTAAGAATGTTCATATAAAGAGAGAAAATGAACATGAGCTCGGAAATATCTATTAACCTTTAAGGTAGTGAAAATTATCTTTAAATCTATGAATAATGTTATCAATAAATTTAAGTAGGTATAGTTACTTTCTTATTTTTGAGGAATTTCATTTAGAGCTTAAAAATACCCAATTAGAAGGCCTTCACATGTGTTGTTAAGAGAGACATGGGATAAATTTTGATTAAAGAAATTAAGGGGTACAATAAGATCAATGTATAGCACCTACTCAAATCACAAAGAATATATCCAAACCATCAAGATGACACACTTCTTTGAGAAAAATTATGAAACACCATGGAATAACTCAGATTAAAACTTATAGTCAATCAATCAATAGTTAGAACATAGTGTTTAAGTGAACACAATAAAAATAGTACACATTGGACATAATATCATATACACATGGATCATACATATCCAACTAAATGTGGTAGCTAAAGGAACTTCTTCCTACACATAGTGTCCTAGATGGCTAAGGCAAGGTGTCATCAAACCAATGATACATTCATGAATTACATATAGATCCATATACCTTAGATGAAAAATGATCAATGTGACAAGAATCGTAGGGGTTGAGATGACAATCAAATTTTAAAATATCCTCTAAAAGCCCATATAGAAAATGGGGTAACATATCCTATGACATCCAACTTGTGATATATGGTGGGGAAACCTTAAAGTATATCTGAAGAAAAATGTCTCATTGAGGTCTAGGTCAAGAAGAGGTACAATGCCTCACTAATTTGGTAGTTGAAGAAGTTTAAATCTTGGTTTGTCAATTTGGCCCTAAGTAGGCAGGGCAATATAGAAGGAGGTGACCCCCTTGGAAGAGTTCTAAAGGGGAAGGGCACATAAGGCCTTATATAAAGAACTAAATCCAAGTACCTCCCTCATAAAAAGTTCTAGTCATGTATTCAAATAATGTAGATAACGACTCGTCCAAATGTTGATAAAGACAATAGAACATCCCTTGAATCTCATAATAAATGGGGGCATCTACAAATGGAAATGCTATTAGATGTTATTAAGAAGAAGAAGTTCATTATGATTCGTTTCAACTCAATGCAAATGTAAACCCACTTTGAACGCACCAAGGGAGATATGAAGGGCAGCATCTGATACTCTTGAGTGTATGTGGTTAAAAAAAAAGGCCCCCTTTCATTTACATGAAGTGTTCCTGAACAGTCGAGGCCCTAAAAAGATAAATTCCAATTACATTGAATGTATTTTCTATAAATAACCTCTCTAAAAACCTGACACAAACATATAATGATTTCATTTACATTTGAGGTGTAAATCACTTGAATTATGTTACAACTTTAATCCCTCCCCAACAAAACTGTGCCATGCTTCCTTGTGATGATGCTTCAACCCTATTGGAGAACAACCTCACAATGTGAAAGGAATTTAAACATGATGTAACTTTAATAGTGCCCCACATTCACCCTTTGGCTCACTACCCATGGCTAATTTGAGGTTATTTCAAGCACTGATGTGGATAATATCATTTTATTTTCTCTTATGTATAGTATTCTACATTGACACAATTGAGTTTGTTTAACAAACAAAATATTTATATTGAGGGTTCACTCCTTGTGCATTAGGGCTAGACAGACCTTGTCTTTATGAGTGATCTATTCATTTCCAACTCCTTATTCCTTAAAATTTTGCATGTCATTAGGCCCAATACACCTACCCTTCTACCAATCTTGTTTTCCTTCACAAGCTCAAGACTTGGGGCTCTTCTTTGATAGTCACCTAACAACCCTCCAACTGTACTTGGACTACCATTAATTTTCCCAACCATGGTCAATTATTTTACGGATCTAGTGCCCACAACACTGCCCTCTGTTAGTCATCAATATTTTTCTCTTGTTGGTGATGATTAAATCTATAGCTGAGTTTTCTAGAAGCCGATCTCCATGTGTCAATTTTTCATCTAGAAAACCCTCATAAAACTTTTTTTCGCCCTCCTATTTTTCAGTCTGCCCATGTCAAGGTGAAACCTCATCATCACTATCCTATCTAGCTTTAGCCCTACTAGTCTGCCCATCTGCTCTAAAAAGACAATCCAAGTCTGTTTCAAAAGCCTCCCATAAGTTAGGAAGTGGCGCTTTAAGGCATTTTACCCTTGGCGATTATCAAAAGGCCAAAAAACCTCCATCTGCTACAAACCAATCATGACAGACCTCCCACTCTGCTAATGAAGTTAATCACAGCTCTAAGTCGCACCACTTACACACCCCTAAGTCTCAGAAATACATAGACCACAGCCTCAAGCTGATTTTAGGTGTTTTACAGTGTTTTATGGATTTTACAAAGACAGGAAACATGTCATCATCTCAGGAGAGAATTCTTGAATCCACATTTAGAAGAGCAGCTGCTTCTCAGTGTGAGCATAAGCCTGAGATATATCTGCAGGACAAATATTTTCTCATCAAGACCTTGCAGCTTCATTCAGCATGAAAACACAGTAGAAGAAATACAACACTGTCAAAAAAACTTGTTATTTGTCATGGCCAAAAACCTCCTTCATCTATAAGCAGAGGGTTAAGGCGCCTCCTTCATCTACAAGCAGAGGGTGATGGCCAATGTTGACTTAAAACAATTTCAAACTGACTGTAAGCACATGTTTGTTTTTACTAAACAGTGAAACAGTAACTAAAAATTTCTAAGGGAAAGTGATGATCAAGAACAGGGCTAAGATCAGAAAATGTTCAAGTCAAGAGAAAGAAGAGTTTTTAGGTCTTGAGTCCTAAGAGAGAGGATCATTTGAAGTTTCAGGCATCATCAGTATTACACAACAAGAAGAGACTCCATGAATCAAATCTATTGTAACAAAACATCTCTGCAGGGGTGCTAGTATGAATGGCTTAAATCAGTGCTGAGCAGGAAGACATTTCAGTAAAAAGGACCTCTGTGTACTCTTATGTTTCTGTTGGGTTATGGTATCTAATCTTTGGTTTCTAGATACACATAGAGGAAAATAATGCAAGTAGTACACAAGCCCCAGAAATAAACCATCTTAATGACATTCAAAAAGCCAGTGCAAGTCTCGGTGTTGCAATCACCACAAGAACAAGTGCATTCTTCAGATGTAGCAGGGTTAGTGACTTCTGGAGCAGCATGGGTTGTTTTCTCTAGCTGTTAAGAGCTCCATCAGGAGGAAAATGGCTAATGAGAGCCTTGATATCTATGAGTCATTCTAATGGCCATTCCACATCTCATATACTTGTCTCATCAATACAAAGTTATAAACAGGTTATGGTCTGAGTTTTAAAACCCTAGAACAGTATGCAAGGCTAATCAGGCATGCCTTCATTTCTACATGGAAGAAACTCCCTATAAAAAGTTAGAGGTATCATATCAGCACACTGGGAGCAGATGAAAGATTGTAAAAAGAAAGCACCTTCTTAGACAAAGGATGATAAAACATAGGTAGATGCAACTTCATTTTTGCACCTATAATCAAGACAGTTCACAGTGGGCATCATTTAACTCCAAAGCATTAAGACCAAGGTGTTAGTTTGTGTTGAAGAGAGGGAAAAGGAATCTCTGTCAAAATATCAAAGAAATCCCCCCTGCAGCTTGAAATAACCTCTATGGATGTCCTCTTTCATAGCAAAGCACCAAAAATATTAAAAAGATGACAGTCTACCTTCTTCCTCCGCAAAAGGCATTGTAAATAGGTATACAAGCTCATGAAAGGCAAGAAGGACTGTGGCATATTTTTCAAGGTTATATAAATCATTGAAGGAAAAATCTACATACCACTGTTACAAAGGGAGATTTTTTTTCCCTAAGTAAGAAACAGTCAGAAGTCTAAAAGAAATTTTTTTTTTCCCAAAAAGGTTATGTCACTTCAAAAAAGGAAGGTTTGGCTTATTAAAATGAGCATTATCACCATGTTCTCATTTAAGAAAAAGGAAAGAGTCTTAACTATGATCTCGCAAAGGGGTAAGAACTTCACGTTTTGATTTTAAAAAAAACAAAGGCCTTTTGAAATGTTTTTCAAAAACCCTCATTAATTATACCAAAGGGTTTTTCGCTTTTTTCAAATGCAAAGAGTAGGAAACCATTTCCCATGCATTTTGCTTTACATCTCAAAGAATCCACAGAACCCCTCTTATTATCTTGGAGATTGGAGAAAGGAGCCAGAGCAAATTCACAGGGTTTTCAAAGGTGATTGGTTGCGCGTCGCGCCTGTACGAGCGCGCGGCGCGTTTAAACGCAAAAATTGCACAAGGCTGAACTTGAGAAGAGAAGCAATATATGGTCATATGAGCTTTGGAAGAAAATACTTGTGTTATGCTTTTGGATTGCCTCTTGGATGTTCTTGGATGAATGATGAAGGATTGTTGATGGATTCCATGACTTGGTAGAATGGTATAGTGTCTCTTGCTTTGTTGTTGTCTTCTAGTTTTCATTCATGAATACATTTTTCTTGCTTGCTATAGATCAGTAGAGAACAAATTTGAGATATGCCCATGGAGGCACCTCAAATTTCCCGAATCTTCATAGCTTTTATGTTTTCTTCTTCCTTAGTTGCATTAAAGAATTCTTAACTTCTCTTTAACAACTTGAGGATATTATTGCTAGTTTCATTCATAGTTCTATGCATGTTAAGTAGGATGTATGGTGTGCCCTGCTTACCTATGATTGTCCATAGTCCCATCCATGAAACTATCTCTTTGACTGATTAGATTATCATCTTGTTGAACCAAGGAGGCCTAGTTCCGATCTAGCCCTTTGCCTAAAAATATGTGAATCTTGTTATTCAAAGTGCCCAATAACTTGAAGTACTGTGTTTGGGCATTCCAGCATAGTGTTTTGAGTTGTTAGTCAGTCTTATGTGTTTTCCCCAAAGTCTGATAGCCATTTCCCAAAGTTAGAGGGTCTTATACTTCTATGCATGGCTTGAATGTTTGTTTCTATGTATTGATTAGTTTATAATTACATTTTGCATGATTAATGGTTTGCCCTACCATGTTTATGTTATTTATTGAACCAGTGATGCTTGAAACTCTTTGTTGTTCATAAACTTGATGTCCATTTACTCCATTTTGCCCAAAGATCCTTTCTACCTTGAATCAAATCGGCCCTTCAACAGCCTTGTATCATCATCTAATAGCTTTCTTGACCTTTTGACCCCATAGCCCAGTTAATCTAACATCTTGTTATCTATTTTATATCTTTGATCAGTTTCATCCCTCACAAATTAAAAAACAAAAATCAAAAACTTACTTCATAACTAGCCTAAAATAAGAACACAATAAACAAACACACAGATATCCCTTACGCATATAGAGAGAGCCCTCTCTGAGTCCAGGAAGGCTAGGTCCTCGGGCTCCAAAGCTTGGTTTGATGTTACACTGTCATTTGGCTTGCCAATCAGCCAAATCACGGGACCCTAACACCCTCATCTAGGGATCTTCAAAATTTCCACCTAATAGTGATTTGACTCCTCTCAAAATCACTATTTTTGTGTACCAATTTCTTTGTTGTCCAATCTATGAACAAATCTAAACTACTCTTATCATCCTTCTAACACTTTGCATATGCTTGAACTAGGGTCACAAAACATCCACTAAAAGTTGATTGACTAATTGTTTATAGCTTGCTTCAGATATCTGTCCAAAACTCTTTGGACAATCCACCAAAATCAACTCCTCTTCATGTCCATCCATTCCTCATAATATGCCACAATTATTCTACCCAATCTTCTACTCAGGTTCCACCTTCCTTTGTATTTTCTATCTTCGCACATACTTCTGCAAACCATATTCCAAATTTGTGGTATATATTGCAGAGATAAACCTCTCTCCAAGGGTCCCAACCCCTCTTCTTCTACACATATTTGTCACGGTCTTAAGGGCATACCTTATGGATTGAACATGTTAGGAAACCTCCTTAACTACGGCATTATAATTCTATTCGAATTGTCTTAGAACAAACCTTATCCACCCATAGCAAACATAACAACTCTTACCTCCATAAGAGACACAACCTAGCTCATATGGACCCATAGATTCTAGGAACTTCTTTAACTGAATTAGGGTTTAAGGGGTTAGGGTTAAGGGTTTAAATATTTAGGGTTTAAGGGGTTAGGGGTTAAGGGTTTAGGGGGTTAAATGGGTTAGGTGTTTACTAGGGGTTTAGGGGGTTAAATGGGTTAGGGGTTAAGGGTTTAGGGGTTAGGGGTTAAGGGTTTAGAGGTTTATGGCTTAGGGGTTAAATGGGTTAGGGGTTTACAGCTTTATGGGGTTAAATGGGTTAGGGGTTGGGAATTAGTGTTTAAGGGGTTAGGGGTTAAGATGATAGTTTCATTGGTCTCTTTTTGTGCACAATAGTTGCTTATTCTTTGCGTCTGAATGTAACAATTTTGTAAGTATTGTTGCTTGTTGCCATGTCTTCTTTATTTATTAATTTATACTATTTGTTAGCCATTGCTTTACATTTATTTATAAAAATGTCTATTGCAATCAAACCAAATGTATGTTCAATCTCCAGTTTCAAACTTAGCCATAGTGTTGTCACACAATTTAAGTCTGGAGAATGGTCATTTGATGAAGTCTTAATAAACAGACTGCACCCCATGACTACTCCAGAAAATCTTAAGTTCAAGTGTCCCACATTCATGAGAAATTTAGCTCTTATACTCTTGCTCCACCTGACTGTGTCCTCGAAATACCTTGTTTATTGCAAAAACATCCTAATGTTGTCGACCTTGTCCCTTAATAGACTAAGGAAACATATGTGACTGAGAGGAATGGAAAGCGCTACAAAGTTGAAGAGAGTACAAAAGACTAAGATGGTTTAAAGGATAAGCTTGAAGAATGTAGCAATGTTGAAACAACTAAAAGTTGTCCCAAACAAATAGTTGATAATGCGAAACCTTCTTCTGTACTAGTCAAGCAAGACTACATTCATGTGAGAGAAAGAAGAGGCCAAGTGACTGATAGGCATAGGCTGGAAGATAGGGTATGGTTCCCTCTTTTTGATGAAATATTTGATCTACATTTTTTCTATCAAAGATTAACCATTTTAACCTTGCCAACAAGGCGTAATTAACCAAATCGTAGGTCCCACTATATCATGATATACATTAACTCTAGATATATATGAGAAGGAATAATAAAGACATAGATTGATAGAGGTGGTGAGACAAGGGGATTTGCAAGGAAGATATGGAGATAAACTGAAGGAGAGGGGAGAGAAGGAATGGAGAGAGAGAGAGAGGGAGAGGAGTGAGAGAGGTAGAGAAGGGTAAGAGAGGGAGATAGTGACACAAATATGGAAGGGGGGAAGAAAGAAGGATAGAGGGAGGGATATAGTGAGAAGATTGGAGGGTCGAGAGAGAGAGAGAGAGAGAGGGGAAGAGAGAGCGAGGTAGGAGAGAAAGGGAGAGAGAAGAAGTACAATGTATTGAAACAATAAATATATTAGGCCCACTCTACACAAATTTGTAATTTGAGAATTTAGGATAAAAAGAGCAGGCTCCAACAACAATTTCATAGAAGTCTTTATTACTCAAATAGAAGAATGTCACAGCAAGTTGTCATCTCACAAAAGCTCTTACTACAACCTACAAGCTAATAGTACTCACTCTTGTTATCTATTTCTACAAATGTCTAACTACTGTGCCCATCCTTTTCATTTATAAGTTAAGAGAAGGTGATGTTAGAAAACAGGCTAATGATAGCGTTAGTGGTGCATCTCCCTTGAGCATGAACAACTCCCTCATAAATTTGCCTTGTATGCAAGGCTTTTCTTTTAGAGTAGTACATTAGCATAGTAGATATAACTCCTCTCCTGAAGGTGCCTCATTCCATAAGTGTGCACTCATGAATGCACCTGAGATGATGGTGTTAATCTCCTCAACTAGTGTGCCATACTTGGTGGGTGTGACCCAACAACTAATTCTTCTATCCTCGAAGGTGTCATTATAAGCTTCTAGTTGTATTTAAGAATCTTTCTAATTGGTGTACCACAATCTAGCTCTGCAATCCTGGTGCTGCTCAACTTCTCAAGGCTGAGGTGAGACCAACTTGGACCAACTAGGTAATCTAACACTCTTGAGAAAAAAAAAATTTCCAATAACCCAAGATTCTTCCCCAACTTGTCAAACTTCCCCTTTGTTATGAGCTTTGTCATACTATAAACCATATGCAACTTTTTCAGAATGTGGTCCAACACTACTAACTCCCTAATGAACTTGGAATCTTAGGAAATTGTATTGAATATCAATGTGTTTGAAATGGTCATGGCACATTGGATTTTCATAGAGCTTGATGTAACTTTAATTCTCACAAGAGACAATATTGGGCTTCAACAACTGATTGGTTGACTCTACAATCAAGTTTCAAATCTAGATAGCTTCATAATAAGTACATGAAACTGCCATATACTTTGCTTCAGTGGAACTGAATGCAATTGTTGCTTTCTTCTTGTTGATTTAATAAAAATGATGTATAAAATGATAATAATGATGTTTAAAATGAGCCTTGTGATGGTCTATTTATACACATTGATTGTTCACGAGGTGTAGGGGTATGTTTATAACATCACTTCCCTTGAAAGCTTTGTCTTGAAAGCACAGTAATTACAATTTTCTTTAGTTAAGAACATTTTTGTGGTGGATGAAGTTTATCAGATATCTATTTATACTTTGTAGAGGTTTGACTTTGTTTGTCCTTTGAGTGTTGGTGAGGTTTCTTTGTATTTTTTGCATCATAGTCTAAAGTCTTTTGACCTGATTGTTTAACATGAAAGATTTATGATTATTGGCAATATATTTGAAATACCCGCATGATCAAGAAACTATTATGGTTAATTAAATTACTAATTAGGTACTACAGAAAGAGGATGATGTTGAGAGGGATTGCCTGGGTGACTCTGGGAGAAACCTGAACGTGGTCAGACAAAGCTCTTCTAAGTTACAAATCTGAAGAGAAAAAACTGGTGATGTATATGTGGTTGCTCAACCTGGGCTGTATGGAAAATCTTGGCTGAGAGTGTTTACCTTTCCGTGTCTTCACGAAAGTAGGTTGTCCGGTCACATAATAAGATCATGACTACATGTAGGTGATGGTTCTGTAGTAAGTTCTTAGCCTTATCTTCAGAATGGCTAATATAGAGGATCAGGTTTGAATACAGGATATAATTTGATGAATTTGGAGATTTAGAGTTCAAGAAAAAATTGTGGTGATGTTTGGATGGGTGCTAATTTGTAGGGTTTTCCATTTTTATAATTTTCTTTGTTGTGCTTTCTACCATGCTACCTAGTTTCTTTCATGTTTCCCTAGCATTTTAACTTTTTTGATTTCTATCTCTCTATTGTTTCTTGCCCCAGTTGAAATGTCATCCTTATTTGGTAGGTGTTTTCTTCAATATAGTGTGAATATTTTTCCATCACACAGCTTCTGTGGGGTTTGTCTATGCAAATAGCTTGTAAGGTCCATTCATCGGGGTATATGATGAAATGAAATGATTATCGATGATCACCAACTAATGGTACCTGCAGAGATTTACTCTAAAAATTCTATAGTTTTCTTGTGCCAACAATTATACAACATTTTAACCTCATGAATTAGTCTCCTCTGTTCTCTTAGCTGATTCTATAAGCACTTATTGCCATTTTCAAAGCTTTTACTCTCTAGTCCCATTGAGTTGTTTCATTTATTTGTGGACATTGATCTATTTTCATTTCATTTCTTCAATTTTTCTGACTATTATGCGTTGCCTTTGGCCAGTGCCTTCTTTCAGCATTCTAGCCAGCCAGAGAAACAGGGGTAGCAGGAGCCACGCAGTCTAGCCAAAGCCCACCAGGGGCAGCACAGAGGTAGCAAGATACACGCAGGGCTGACGCAGGCCCAGTCAGGGCAGCGCGGGGGCAGTGTAAGCCCTTCAGGTGTGACACAGGCCCTTACTGATCAGCGCAGAGGCCGACGCAGGCCTGTTAGGCTGACGTAGAGGAATTCAAAGCAACGTATTACTACCGTTTTTATTTCTCTGTTGGGTGAACCAGTTTTGGTGCCCAGGATTGTTGTACTTGGATTTTTCATAATAATGAAAACCCTCTAGAGCTAGTTGCACCGATTTTCCCACATTGGGTTTTTTCCGGGGATATTTGACTAGAAAATATGTGTGTCACTTTTTCTATGAGCATGTTATTTAGTATTTGATCTGTATGTGTAGGTTGCTAGTTGTATTTACTATTTACTTTGTTAATTTATTGAATATTTCAAAAATTAACTTGTAACTTAATTCAAGTAGGAGAATAAAAATCAAGATACTGTAATAGGGTTTCTTAGATTAATAAATTTTCACATTCCCTAGGTCTAGCCCCATTAGGTCACCTAGGGCAACAATTTCCCAGGAATCTAGCTAGAGGAAAACTTCTATCTCCTAGAGGTAGTTGCGTTGCTGGGTGCCCTCACTCTCCTCAGAACATGGCCCAATTCCGACGGTGGAATCTCCGGATACCTCAAGCCTTAGCTCTAGGATAAAGTTTTGCCTAGGTGTTCCCAAGGATAGAACCTAGTAGGATCAATTTGACCTATTGAAGTAAAAAAACTTGTTTGATCCTTTCCCATCACCTTTTCCAGGATAGGAACATCATTGGTTGCTAAATTCCATCCCTAAACCTAGGTTGGGTCCACTTGGCCCCATGTGGTACCATTTGGTGTCAAAGGCCTTTCATCAAGGACCATTTGGGAATCCAAGTTCCCAAATTATTTTAGGGATTTAGAACTTCCTTTATAAGTCTTATTCTTCTCCCTCAACCCTTCAATCCCCCTCCTCTCTCCCTAGAAGATAATTCCCTTGCTTAAAAGGAAAGCAAGTCCCACTCTTTATTTTATCTTAGGGAAAGGGTTTTGAGGGTCACTTCCCACCTATTCATTGACCTATACTCTACAAGTGACTTCCTAAACTACCGAGACTCCACCCATCAGTGAAGGTCCGTGAAGAGCAAGGAGCCTTCCTTTAGCTTGCCTTGCACACACAATTCCTATGGAATTATCTCCATATTAATTAGGAAAATCAACCTTCCTTGATTGCACAATCCATCATGGCATCCCAATGAATTTATAATTTCACATGGGAAATTTTCTATAAATACAACTAATAGTTATGTTCCTCTGAACTGTGTTACAATATGCCAAATGTTTTTAACATCTTCAATTTTCCATACCCACCATTTGTTTCACATTTAAACACCGCTGCACCACAAAATTTTGAACGGCTCGGGCCATGTATGAACGGCCCAGCGCCCGTCGCCCAGTTTTAAGTCTGAACGGCCTGGTGTTGGCTCTGAACGTAGAGCCCGAGGTCTCAAACAATTTATCCACGCATTTAAACACTGGTAAGCTATCCCTACACATGTCTTAGGTTCATATGCTCATGATCTTTCGTTAGCATCCATTTCAAAAACAGGTTTAAGCCTTTGCAACGCCCAAATTTGAACGGCTCGGGCCATGTCTGAACAGCCCAGCACCTGGCGCCTGGTGTTGCTCCTGAACGGCCCGACGCCCAGTGTTGCTCCTGAATGCCCAGTATTACTCCTAAACGAGGCGCGTGTAAAAATTTTTCCATCCATTGACTGCTCGAGAAGTGGAAAAGGTATCTACCACCTGCCCTCTAATATTTCCCTCATCATTTCTCATTTTCAGTCATTGAAAGTGCCATTCTTAGCCTCTACACTGCCCATTCATGAACGACCTGGGCCACCTCTGAATGGCCCAGTGCCAGGGCCATTGTTGAACGTGGTCCTGCCCACTTGCACCGCTGCTAAATCCATCATCTCATACATCTGCAAAGAGGTTTTCTTCACACCAATATCTCACCCTCCACGTATCAACCTCTGCATATCATTTTCACCTCTCCTGGTTCATCCCTACAGGCTTATTTTTGAACGGCCCAGGTCACCCCTGAACGACCCAGTGCCCGGGCGCCCGGGCCACCAGCAACACAGTTTTTCAAAAGATGCCAAAGTCAAGTTTTTAGCAGAAAGACACCCCCAAGCGCATCAAGATATTTTTATAAAGAGGATGAAGGAAGTCTTATACTATGATTACAGAGGACATAAAACAATGAAAGAGAGAATGGTTATTGTGTCACTTTAAAAGAGATTTACTTTCTATAAATGGCTAGGGATATGCATAGTATCTAAAATAAAAACATTAGTTTGATTATAAGGTTTTCAATTAGTTTGAAAGAGTATTTAAAACAGTGTTTTAAATGAGTCCCTTTTGTCTCAAATAGACCACAGAGAAATAGTGAAAGGGAAGAGGGTTAATGTGCAAATTTGAAAGTCCTTTTTTTGCTATGAGATAGCTAAGACTACACACAGTTGATAGAAGGAAAAATAGAGTTAGTTTGTAGAGGTCTTCAAATCAGTTTTAAAGGTGTCCTAACAATGTTTTCAAAAGAGCACACCTTGTTTGCTAAATCAAAGATCAACACAGTGATTGGGGAAGAGGTTATATCATTTTGAAAAAAGTCTTGTTTACCTTTTAAAAAAAATGATAGCAAAGGGGAAGTGTTTAAAGGGGAAGGGTTTTCATGAAAAAACAAAAGTAAATTCCTTTTGAACAAAAACCACAAACATATCTTGTTTAAAACCTTTTTCTCAAACACAGTGATAAAAAGTGATTTTGTTCTCATTTGACAAATACTTGTTTGCTAGCATCAAAGAAACACATTGATTTGCAAGGAGTAAAAGGTGTCTTGGTTGAATATTTTTTCCAATGATCATTTCAAAATTTTGTCTTGGTAAGTCAAAGAAGAGTATTAGAAGCAACGGGCGCTACAAAAAGCCAAATCAGTTTGCCCAAAGGAAATTGAAGGATGCACAAGAAAAACTCAAAATCGCCCAAAGAGGGCGCCCGAGGGAAAAAGAGGAAAAAGACACCTCTAGGCATGGAAATTTGGCCCAAGCTTCTAGACATGTTTCTAAAAAGCCTTGAGGGACTTGCTCACCAAAATTGAGAAAATTTCGACATGTTCTTGTTTTTTGACATTTTTGGGCCTAATTGCATAAAACCATGGGTGCCACAATTTTTGTTTGGAGCATCCTCAACTATTGAGAGTGGTACCATTGGATGAATTAAATTTAGGGGCATCTACTCAGAAATTTTCAGATCAATTGAAGATGTTTTGATCCCCCAAAGAGGCAAAAAACACTCACTTTTTCGACACTCTGCCCACATATCAGCAAGGCCTATTTTTTGGGTTTTTTTACTCAGTTCAGTATTTGATAGACTTCCAGGAATCCGTTTGAGAAAATTAAGGTTGTTCCAGAAATTAGACATCTAGGTCTTTCCAAAGAGCTATCATGGGCCTCATTTCAACATCGGGAAGACCTTCAAAAGTCTTCCGAAAGACATACAATTTTCTACTAATGCGCCCTTGTAGCATTTTGACCAAAAAAGACAGTTTACTGAAGTGGCCTCTCCAAATGTGCGTTAAGATATTTTGGGAAATTTTCAGTCATAAAAAGTCAAATTTATTCCCTTTTTTATCATTTTGAGATATTTTATTGGATATTTTTTTCCTTGGGCTTTGCAAAGCCTCAAGGACAAGATAAGATATTTGTTTTTGAGCCAATTGCTAGCTAGTTTCCTTGGTTGGTTTTCCTCCTCTTTAGCCTATATATTCCAAGAGGATTCATTGTAATAGTAGGCAGAACTTGATGTTAGAGAGAAATACAATATCACTACGAGCTTTGAAGAAACACTTGTCTTGTGATGTTGATGATCTCTTGCTTGAATTGGATGGTGGAGAAGGATTGTATGTAGGATTCCATGGCTTGGTGAATGGTATAGTGTTCTTATTTTTTTATGTTTCCTCTGTTTCACATATTTTTCCATGCTTATTTCTTGTTGTATTTCAATAAAGATAAGTTTGAGACATGCCCATGGAGGCACCTCAAGTTTCCTGATTCATTTGCAGCTTCTATGTTTTCTTCCTTCTTAGTCATATCAAAGAATTCTTAACTACTCTTTGATCACTAAGAATTTGTTTATTTATTTCATTAATGGTTGTTATGCATGCTAGGTATGATTCAAGGTACGCCCTGCTTACTCATGGATAGTCAAAGCTCCATCTCTGAAATCTCTCTTTCAATGGTTGATTGTCTTAGTTGAACCAAGGAGGTCTTGTTTCGATCTTTCCCTTTGCCTAAAACTTTGAATTCTTTCTTTCAAAGTTCCAAATAACTCAAAATATGATGTCTAGGAGTTCCCTCTTCATAGATTGATTTGTTTTTCCATCTTATTTGTTTTCCCAAAGTCTGAAGGTGATTTCTCAAAGTTAGAGGGTCTTATACTTCTAAGCATCAGTTGAATGTTTATTTTACGCATTGATTAGTTATTGTTTTGTTCATAGAGGACCATGGTTAGCCCTAACTTATGAATGATTTTTGATTAACTATTCATGTTTAGAACCTCTTCGTTATTCACAAACTTATTTTTCATCCCATTTGATTTTTTCCCAAGGAATCTATTCATCTCGACCAAATCGGCCCTGCAGTCATACCTTATCCGTCATTAAGACTATCTTGACCTAATTTGACCCCATAGCCTAATTGTTTTGACATCTCCATATCTATTTATCCTTTCAGTCAGTTTTCCCTCAATAACCAACAAACCAAAAACATACTTCATAACTAGCCTAACATCTAAAAACAAACTAAGAAAACAAGCACACATCCTTGTACATAATAGAGAGAGCCCTCTCTGAGTCCAGGAAGGCTAGGTCCTAGGACTCCAAAGTTGGTCTGATGTTACCCTATCATCTGGATTTCCAATCTGCCAAATTACGGGACACTAACACTATCTAAATGATCCTTCCTACTACTACTGTACTGTGGGCTCCCCGTAGCCAGGTTCGATCCATGAGACACACCATCTCAATGGACCTTTCTCAAATTTCTTATCTTGGGATTATGTCTACACATAACCCCACCTTACACCTCGAGGTATGGCTACTCCCTCTTCCCATCTGGCTCAAAATTTCCCCCTCATGGAGGTCTCTACTTGAGTGGATGCTTCCACTCGGTCTCCTCTTTGCTTCTCCAATTGTGGAAGCTACTCCACAACATTCTGAGACTGCTTCTCATGAGGATGCATGTTGAGAGGTAATTTATACTCCCTCTAAACCACCAAGTCTCTAACTTCTACCTTTCTCCTCAAAGCTTTGCATGAATCCGATACCTCAAGTGCATATAGGTTCTTGACTCGCGCACAGTGTAATTGTCCCGAAGTTACAAAAAGTTTCTAAAAAAGAGTTGATTTTAAATCGATGATATCTCCCTCATCCGAGCTCCGATTTGACCAATTTTTTTTTTCCATTTGGGTATATTTTTGCAAGGAATCCAAATATTCTGTTTTTTTTCAAAAAATTTACACCAAAATATTCAAATATGCTCTACAAACTCGCCACCCAAAAAATTCCTGCTCTAATACCATGGATCTAACCAATGAGATTCAATCTGATCTTGTAATCTACTAAAACAAGATACTGAATCCTTCCTACAATTTACGGAAAAAAAACATGATCGCACAATCATATATAAGTAAGAGAAATAAATTATCAATCGCACAACAACATGATGTATTTGGGGAAAGAAACTAATCAAAACCCCTTTATCTCTATTGTGTATTAAGTCAAGGAATCATGAAACAATACAATGCTTAATCTCTCATGAGATTCTCCAGCACTTTGTCAATTGTCTCCCATTGATATGGGCAAACTCGGTCTAGTACTTAGCCAATTCTCAGCCTTACTTCAGCCTTCCTTGCTCACGCAATTCCTATGGAATTAACTCCTTATTAATTAGGAAAATCAGTCTTCCTTGATTGCGCAATCCATCATGGCATCCCAATGAGTTTATAATTGCACATGGGAAACTTTCTCTGAATAAAACTGATAGCTATGTTCCCTTTAACCTCTGTCTCAACTGGGTATTACTCGAAACTGACATGCATGCAACTATTAATAGTGAATTATCAGTTATCTGATTGATCACTCATTGTGAATTAAATCTAATTTAATTCATTGGACCTCTCACTAGCTCATCACTCAGTTAGAACTAGTTAAATTGATTTTAACTCATTTAATTGAGTTAATTACACTTGCACCCCACTAATGCATCAAATTCAATTGGACCTCAAAAATATTAGAATCCCTCTAGATGCCTCATATTAGACCCTCAACTCCAATTTCTTGAGCTAACTCAGTCATCATGACTTAATTAACTGACACAAGTTGTTATGAGATGAAATTACAGTTTATTGTCCAATTTATTTAAGGGAAAAATAAATTAGACGCCCCACATTCCTCACTCCCGGTGCATCAAAATTCCTCACCAGTGTGGATGCATTTTTTTTTGTCCTTTATGGTTTCCAATCTCACTGTTTCTTGTTGCAAATTTCAAAATTTCAGAATTTGATGTGGCCTTCACACAAAGACACCATTGAAATCACATGCCCAGATTCTCATGAGAAACCTCTCTTAAGCTTGATCTGCCAGAGAACCAACAATATGCCATCCTAATTCCTAGCGCAAACTGACCATTAAGGTATGCAACATTCTTTTGAACCCTCACATGATGATCTTGCTCTTGGAGGATGATCATGACCTCTCTTTAGCAACCCTTACTCGGCCCTTGTACTTGACCTACTTTAGGACTACATCTCTCTTCACCCCCTTGATGTGCCAGATAGTGGGAATACATGTCAAACATGCTAAGATGTGCCAAGTGATAAGGCATGCCAAGATGTGCAAGGGTGCGTCAATGCATGTCAGGGACTTTCAAGACAACAAAAGGGAGAAAAAAGTTAAACTACAAGGAAATGAACACATAAGAGTGTTAATAAGTCATCAATTTACCTTTTCCAAGAGGGGCATGCTAGGCACACTAACACTAGGCGGAAATAGGTTCCAAGTGAAAATTCTTAGTGCATTCTAAGTGACAAGACCGATCTCCCTAGTACTAAAAGTATCTAGCAACAAACAACCAAATAAAATAATCTTTCTCTAAGCATATATGATTCACAAGAAGCTCTATAGAGGTGTAAAAGACTTACCGTATGTCCAACGCTTGTTTGAAGTCGTTGTTGTCCCTCGTGCACTTGAGGGAATTATTTTTGTAAACCTGAAGTCACAAACAAGTAAAATATTAAATAGCACCTGTATAGAAATCATCATAAATCACGCTTATCATAGTGATCAAGGAATCTATGAAATAAACCATTAACTAACAAATTATTGAGAAAAATGAATATATTTGTATTAATTTCAAAAGAAGGAAAACCTTACAACCTTAGCCTTGATGTTGAACAGGCCTTCCTGGGGTCTGAAGCAGGAGTCTCCTCTATTTTGATAAGCTTTGCACTCCTCCAACCAAGACAAATAAAGGTATGTGATCTCTCCTCACAAAAATCTTATTTAAATGAGTCTGAATCCCAACAGCACTTAAGCTCAAATATTTATAAAGCTTGAACTCCCTTTGAGGCTACCCAATTCCTCTTTTTATAGTGGAAAAGAGGAGGTTTTCAGTTCCAACTATGAAGGAATAGAATCCTCCTTTAAAGGGATAAGCTCCTCACATCAAGGGGTTATCTCCATAAGGTAAGGATACATGAACCTCATAAGAGCGGTTCTGCCACCGCAAGATATTTTCTAGAAGCTTCTAGAATTTACTAAAAATGAGCTTTTCTGAGTTTACTTGCGCCTTTTTAATCTTTACAGGGGTCTGCACCTATAACACAGAGAAAGTGCGTTCAGGTACGCAGAAGACATGAACATTAGGTGTGGGACCGCAGGAAAGATATAGAGAAAGTGCGACACCAAAGTTAAGGAGATTTTTAGGAACTTTTCTCTGATTTTCAAGGCTTGACATGAGGAACTGATATGTTAGATTTGCAAAGGAGGAAGTATGAGTGATAATGAGCTCATACACATAGCAGAATGTCAGGATGACAATTTTCAGTGTAACAGATTTCCGCCTAAAGTGCAAAGTCTAGAATAGATGAAGTTGAAGTCTGTCATATATGAAGAGTGCAGTACTTTATCATTTCAAGGATCATCCTGTGGACACCCCAGTCGGAACCTGTAAAAACATTCAATGCAAAATATATACATACCATCGCTGAGGTAGGCATTCCCATACTCAGATAAAAACTAACCAGAAACTGATTCAAATTGTTCTAATACAGGAATGATTTTGAGTACATCACAGTATAGACATGTGTAAACATACTATGGATGCAGCCATATGTTTATGAATAGTATACTGTATAAATGATAACAAAATTCCTCGCAGCCTGGATGGTAGAAACTAGATCCAAGGTCTTGATTTCCACATCTCAAACTAGTACGATTCTATCCACGTGAATGAATGTGTTGAAGTCGAACATGGTAGAAACCACTTGGTTACCAGTTAATGATGTAAATTGTTAACAAGTGTGAGAGTAACCACCAGTAATGTTAATGGTTCTCAAAGTACTCAGTACAATCCATGAAATGTGAGTGAATGAGTTGAAGTCGAACATATCACAGAATAATTCGATCGAAGTTCAATGATGTAACCTGTCGTCGAAGGCGAGAAACCTACCATTGAGGCATGCAGATTTCAAGGTACTGACAATTTCTAGATCAACTTCCTAGATAATGAGTTGTCATCGATAGAAAGTGATTTGTTGTAGGCAAGCCCAAAACACGAAATAATAGATCAAGTTTTGAAAATATATTGGCAAGGATTGACTCAGGGATGGTCAAAATGAATGACAGATATTTTGCAGATGAATGGTTTATTTGAACTGTCCTCTTGAACACATAACAACACTACATATGGCTTGGTGATAATTAACCCAAAGCTAATACCCAAAAATTGGCTGAAGACTTTCAATGTGGTTTGATTAACTGTTAGGTAAAGGATTTCCCAACCCAGGTGAACAAAAAGTGTCGTGTTCAAGAGTGGTTAACTGGATTTTCAAAAAATCAAAATACAACAAACAATTCCATTTTTCTCTCTTTTCCCCCACCATTTTTGGCAAGTACCTCTTTATTTTTGACAAGCTTTAGGAGGATAACATTTGCTTGTTTATAATCTCATCCTTCGGATGAGTCCAACTTAGTTTAAGATTCGAACCCTAAGAAGGAGTGGTTCGTTCCTGTTTAAAATTGAACAGGTCCTTTACTTTTAAATTTTAATGAGTCCAGTATAGGAGAAACTCGGTTTTTTCATTTTTAGGGAGTCAGAAGAAAAAACTTAAGAAAACTCCATGGGTGGAATTTTTCGTAAATTTAGTCTCTCGAGCCCGAAAAAGGATAAAATAATGCGGGAGAGAACTCTATTGACCATAATTAGTCAACGTATACCTTTTTCGTAAATAGTCCATTTCAGTTCGGAAAAGGGGTAAACTTATACTGAAGGGACAATCATTCATTTACTTTAATGAGTTTGAATAATCAAGTGCTCGGCAATATTTTCATGTTTAGAGAGTCTGAAAAGGGCTTAAAAGAGGACTTCGAGTTTTCGCTTTTTCGTAAATTTTTGAAAGAGTCCGAAAAAGTGATAAAAGTATGCTCTTTGTTGAAAAACGATCAATTCCCCTGAAAAATCCAATTTCTGCACAGAAACTTGAAACATTACACATACCTGTTTAAGATAACTAAAAATTCTTTAAAAAATAACCTTTTTAAAGTGAAAAATAAACAAATTAGAAACTCGTTTATTTGAAAAAACTTATAAAAAGGGCTTTTCTAACTTCATTTTTACTGTTCGAGTTCAGAGTGAAAAGTAAAATCTTTTGGGTAAAAAAGTTCCTGTGAAGATTCTGGAAGATCCGTCCAACGAAATTGAGAACCGTCATCTCCAAGTAATCTACGACCTCCTAATCTTGTATTTCATCTGTTTGCATTTCTTTTTTAGGCTCTAGTTCACATTTTTAAGAGAAAAATATGTTGAGAAAATCGCTCGCGGGGGTCCGCAGGCACAACACATGGGCCCTGTGGACCCCAAATTTTTCCTATGTAGAAAAAGGTCGTGGGTCCGCACTTGTCACATAGCGCGCGTGCGTTCCTACGCACTGTGTATGAATACAAAGTGCGGACCCCACGCAATTAGATTTCAAAATTAAATTTCTCAATTGCCGCCCAAAATTTTTCAAATTAGATTGTTCTAAAATATCTTTTTATGCATTATAGAATAAAAAAGATGCTGATTTGGAGAGAATGTGAGCATGAAGACGTGGATGATGCCGAAATGCTCCATTTTCCCACAATGCAAGCATTAAGAGCATGCGGTTTGTATAAATTCTGGGCCATTCCGGGCATGAGGGCACAGGTAGACTTCCTAAC
This sequence comes from Pinus albicaulis, assembly GCA_034641835.2. Classification (NCBI taxonomy): domain Eukaryota; kingdom Viridiplantae; phylum Streptophyta; class Pinopsida; order Pinales; family Pinaceae; genus Pinus; species Pinus albicaulis. Next base: position 947,498,710 of record CM076582.1, read on the forward strand.
ATGGCTGGTGAATAGGTGGAATGTACAGGACCAGTGTTTCATTATTGGTGGCCACTGGCTCGAAATCGAGCTGGAGGATATTTATTTTCTGATTGGTTTGTCCAAAAGGGGCGAACAAATTTCCTTGTTTGGGACTAGGCCAAGTGGCCAGACTGTCGCTAGTCTTCGACAAGAGTTCTGTAATGATCAGGCAGACCCTAGGGATAAACGGATCGAAATAAAAAATATCATCCGTCTTGAGCTGAAATTTATTGCGTTTACTGTTACCAGACTGTGTGGGAGTGCAGTGCTGCATGTGGCTACCGGTTCCCAAATGCGCATTGCTGTAGACTGTTTTCGAGGCACCATTTTCAACTGGTGCGAAGCTGTGTTGGCCAATGTAAAAGGCCAACTAACTAGAGGGGAGAATGGAAAACTAAATAACTTTGGATATGGATCCATTATAGTCACCTTTGCTCTAGAGAGGATCCCCATGTTAGCTCCGTAGAGCATTCCTGTTGATGTTGGTCGACCTCGAGAACCTAGGATGGTTTGTTGGGTTGCATTGATGGCCCGCCATGGTATTGAGGGTGTCGAGATTGTTCGATTTCCTCCTTCATATTTTCATTGGCTAGAACGCCAACTTTTCGTTATAGAGGATTTTCCATACGCTGGGATAGATTTCCGTGGCAACCAAGAGATGACTCTCCCAGCAGGGGAATAGCGGGATGAATCGGGTAAAATCATTTTCAACAATTTCTAGTTCTATTTTTTTTGTATTTTGATCGTCTTTTGAAAATTAATAACCAAAAGTTTTGAATGCAGATGTGGGCCCACGACCAGCCCATCTGCAGCCTTATGAAATAAGACAACCAGTTGCAGCCGCACCAGCCCCAGCAGGCCAATCTACAGAAATCCTGTCTGATTTAGAGCATCATCTAGAGCGTCTGACTCTAGACATTCCAGAGAGGGACATAGATGAGATTCCTCTTAGATTACAAAGATACGTGATTGGTGTTCCAGGACCCTTTAGGAGGTTCCTTTGTAGGGTGGCTCAGTGTTGAGGAGGTAAATCCCCTCTGCGGACAGAGGCGATCCCTACTAGCCCATATCGGGTCTAGAAACAATCGAACACACTACAGTGTAGGTTCCTAATTGCAAATAAACCAACTTGTGATGAAGGCTTACCTGGAATCCAACGCTATTGTTTGTAGAAGAGGTGGTGCTCCCGTTCCTTTGCTCTGGCAGATCACAATCCTCACGATCTCCGTGATCGGACACCTGCACACGTAAGAAACAAAACAAACGCAAGCATAAAATCCAGTATATACAACTATATGTTAGTCGGAGAAGACATAATTCATGATCATAATCAAGAACAAGAGTGGAACCATAACCAATAGTCGCTTATCATTAATTAATCAAAAGAAGAATAAAACCATAGCTCCGACGCAGTACTCTCCTTCGGCGGGTCATCAGCAGAACATGTCTCGATAAAGCTTGTCAGGGATGGGACAAACCTCTCTCTTTGGATACTTGACAATGATCTCCTTGCTTGAATTTGGCCTCAAGGGAATTAATCAAGGCTCTTATAGCATAAGGCTCTTGGGAACTTGGAGATTTGAAGACCAGCTATTCATCCATTCAGCCATTCAGCCCCTTCATCAATGGATGAAGGCTATATTTATAGAGGAGAGGAGGAGGTTGGGATCCCTACAATAGTGGAAGGGAGGCCTTATCCTTTGGGAGGTTCTCCATAAGGTGGAAACAAGAGGCCAAAGGAGGAAGGCTGTGGTTATTCAGTCGAAACCACTCCTAATGACCCATCCACGAAGTTGTTGTAATCGAAACTTCGCCTCTTTTTTTAAAAATATTTCCAAAAGAAGATTGGCACGGGTGCTTAACTGGGATAGAGCGCCAATTGGTGCGAGCTCAGTGTTAATTTTCCTCATTGGTGTGAGGACATAACGGGCTACCAGCGCCAAGGAAAAAACAGGTGTTTTTAGGGGTTTGCTCAGGAAATGATCAACAGAAGAAATGTTGTCCCCATGGCAAGGGATGCAATGATGGTATTTACAAGGCATGACACTGCTTATTGGTCACAGAAATGACCCTCCAATGGGTGAGATGGGGATTGCAGGGATGGTGACAAATTACTGTGTAACAGATGCCCCCTAAAGCATGAGGCCCGAAAGAGAGAGAGGGGTGAAATGCTTTACGAGAATGTGTCCAACTGAAAACACCGCCGTCGGAAAACCTGCGTAGAGAAATACAACTGATATCTCAAATAAATGATATATACATGGTATGGGAGCAGCCATCCATAATAGAGTATGTAATAATCCAGATCCAAGGCATGAACGCAGACATCTAGTGAGGATCGATAAATAGACTCAGGTATGGTCGCAGCCATCCAATCAGTGAGTGATGTAACTAATCATAAGAATCCACAAAATCGTAGCCTAGAATATAACTGACAGGAATCCAGGGTCTTGCACTCCACCTCGACCCAAACAAAGTACAAGTTCAAGCATGTGAATATGTGAGCTGAAGTCGAACATGCGAGAACATCGCCTGATTACTAGCCAATGATGAAAGCTGTTAACAGACACGATAGGTACCACCAATGATGACAATGGCCCTCAAGGTATTATAGGTACAATATACGACGTGTGAATCAATGAGCTGGCATCGAACACCCATAGAATCACTCGATCAGAGGCCAATAATGAAAACTTCATGTCGAACGTGAAGAACCTGCCATTGAGGCATGCAGGCTCCAAGGTACCGGAAGGGAGTCTCTAGATCAGCTTCCTGGATAATGAGCTGAAGTCGATAGGAAGTGACCTTGATCGAAGGTGGGCCATAGTGTTTCCCACATCATCGACATGAGGCAGAGGAACATAATGTCTTTGTGAATCACGATCAGATGAGAATCAGAGGAAGGCTGAAATATGCAGAGGTCAACTTCTCTTGAACATATTGACGGCATGACAGTGGATTTGGCAGTATTTGACATCAAAAGATCAAAGGTTATGATGACGAGGTAAAGAGCAAATGAGAGGTCAAAAGGGATTACCTAAACCCACAGAGGCAAGTGAAAAGCGAGATGAGATGTCCCCAACCCGACACGAATGCAGACAAGTGCCATGTTCAAGAGCGACATACTACCGACACGACAATGATCCTGGTTCCATTTTTCCCCACCATTTCGGTGAGTACCTCTTTATTTTTACACAAGCTTGAAGAGGATACCATATGCTTGTCATATAAGTCCGTCCTTCAGACGAACCCATCCTAGTACATTTAACGAGCCCTAGGAAGGAGAAACTCGGACATCATCATTACGACTGAATCCAATGTCATCAGTGTTTAAAGAGTCTGACAAAGGGAGAACTCAGCGTCTTTTCATGTTTAGAGAGTTTGAAAAGATAGCGGAAAAGTAAACTCTAACGGTCCCTTTTCGTAAATAGTTCCTCAGATCCGAAAAGGTAGAAAACTATGTCTGAGAAAACCTCCTAGTCGCAATAGGCTAGGGTATTCTTTTTTCATAAATGATCTATCCCAGCCCGAAAAAGGGGTAAACGTATACTGGGTAGATGTAGTTTCGGGGCCATCTTAACAAGATCGAAACGACAAGGGACTCGACAAAATTTTCTTGTTTAGAGAGTCAGGAAAGAGCTGAAATATGACTCCACCTAGAGGAACGAGTGGTATAAAGGGTAGCAACTGGTTCGGGTAATGGTGGAACTGCTCAGAACAAGTAAAGGTTAAGAGGCTGGCTAACAATACCACTCATCGCAGCGATTCCTCAGGAACAGGTAAAACAATCGAGTGAAGGCATATTATCGGCCAAGCAGATAGTGACGATGGAATGAGAAAACCAAGGCTCATCTGGAAAAAACAAGCTGATAAAATGACAATCACAAGAGGTAAAATGGGGATGGTTTCATTTTTACACAAGCTTGAAACAAAGATAAACTATGCTTGAAACCGGTTTCATTTTTACACAAGCTTAAAATGAAAACAAACTATGCTTGAACAAGTAAGCATGCCCCCAGCATGGTGACTCAATTCGAGGTACATGCCCCCCAAGCTTCACTCCATATGAAAGGCAGATGGAGTGAAGGTTCAAGTTACGAGATTAAGGAAAATACTCAACTGGTATTTTACGAGAACTTATCAAAGACTCGAATTGAATGGGAATGTGTTTCATTGTTTTAACGAGGTCAAAAAATTAAAAGAACTATCCTCGAACACCTTGTTTCATGGTTTAAGGAGCTTGACACAAGAAAACAAACTATGCTCTGACCAGCTTGTTTCATTTTTTAAGGAGCTTGACACAAGAAAACGAACTGTGCTCCGACAACCTTGTTTCATTTTTTAAGGAGCTTGACACAAGACAAGGAACTCTGCTCCAACAGAACTCATCATAATGAACAAGAAGTCATTGCGTCCAAGAGTTCCACTCCCGATGGAAGGAAAACATCCTGGAAGTCAAGACCCAATGCCCCCAAAACACGATGTACAATGGCACTATCACTGAGTACAGGAACAAGGTAGGTAGCCACATAGTTGACCTGCGGTGGGGCAGATACAACGGGTGGATAAAAACTAGGAAGGGATGATGGCGGGCCAGCTTCCATATTAGGACCAAAGAACGAAAGCTAATCAATGGTCAGGATCCGTCCTTCATGTGGAAAACAAACCACATGAAAAATGGAGGAGACAAGCGCTCCCATGGCATAGGTGTAATCACGCCCCAAGAGCAGATTGAAATCCAAGGGGCCTGGAACAGCCATCACGTTCATATGGACGGTTTTACCTCCCAAAGTAATAGGTAACCTTGGAAGGATCCCTAACAGTTGACTCGTTCTTTTGTTTAATGCCAACAGATTCTGCATAACAGGCGCAAGCGGCGGCGAACCAAAAGCTTGACAAGTAGTTGAGGATAAAATATTAACAGACACACCTTCGTCTATAATGGTGCTGGGTACAACCAGACCAAAGGCCTCTACCGTTATCTCGAAAGGCACATAAGACAGAAGGTGGTATCCTGCAAATCAATTCCAATCAAAGGAAGCGACCAAACTACTCGGAGGGGTTACCATTGAATCGAGATGGTCTTCCCTTGGTGTTACAGAAGAAGGATCATCCTCCATGACCTCCATCTCAAAGGTGGGAGGGGTATCCCCCGGGACCTCCATCACGGGAGGCGGAGGAGAAGCTTCTTGAGATATAGAGACAGGAGAATCTTTCTCCAAGTCCGAGGAATCTAAAGAAACCAGAAGAACCTGAGGGGTGTGAGATCCACTCTCCACGGAAAAGACCTGGTGCACCATAGGCGGGGCCAGTTCAACCGATCCCACGACTAATGGTTGGTCGGGGATGGATTCCTGAATTTGAATTTCCGAGGGAGCGGGATCGACCAAGGATGACTCTTGACCAATCGTGGCATCAGCTAGTGGAGGACTCAAAGAAAGTCGATTATAACCAGCTGGAAGGCATGGTGTAGAACCGGTTAAGTTGTCCAAAACTCACTTGGCTTCATCCATATATGGGCAAAGGTGAATGGCATGGTTCCCTTCACACAACTTACAGGGATTGGTGAGCTTACCCTCTTTCTTAGGAGCCTTACCAGCACTAGCTGAAGACGTGCCCCCAACCTGACTCCCGGAAGCCAAAGGCAATGGCGGACGACCATTGGACCATAATTCAAGCACCTTGGGAATGCCAGGGCAATCTCGAAGAAGATGGTTTCCCATGCAAAACATGCAAGGGAACTTGACTTTCCGCGGAGGGTTGGAAGGTTTATCAAGAGGAGGTGCTTCGGAAGCAATAGCTGCAGCCTTAGCCTCTCTCTTATCAGACTTCTTCTTCTTTGTCGTCTTCTTCTTCTTCTTAGCCACCTGGTTACTCGAATCCAAACTTTCACCAGGCGAAGTAGAAGATGAGGACGCAAAAACAGGCGAAGAAGGGGAGAGGTCCACCTTGGAATCAACATGATGTTGTTCAGGTGGAGAAACTGATTGAACAGTAGTTGGGACATTCGGGACCACAAAGGTTGAAAACAACCAAACAGGCAACCCAACAGTTAACCCAGGAAGGGACAATGTTGCCATATAAGGGGCGCCAACATTTCCAAAAGGAGGAAAAGGACCAGGATTCCCATCGGAGGGGATTCCTTGGTTGGTGAACTCCGGAAAAGTTGCCTTCAACAACTCAAAACCGCACACAGACTAAAAACCAAGGCACACAATCAAACGGCCAACAAGCAAATCCTAACAGGGTGTGTGATCGCAGGTGATTTATTTTACCACATTGAAACTTAGAAACTTCACCATTTCATGTTTTAAGAGTCGAGAAATGGATGAAAGATGACTCTATCTCTTTCAGTTTTGAAACAAGCGTGAAAGGACAAGCGCTTGGTGATATTTTCAAATTTAAGGATTCAGACAAGATCAAAATGACTGCTCAGGAATGCTAGGCAAAGGGTGTACCAAATAACCGTGAACTGCAATATACACCTGGGTTTCAAAATGAAAGAGAAATCAACCAAGGACTTAACGTACGTGCAGGAAATCTCCCCGAATGTTGTGTCCGGTGTATCACGAGTATAGGGCAACAGACTCGGCTTCCTATGGATAAAGGATAGAAACCTAGTGGGGTCTCCCTTTATATACGCGATGGTACGGGGAGCACAAGTCCATACTAGTGCTGTCTAAAGCCAAGAGGCGAACGTCACCTACTAGGTTTAAAGACGCCTGAACACGTCTCTATCCTAGACCTCTAAATATTTTGTTAATGTTTCAATGCTGCCTTAGTGTAAATTGAATAAATTTTAATGTTTATCTTCAATTACGTTTCGGTTTCAAGGTCCTATCATATGTCATCTGACAATCTCCTATATGCAGCTATATGAGAAAAGAAAAATTTTCAATTCGATGAATGCTATCTAGTAAAGGGGAGAGCTTCAAACAATGATGCAACAAACAACAACACTGCAAACAAAATCTTTCCAAACTAGATGAATTTCACTATCCAAAAGTATTCTAAAACATTCAACGATGCGAATTATGCAATGTAATCTCTGCAAAATTCTCTTTTTCGAAAACTACGCAATTGTAATCTATGCACAATTTCCTTTTTCCTTTTCAAATAATAAGAATGCACTTAATGCATTTTTCGATAAAATGAGACTCTAATTAATGCATGCTTTCAATGAAAGAGAATGCACTCAAAGCGATTTTTAGCTTTCAATCATTAAACAATGTGATCTAAGTTTAATGATGAATCTCAAAAAACACTTTTCAATGCAATGTGATCTAATGCATTTTAACAAAAAGAACACTTTGAGACAAAAACTAAATAAATGCAAATCTTCTTAATGAAGTATGAATGCAAAAGAGATGTAAACAAACACTAAGAATGCAATCGTTGTTTCAAACACTTTGTCACGAAATCCCTCAAAAGGTGACAAGACATATGAGTTCAAACACAAAGAGGACTTCCAAAGCAAGAGATCAAAACAAGGCATTCATTCCCTTTTACATCAAGCAATCATGGAGAGAAGACATTTCAAACAATGAGCAATGTAATCTATGCTCATATAGAGAAAAGACCGAAAGGGAAAGACACAGTGGTGAAGGATTCAGGTCAAAAGTCTCAATTTTCACACCTTGAAATTGGCCCGAATTTTTCATTGACAACTAGCGCTACTTGCTCACTGAAAACTAGCGCCAATGCCCAATTGGCGCGGGTTGCTAACTGACAACAAGCGCCAACGCCTGAAAATGAAAAAGCAAAGAATTTCTCCCAACCAAGACCAGACTCACTACTTCAAGCAGAATCTAAAACAAACCCAGAAGCAAAGTACTGAGCAAAAGAAACTTCCGAACAAGGGTAAACCCTCGCACCTACAGGAGATGGTGCGACTGTCTAGCTATAATCCGCGCCAGATAGGGGATGGCGCGAGTGAGGAACTGGCAACCCACGCCAATTGGCGCGACTGTCAGGGTGGAAACCGCACCAATAAAGCCAACTATGAAAAGGTGAAAATTCGGAAAAGCAGAGGTCAGATCTGATCCTCTGGGGCTGAACCAAAATCCAAACATAAAAAGAGCTAGCTAAAAGAGCCGATCAAGCAAGAAGAATCGAGAAACAACCGAAAAGACAAGGCAATACTCCAAGTGTTCAGTTCATGAACTAAACCGGAGATTGACTGAAGCATCTTTGATCTAATCCGCTAATGCAGAGCAATAGAGTTTTGAAGGCTATCTAGCTAACTTCAGGCTCCGTCTGTAGCTTACAAAGCAGAACAACAACAAGCTAGATGATCCCCAGCGGAGTCACCAAATTGTTGAGGAGGTAAATCCCCTCTGCGGACAGAGGCGATCCCTACTAGCCCAGATCGGGTATAGCAACAATCGAACATGCTACATTGCAGGTTCCTAATTGAAAATAAACCAACTTACGATGAAGGCTTACCTGGAATCCAACGCTGTCATTTGTAGAAGAGGTGGTGCTCCCGTTCCTCTGCTCCGACAGATCACAATCCTCACGATCTCCATGATCGGACACCTGCACACGCAAGAAACAAAACAAACGCAAGCATAAAATCCAGTATATACAACTATATGTCAGTCGGAGAATACATAACTCATGATCATAATCAAGAACAAGAGTGGAACCATAACCAATAGTCACTTATCATTAATTAATCAAAAGAAGAATACAACCATAGCTTCGACGCAGCACTCTCCTTTGGCGGGTCGTCAGCAGAACATGTCTCAATAAAGCCTGTTAGGGATGGGACAAACCTCTCTCTTCGGATACTTGAAAATGATCTCCTTGCTTGAATTTGGCCTCAAGGGAATGAATCAAGGCTCTTACAGCATAAGGCTCTTGGGAACTTGGAGATTTGAAGACCAGCTATTTAGCCATTCAGCCATTCATCCCCTTCATCAATGGATGAAGGCTATATTTATAGAGGAGAGGAGGAGGTTGGGATCCCTACAATAGTGGAAGGGAGGACTTATCCCTTGGGAGGTTCCCCATAAGGTGGAAACAAGAGGCCAAAGGAGGAAGGTCGTGGTTGTTCAGTCGAAACCACTCCTGATGACTCATCCACGAAGTTGTTGTAATCGAAAATTCGCCTCTTTTTTAAAAAAAAATTCCAAAGGCAGATTAGCGCAGGTGCTTAACTGGGACAGAGCGCCAATTGGCGCAAGCTCAGTGTTAATTTTCCTCATTGGCGCGAGGACATAACGGGCTACCAGCGCCAAGGAAAAAACAGGTGTTTTTAGGGGTCTGCTTAGGAAATGATCAACAGAAGAAATGTTGTTCTCATGGCAAGGGATGGACATTGCTTATTGGTCACAGAAACGACCCTCCAATGGGTGAGATGGGGATTGCAGGGACGGTGACAAATTACTGTGTAACACTCGGGCAGTGGTCTCTTATCGTGATCACCATCAGTGATGGGATGATCATGTCGTAGACTCATAATTTTGACCTTCTATATTACCATTTTTCCGATCATAAGGTGTTTCCAACCTATGATCGAAGATGATGTGTATATATATATATATATATATATATATATATATTTAAAACACTTCTATACTATGATATATCAATATTTACCGGCTACCTGTGTACATGTTATGAATGTGTTTAATTTACTGTTTTGATTATTGCAAATGTCGATCTATCATACTAGAAGCAACTGCATCGGCTAATGTATTTAAATGTCTTGGAATATGTTGATATTCAATGTAATCAAATTCACGTTCCAAGAGACGAAATCTAAAAAATAACCGTAATAACACTGGATTTCTAATGGCATAAACCCTGTTAAGTTGTAATACAACAAGTTCAGAATCCAACCTAACAATCAAACTCCGAATTCCAAAAGATATGGATTCAGATAATAACTCAATCACTGCACTATATTCGGCAATGTTATTCGTTGTTTGAACAAGGCTTACCCCATGCATGGATACTAACTCGTCAGAGGGTGAATAAATAACCCAAGCTGCGGAAGAAATGTTTCGTGTACTACGACAAGCACCATCAACAAAACCAACGTAGTTTTGAAGAGACGTCGACATCTGCAATATCAAAGTAAAACTCAGATAAGTAGGAATAGTGACAAAACACACTTCTAAACTAGGCATGCTTTTCTAATCTAAAACACACAAGTTGTAAAGAAATCTAATCTAACTAAATCTCCACACCATATTTAAGCATAATATCTCTTTAGATAAAGCCCATTTCTAGGTTTATTTAAAGGGACACCGTCAAAATCTATTAGCTCATAGGCCCCTTTTTCCAGTTTCCGCTTAACAATGAAAGGACCATGCCACATAGGCATGAATTTTCCAGCTCCTAGCTTATCATTGGCTTGATCATAAACTAAGACTAGGTCTCCTTCTGAAAAATTTCTAGGGGTAACACTTCTATCATACTAAGCTTTTATCCGTTTGACATGAGCCTCATTTGCTATTGCAGCATTTCATCGATTCTCATCTAGCTGAGCCAAGTACAAAAAAATTTTCTCCTCTTCAGACGTATCTGGAAGTAATTCTATGGCTAATTTCAAAGACGGAATTTTGCATTCAATTGGTAACACAGCCTCCAAACCGTAAACCACTTGAAAGGGAGTGAAACCAGTTGATGTTTTTACCGAGGTTCGATATGCCCAAAGTGCTGAAAATAACATGGAATGCCAATTTGTCTTGTGAATACCAATAATTCGTCTAATCATAGTGACCAAAACTTTATTGATAGCTTCAACCAGACCATTAGCTTGCGGATAATACGGAGTGGAACTATCATGGCATAGGCCAAGTTGATCTGTCAGTTCAGTCACCATGATATTTCGAAAATGACTTCCATGATCTGTAATAATGGCTTGAGGAACACCAAACCTATAAATTATGTGATTGAATACGAAAGTTGCAGCAGTCTTGCCGTCAGCCGAAAATTTAGGCATTGCCTCGGCCCACTTAGTAAAATAATCTACCACTAAGATAATATACGCATGCCCCTCGGCCGAGTGAGGGTTACATGTAATAAAGTCAATACCCCATTTTGCGAAAGGACCGACAACAATTATAGGGTGAAGAGGAGTGGGTGGTGCACGCATCTTACGATAAAAAATTTGAAAATTGTGGCATTTCTGGATTGCATAAATACAATCTTTGAATAACGACGGCCATAAATAACCGGCGCACAATATCTTTTGAGCTGTGGCATACCCAGACATATGACTGCCACATGCCCTAGAATGAAAGTCATTTAAAACCTTCTCAGCTTCTTCATGAGTAAGACAGCGTCGGAAAATAGAATCCACTCCACGACGATAGAGTGTATCACCAATAATATTGTATTGCTGGGATTGGAAACGTATTTTTCGTCACTGAGATCGTGAGATTTCAGGCCGAAAAAATTGGGTTTGGAGATAAATGATAATATCCCCATACCATGGATCAAAATTACTGATAAGAAACAAGGATTTGTCCACAATGGGCTCCTCCGCCACAGTTTCAGTATCAGTAGAGGGGAAATCACACATCAATTCGGAAAAAACCAAATATTTCTTTGCCTTGGATTTTTCAAACTCCAAGTCAAATTCCTGCAGGATAACTATCCATTTGGAATACTTGCCCCCTAGCAATTGTTTGGTCAAAATGTACATCATAGGGTTACAGTCAGAAATTACTGTGGTTTTGCGTAATAAGATGTAGTGTCTAAATATTTGAATAGCTTGAACAGCTGCCAAGGCCAATTTCTCCACATGTGTGTATTTGATCTCAGTCGGATGCAGATTTCGACTAAGGTAGTAAATCACATGTTCAGTTTTAGATTCATCTTCCTCAACTAAAACCATCCCAATTGCGGAATGAGAGGTGGCGAGGTACAAAACGTAGTCCTGGTTGTAGTTGGGAGGATTCAATAACGGTGCATGGGTCAACGCATGTTTAAGTGCATCAAAAGATTGATTAGCGATCTCATCCCAAAAGAATGGAATGTTCTGTTTCAGCAACTGGCTAAAACCCTTTGTTAGCTCGTTGTAGTTAGGAATGAACCGACGTAAAAAATTTGTTTTCCCCTGCAAAACTTTGGAGTTGGCGCAGAGTCAAAGGAGGAGGTAAATTGACAATAGCTACGACCTTCGACGGATCAACGCGAATGCTTGCTTTCGAAACAACAAATCCCAGTAAGCAACCAGATTCTACACAAAAAATACATTTGTGTGGATTTAGCCTAATTCGATAATGCCTACATCTCATAAAGATAGCTCGTAAATGAGTGAGATGGTCGGCCCTATGCGATGAATGAGCAGGTAAATCATCGAGATAAGGCTGCACAATGTGCTTAATGTCATGAAATGCATAAGACATAGCCCTTTGAAAAGTTGCTCCAACGTTCTTTAATCCAAAAGGTAGTTTGCAATAAGAAAATGTTCCCCATGGACAAATGAAAGTTGTTTTGGCTGATCAGCACGGAGTATGTTTATTTTATTGTAACCGGAAAAACCATCCATAAAGGAAAAAATTTCACTGCCAGCACAATCATCAATTATTTGATCGATATATGGGGTTGGATAATTGTCTTTGGGACAAGCTCGATTAATATCCCTATAATCGATACATACTCGTATCATTCCTTATTTTTTAGTAATAGGAACAATATTCGATACCCACTCCGTTAAAGGAATTGGATAAATAAAACCTGCGTGAAGTAATTTTTCAAATTCGGCTTTGATAGCAGCAGCTTTTCTAGGATGTATTTGATGTAGACATTGACGGACAGGTTTGGCATCCGGGTAAGTCTTGATTTCATGTACGACAATCGACGGATCAATTCCTGGCATTTCTTCATAGGACCAGGCAAACACATCACAAAATTCTTGAAATAGGGCTTTATAAGTTTGAATTTCATCTGCTGTACAGCAAGCACCTATATGAATGTTTTCAATTATTCCTGTCTTTACTGAAATGTCAATTGGAATCGTTCGAGAGATATTTTCCAAATTTAACTCAGAATCAGGATTTTGCAATGGATTTTGCAGTTCTTTGACATATACAGAAGTAAAAATAGAAGCGAAATCATCTTCAAAATGATCCAACTCAGGTAAAAATGAAGATCGATGATGTAGATCTTCCCATGGTAAATCTTCAATAGACAAAAGTTCGCGAATTTTCTCATCATTATGAAAAAGATCAGGAAATGTCGTTGTGGCTGAACTAGATATAGAAAGTGATTCCTCATGGATCCCATTCATTGGATCAGTTTCGGTTGAAGAGGGGTCAGAAAGTGACTCTACAGCTTGATACGCAATTTCAAATGGACTCAAAGGCATCATGCCATCAAATGAATCTAACTCGAAGTCGGAAGGTACGACCCAAGGATCATCAAACATAATAGTGTCTGATGAAATCATATGAATAGTTGCGGTAGAAGGCGATACGTTAGGTGGAGGAAAGGAAAAAGTTCCTAGTAAACCAAAATCTTTAAGAAAACCTACTCCAACATCCTTGTAAGGGATAACCGCTTTACCAACATGCTGGATTGTTTCTGTAGAGGCTGGATCGAAAGAAAAATAAGTTAATTGATCTATTGTAATGATCCTTCCTTGATGTGGAAATTTTATGAGCTGAAAGATCGAAGAAACAATAGCAGTCATAGCATAAGACCAACTGCGACCTAGAAGAAGGTTGTAATCTAGAGGGGCATCAACCACTTCCACATCTAGATTTACAGTTTTACCTTCGACCCCTATGGGTAAATCCTGCAAAATACCAAAAGGGTGGAAACCTCGGCCATCAAAAGCCTTTAGAATTGTCGGAGACTGATTGAGTGTAGGAGAACCAAGCAATTTCCAACACTGGATCGACATAATACACGTTGAAGCTCCCTCATCAATCACAGTCCAAAAGATTGGTCTATTTTTTACTAACACTGGAATTTGGAAAGCCATTTGATGAGGTAGGCGAGGTGTACTATTCTCTAAATCAAATATTATAAGGTTTGAATATTGAACATCGACAGCTCCTATGGCAGACAAAAGTAATTTACGTTGTGCTGGGCATGACTGCAGCACTTCCAAAGCTGACATTGCTGAAGGGGAAAAAGCTAAATCTTCAACAATTTTGTAATTTCGAGCAGCTCTTGCATGTGAATTGAAAGCTGATTTACAAAGAACACCCTTAGCAGGTGGTTTTATTATTAAGTCTGGATTTGGTTTCTCGATCTGTAGCAGACCAGAAACAGGAGGAGGTGTAGTTGATGTGTTTGCATTAGAAGACTCTGCTTCTTTACCATCAACAGGATTCTTAATACCATAATCTTGCGATCGCGTCGTAATCCATACATGAGACATCATTAAAATAGGTTCTTCTGAGGCATTCGAGGTAGAACCAACCATTTTACTATCTTGAGTTGGAAAAGGATCCTTCAAGCCAACAGGTTGTTGTGAACCTTTAACGAATTTTGCAACCTCTGCTCGATGTGGGCATTCCTTAGTAAAATGATCCTCGTCATAGATGTAACAAGGATAACGAGGTTTGTGTTTTTCGTTGTTGGATTCATTTTTATCAGTTTTCTCTTTTGAATCCTTTTTGTTTTTATTCTTCCCTTTATTTTTACCACCGAATTTAGATTTGGTCGTAGATGTCTCTATGACATGAATGTCAGCAGAAATTTTGGGGGAAGATTCTCCTTTCGGGGAATCAAGTAAAGTTATAATAGGAGAGGAATTATTTGAAGATTTCTTCTTGATTTCAGTATTTACTGTACCAATCATACCATCTGTTGATCATGTCAGCATTCTGTTAAATTATAACAAGCAGTCCCCTTTAAACCCCCTCTGTTTGGCCTAAAAAATCATTTTTCCGCCTATCGTTCTCCTCCTCTAAACTCAAAATTTCATAAAAAAGGGCCAAAATCAAGCATTTTAATATATTTAAGGCCTAACACCTTTCGGCCCTAGCCCCCTCAGTATTTTTCTCCACATGGCCTAGGCACTAGACCAAGTGCTAGCCCGGAGAGTGCTTATCGTAGATGGATATCGGGCATAGTATTATCCATCGATCTGAACAGATCGGACGACCGTCATAAATCATCTTCGCATCCGTGGCCCAACCTGTTCACCACTCTGATCACTTGTCCACCATTCGATCAATCTGTAAATTAACGGTCCGCAGCTCACCCGCCCTTGTGGTCCCTGTGCCTAAAAGCACTATTCAAAAATCGGTGGTATCCATCGCACTGCCTTTGGAGGGCGGGAGGTATTTTCCATTTCGGAGCGATTCCACTCATCGCACGACACGTGGCTCCGTCACTATTTCAAAACTTCCCCCCCATCACGCATTATCGTTCGACATTTGACTCGGCGCGGTATTCATATCAACCGTCCAATCTGGGGCTCTCCATCCAATGGTCATCACACCCCGAAGATGTGTGGAATTTAACCCAAGGTATTCATACCCCTGGCCCGCCATCCGTCGCCCTCCGACGCGTCCTCAGCCGTCGATCTCCTCCTGAGATCGGATGGTCCAGATTGCTCGACTGCCCGCCATCGACACGTGTCCTCCGCCACGTCACCATTCCATGTGTGTTCGTCACACGCCCATCCCTTATATATATTCCATTTTAAGGCCGATTTATAAGGTTTTTCATTTAATTTTCTACATTCCGCCAACCTGCACCAGAGCATTTCTCCACCATTCCACTGCGTTTTTCCACCATCACCATGCACTATTCCACCATTTCACCATGTTGCGCTATCACCCTCGCTATCCTTGCTGCATCCACCTTCCCATGCATTTGTTTTCTTGATGATTTTCCGTGTTTTGCAGCGTACGAGCAGTGGTAAACCACCATGATTCACAGTCTCAATTACAGTAGTAGAGAACACCGAAAAGGACCATTTTCAGAGGCTATAATTATGGAGAAAGGCTTGGGAAGCTATTACGACATGACCTCCATTAAATAAGTAGGGTTAAACTTTTTCAAACTCTCCAGAGTCATTCAAAGCATAGATTTTGCGATCAAAGACATTAATATTGCAGACAAAAAGTATCAGTGAAAGGCAGAGAGTTAAAGGCGCATAATTGAAGATCTTCGAGCCTTAACCTAACAATTTGAAGGTAGAATACCAGATCAAAGACCCCGTATATTACTCAGGAGATCCAATGCATAGAAAACAATACCCTCAAGGTTTCATTTTAGAAAAATTTTCTTTCCAGGAAAGGACGGAGTGCCCATGTGGTTTTTATTTCTATACCGTGTTCCTGAAGAGACTTCCACCCATTGCATTTATTTCAGAAAGTAGGCCACAGAGTACACACAGCACTACATAGTCATCAAGCAGTATGGGCATGCACATTTCCGCCATCCTATCTTAATGAAGCAAATTAAATGTTCATCATCCATCTCCTTTACTGAGTTTTCTTTTTCTTCCATAAAACTCCCCAAGAACAGATTATTAAAGGATCCAGATTTTATCAGAAAATTATGCGGTGAGAGAATTTTTGTATGCATTTTGTAAAAACTCTTATATGAATGTACAAAGCCCATTGGGTCTCAGTGAGGAGGAGTTCCGTCTTTAAAGAGGATTTTGGTCTTTGGTGTCTCACAGTGTGTAAATTTCTCTTATATGTGCTAATTTAATCGTTCATTTCGTTTCATCCACCTTTCTTGTATCATGTTTCTGGAATGCAAGTGGCTCACTGGTTTTTGGTATGGATTTATCCTAGTTGATACCCATGCTCGAATTAGTCAAGCGCTTTAAATATTACTCAGGCATGGTATATTGTTTCACTATTCACTTCAACCATAGTTTCTTTGGGAGGTTATTTTTAAAACGCTATTGTCATGTATGGATTCTTAAATTGGTAAGCCCATTACATGGTGATATTGTGTATCTGGATATCATCTCAATGACAGCTAGTATTCTCTTATTATTTCATACAGAGCAAACACCTTTTGATAATCTATTTCTGTGACATATCTTTTGAATTGGCCCTCTTTACAGTAAGCTGCCTCTGAACTGTCTGATGCATTTGTATTAGAGTTCCTCATAAATTGCCTTTGCAGTATTCCTTTCCCTGTGTCAAGTTTCTGAAATTTTGGTCCCATTCAAACTAATATTTCTTGTTTTCAGGAGATAGCATGAGAACCATTTGTTGATAACTCCCATTGTTATATCACACGCTCCCTGCTATATAAGATGTCCTAGGCACTGGTCTTTCACAACTCAAGGCTGTCTCTAGGAAACACAACATCTTTTTGGCGTCATTGTCGGGGAACGAAGTTCAGAAAATTTAAAATCCCTAGGCCTCGAAAAAACCTAATTCAATCTTCAAGTAGGTGAGTATGGAGAGTTGAGAGTTGTAGATCCCTCACCTTGGTGACTCCACATTCGTTTATTAGATAAATTACTTGCAGTCCTGGCTCCTCGTAAGCCACACCTGAGGTCAGATACGTCAGTGCCAAATACACCTTCAGTGTCTTACCCAGAAAAGATCATACATAGGAGGAATTGGAGGGAAAGGAAATCAGTCCACACTGAAATCCTTGAATTGTCTATAGAAAAATTTCCATCCTCTTCTTCTCAAGTAGCCCAAGTGCTAGGTCCCAACTCCATTGTGGGAGATACTAATTACTATTCAGATAGTCCACCCCGAGGAGGTGTCCAATTTAAAGATAATTTTCACCCTACTCCTGAGGTTGAAGAGGTCAAGGAAGTCACCGAGGTATCTGCTATTAATAGACCATTGTTCCCCTCAACACCTCAAGCTGCAGTCCATTACATTCCTATTGTTATTCATACTCCACTTCCACCTCCTCCAACTCCTTTTACGCATCAAACTATTGCACTACCTCCACCCCCTCCAATGGCCAATGTTCCAGGCTTCTTGTTAAATAAATATGCCCCCCCTGGCATTACCTCAGGTGTTGAATGATATGCCACAGGATTATCTGAAGATCTTACCTCGATTCAATGGGGAAAATGAGATTAATGCTCAAAAACATCTTGAGGTCTTCTGCTCCTTTGCAGAGAACTTTAATGTGGAACATTTAGATGTAGTCTTAAGGTTGTTTGTCCAATCTCTTGTTGGTGAAGCTCGAAAATGGTTTAAGACATTGGAAGACCATTCTGTTACCACTTGGGAAATAATGGAAGATACTTTTCTCAGGAAATGGGGAGAGAAGAAATATCATGGACATTGTCTTACTAAGTTTAACACACTCAAGAAAAGACATAATGAAGGGGTGTCAGAGTTCATCAAAAGATTTAATAAATTGTATTTGAGTCTTCCTGCTGATATAAAACCTCATAAAACTTCTGCTAAAGTTGTTTTTGTAGCAGACTTTGCTTCAAAATTCGGTTTCTCTGAGAGAAAGAAAGCCTACTACTCTAGATGATGTTAAGAAAGATGCACTAGAGCTGGAGGAAAATTTCGCCTCCACTAGTAAATCAAAGGGAAAATCTGAACAAGATACTAGAAGAAGGGGCAAGGAGGAGGTATCTACCTCTAACCAAGACAGAGACTCAGCTAATGAAAGAATTGAAGAAATGAACAAAATTATTAAGAACCTTTCTGGTAAGCTGGTCAAGCTTGAATTTGAGGCCAAAAAATCAGCCTCCAAGAATTTCCAAAATGCTCCAAACAGAAGTTACAATCCTCAATATAGGAAACCACCCCTGCAAATATTGCAAAGGGAACTAAAGAAACAACAAGATCAGGTACCACACCCATTGTACTTGGAAGGTCCAGTGGGTGGTCCTACTGAAGACACTGCCTATGAGCTGGAGGATGCAAATCTTTCTTTCTTGGATAGTGATAAAGAAGAATGCCCCTTGCAAGGAGAAGAAAAAGCTAGAGACACAGAAGACTCAGAAATTGATCACTATTGTAAGCAATTTTTTGATTTCATGCAAGCACAGTTCAATAGAAGATATGATCTCAGATCTTATAGGAAGAGGACTCGTACTCAAGATCAAGAAGAAGAGCTACCCCAGAAGGGAGCACCTGCTCAGAAGGAGTCAACAATGTAGAAAGTCACAGACAAAGGTAAGGGGCATCTAAACAAACCTTTGCAGTCTAATGATCAAATTCCTTCCTCTTCAAAAGTATTCATTCCCCCTAATGCCAAGTCTGTGTCAAAAGAAGTCAAACCTTCAGTTGAAAATAAAAAATCAAAAGAGGTTGTAATAGAGAAGTCCTCTCCTGCTTTCAGTCTGCAAAAAGAACTTAAGAAGGTCAAAATCCCAGTTCCCTTGACTGAACTATTGAAGCAACCTGCATATCAATCCAAAGTCACCTCTTTCATGATACCTCCAAAAGCAGCACTCATCCCAGATAGTCTCAACCTTCAAGAAGAAATACCCATGGTTGTATTTGGCCCACATGTTGAGGAATTAGATGCTTCTACTCCTCCCTTCTATGTGTCTCTAGTGATCCATGACCTGTTATTACATAACTGTATGTTAGATTCTGGAGCTTCCCATAATCTTCTGCCTCTGTTAGTCATGGAACAACTGGGATTACAAATCACCCATCCATACAAGGACCTCTATTCATTTGATTCTAAAAGATTTAAATGCCTGGGGATGATCAAGGATTTGGTGGTCAATTTGGCCCAAATCCCAGCAAAAAGTGTGGTAATGGACATCGTGGTAGCTGACATCCTAGCTCACTTTGGCATGTTGTTGTCAAGGTCCCGGGGGAAAAAAATTGGTGGGTCAATCAAGTTAGACTTAACATATTCTACTATCCCAGTTTTTGGTGGCCAAGAGAGGAGGTTGTACAGGGAAACTAGATTTGTCAAGATGGTTACTAAGGCTAACAATTCTGTTAATTCACCAGTCTACAGTAAATACGGATATTTCTCATACTTGATGCTGGAAGAAGATCAAGATTATGCTCATGAACCATCCTTCTAACAGATCAAGACTGAGAAGCCCTCAGAGAACCATGAAGCAGGAATCTGGACACTTCATTTTGACGGATCAAATTCAAGAGAAGGTAATGGAGCTGGAATACTATTGATTTCTCCTACAGGAAAATGGGTCCCATTGTCTTTCAAGCTAGAATATGAAGCCACTAAATATGTGGCTGAATATGAAGCACTTATGTTAGGGTTGCAGACAGCCAAGAACATGAATATACAAATTTTAAAAGTGTTGGGAGATTCAGAACTGGTGGTTAGACAAGTCAGGAATCAGTGTCAAACCAAAAATCCTCGGCTGAGGGCTTATAGGAATGAATTTTAGGACATGGTAGAGAATTTTTTCATGGCATTTAATATCCAGTTCATGCCCTGGGAACAGAATAGGATGGCCGATTCCCTTGTTGTGGCTGCTAGTACATTTTGTCCACCTCAAAACCCTCTCTTAAGGTATGAAATTGAGGTACGTTATCTACCATCAATCCCAGATAACATCAAGCATTGGTAGGTATTTGAGGATGAAGAACAGATGAAGAGATTCCTGGAAATAGTAGGAGAATTATCCAATATGGAGATTGATTCTTGTGAAGAAGAAGGTACTGAAGACACTTCAGAAAGAAATTGGGAGGAGAAAATGGCAAGTAATAAAGTCTTGCAATTAAAGGGATGCATTATACCTAGAGGGCTGGTGCCTCTAGAAAGATTATTTGACAAGAATGATGTCCCATTGAAGCCAAGAAAAGTGGTGGAAGAAAATCAGGTAGAAGACCTGAATCTTGGTACTGATGCTGACCCCAAAATTGTAAAACTATCCAAGAAGGTCCCAGAAGAATATAAAAAGCTATACCAGAAATTATTTCAGTCTTACAAAGATTTGTTTACATGGTCTTATCAGGACCTAAAAAAATTTGACGTCAGTATAATGCAGCACAAAATTCCACTAAAGGGAGATGCAAAACCTCATAAGCAGAAGCTCAGACAGATAAATCCCCTATTGCTTCCCTCTATTGAGAAGGAAATTAAGAAGCTATTAAAGGCCAAAATAATTGTGCCATTGAGGTACTCTGAATGGGTGGCAAAACTAGTCCCTGTTCGAAAGAAGAATGGAGAAATAAGGCTGTGTGTTGACTTCCGAAATTTAAATAGAGCATCCTTAAAGGATAATTACCCACTTCCTTAGATGAATCACATCCTGTAGAAGGTGATTGGAGCTTCTAGGATGTCAATGATGGATGGATTCTCTGGTTATAATCAGGTGGTTGTACTTCCAGAAGATCAAAAGAATACTGCTTTCACCACACCATGGGGTACATTTATGTATGCCAGGATGCCTTTCGAGTTGATTAATGCAGGGGCCACTTTTCAAAGGGCCATGGACATTGATTTTGTTGGGGAGAAAGATAATTTTTTGGTAGTCTACCTCGATGATATCACTATATTTTCAAAGGATGATACTGAGCACATTGAGCATTTGCGTGGAACTTTTTAGAAATGTAGAAGGTATGGTCTTTCTCTCAATCCACAAAATTCTTTATTTGCATCAGAAGAAGGCAAGCTTTTGGGACATATTGTGACTAAATATGGGATAAAGATAGATCCTAAGAGGGTAGAGGTTATAAATGGCATTTCTCTTCCCAGAAATAAGAAGGAGGTGCAGGTGTTCCTAGGGCACATTAATTTTCTGAAAAGGTTTATCCCTAACTATGCTAAAATAGTTAGACATATAACTGACATGCTGAAGAAAAATAATGTGGTTAAGTGGTCCCAGGAATCATGAGAGGCATTTTCCAGGATAAAAAATGCTTTTGCAGAAGCCCCTGTGCTAGCTGGACCGGATTATGCTAAACCGTTCATGATCTTTTCATTTGCATCACCTCATACAGTGGCAGGAGTTTTATTGCAGAAAAATGAACAAGGGTACGAGCAGCCCATCGCCTTCTTCAATCAGGTGCTCCGTGATGCAGAACTGAAATATAACATATTAGAAAAGCAAGCATATGCCCTAGTGAAATCCCTTAAATCATTCCGCATGTATGTCTTATAGTCCCATATCACTGCATTTGTGCCTACAACAGCTGTAAAAAATATTCTTATCCAAGGGGATAGTGAAGGAAAAAGGGGGAAGTGGATTGCCAAAATACAGGAGTATGAGCTAGACATTCGCCCTACTAAACTGATCAAAGGACAAGAGCTAGCCAAAATTCTATCCAAATCAAACTATCAGGCTCTGGGTATAAATCTGTCCATAATAGCAAGTGAGGAATCTGAGAAGAAAGAAGAGCCTGATGATGTGACCAGGAGAATAAATCAGCTGGTGGAGTTAGAGGAAACACGTAACCAGGTAAGTCAAATGCTAACTGAATATCAAGACAAGATGAAGTACCTTTTTTATCAGCATGCCAAGGACAGGAATTTGCAGATTGGTGATTTAGTGCTCAGATGGGATATCCGGAGAGCTGAAAAGGGAAAACATGGTAAATTCGACCCACTCTGGTTTGGCCCTTTTAAAATCATAGAACAAGGGGGTAACAACACTTTCAGGTTGGAGAATTTACAGGGAGACTTGCTTGACACCCCTGTAAATGGTCAGTTCCTTAAACCCTACTTCTAGTTCTGATTCGGGCAGAGATAGCCTGATGTATTATACTTTACATTAGTTTCTTGTTTTCATTCTGGTTTGGATAATGTGGGTGTCGTGATGAATTATGAAAAGAAAAGTAGAAGTGCTGAAAAGCAGGGTCTGCATAGAAGATTAACTAGTGGTCTGCGAAGTTCTCAACACGCCAGGGATGAACGTGCCATCCCCAGGTGGAGCCAATGTTGTTCATGTCAGCATTTTGTTAAATTCTAACAACAATCCCCTTTAAACCCCCTCTGTTTGGCCTAAAAAATCCTTTCTCCGCCTATCGTTCTCCTCCTCTAAACTCAAAATTTCATAAAAAAGGGCCTAAATCACGCATTTTAATATATTTAAGGCCTAGCACATTTTGGCCCTAGCCCCCTCAGTATTTTTCTCCACATGGCCTGGGCACTAGACCAAGCGCTAGCCCAGAGAGTGCTTATCGCAGATGGATATCGGGTGCAGTATTATCCGTCGATTTGAACAGATCAGACGGTCATCATAAATCAGCGTCGCGCCCGTGGCCCAACCTGTTCACCGCTCTGATTGCCTATCCACCGTCCGATCAATCTGTAAATCAACGGTCTATAGCTCACCTTCCCTTGTGGTCCCCGCACCCAAAAGCACTGTTCAAAAACCGGTGGTATCCATCGCACCGCCTTTGGAGGGCGGGTGATATTTTCCATTTCAGAGTGATTCCACTCATCGCACTACACGTGGCTCCATCACTATTTCAAAACCGCCCCCCCATCGCATGTTGTCGTTCGGCATTTGACCCGACGCGATATTCATATCAACCGTCCGATCTGGGGCTCTCCATCCAACGGTCATCGCACCCCAAAGATGCGCAGAATTTAACCCAAGGTATCCGTACCCTTGGCCCGCCATCCGTCGCCCTCCAACGCGTCTTCAGTCGTTGATCTCCTCCTGATATCGGACGGTCCAGATTGCTTGCCTGCCCGCCATCGACACATGTCCTCCACCACATCACCATTCCACGTGTGTTCATCACACGCCCATCCCTTATATATATTCCATTTTAAGGCCGATTTCTAAGGTTTTTCATTTAATTTTCTGCATTCCGCCAACCTGCACAAGAGCATTTCTCCACCATTCCGCTGCGTTTTTCTGCCATCACCATGCACTATTCCACCATTTCACCATGTTGCGTTGTCACCCTCGCTATCCCCGTTGCATCCACCTTCCCATGCATTTGTTTTCTTGACAATTTTACGTGTTTTGTAGGGTATGAGCAGCGGTAAACCGCCATGATTCACAGTCTCAATTACAGTAGCAGAGAACACCGAAAAGGACCATTTTTCAGAGGCTGGAATTATGGAGAAAGGCCTGGGAAGTTGTTACGACATGACCTCCATTAAAGAAGTAGGGTTAAACTCTGTCAAACCCTCCAGAGTCATTCAAAGCATAGATTTCGCGATCAGAGACATTAATATTGTAGACAGAGAGTATCAGTGAAAGGAAGAGAGTTAAAGGTGCATAATTGAAGATCTTTGAGCCTTAACCTAACCATTTGAAGGCAGAATACCAGATTGAAGACCCCGTAGATTACTCAGGAGATCCAATGCACAAAAAAAAATACCCTCAAGGTTTCATTTTAGCAGAATTTTCTTTCCAGGAAAGGACGGAGTGCCCATGTGGTTTTTATTTCTATACCGTGTTCCTGAAGAGACTTCCACCCAGTGCATTTATTTCAGAAAGCAGGCCACAAAGTACACACAGCACTACAGAGTCATCAAGCAGTATGGGCGTGCACATTTCCACCATCCTATCTTAATGAGGCAAATTAAATGTTCATCATCCATCTCCTTTACTGTGTTTTCTTTTTCTTCTATAAAAATCCCCAAGAACAGCTTATTAAAGGTTCCAGATTTTATAAAAAATTATGCGATGAGAGAATTTTTGTATGAATGTACAAAGCTCGTTGGGTCTCAGTGAGGACGAGTTTCATCTTTAAAGAGGATTCTGGTCTTTGGTGTCTCACAGTGTGTAACTTTCTCTTATATGTGCTAATTTAATCATTCATTTCGTTTCATCCGCCTTTCTTGTATCATGTTTCTAGAATGCGAGTGGCTCACTGGTTTTTGGTATAGATTTATCCTAGTTGATACCCATGCTTGAATTAGTCAAGCGCTTTAAATATGGCTTAGGCATGATATACTGTTTCACTATTCACTTCAACCATATTTCTGCTATATTAGTTTCTTTGGGAGGTTATTTTTAAAACGTTATTGTCATGTATGGATTCTTAAATTGGTAAGCCCATTACATGGTGATATTGTGTATTTGGATATCGTCTCAATGACAGCTAGTATTCTCTTATTCTTTCATACACAGCAAACACCTTCTAATAATCTATTTCTGTGACATATCTTTTGAATCGGCCCTCTTTACAGTATGTTGCCTCTGAACTATCTGATGCATTTTTATTAGAGTTCCTCATAAATTGCCTCTGCAGCATTCCTTTCCCTATGTCAAGTTTCTGAAATTTTGGTCCCATTCAAACTAATATTTCTTGTTTTCAGGAGATAGCATGAGAGCCATTTGTTGATAACTCCCCTTGTTATATCACACGCTCCCTGCTATATAAGATGTCCTAGGCACTGGTCTTTCACAACTAAAGGTTGTCTCTAGGAAACACAACACCATCAACGGCATGAGACCTTGAAGGAGCTGCAGCTATTTGACCTTGTTTTGGAAGATCAGGGATTTTTTCATGTAAAGTACCTAACTGCGTATAAACGAGGTCAAGATACTTAGCTTGAGCAATTACTTGCTCCTCAGTAACAATGCCAGCCTTAGCTACATCCTCGGTGATTTTGGGTAACAATGATTTAACAAACCATTCCGACAAAATTTGATCTAGAATGTAAACTTTCACCAAACGCCTTCTACGTTGCCATTCATGAATATGATCAGAAATATATGTGGACGTATATTGCTTTAGTGAAGTTAATAGTTTCGTGCCATTTTCGTATCTAACAGGAAACTGAAAATGAGTCAAGAAGGAAGTTTCTAACTGACTGAAATTATTAAAAGAGCCTCGTGGTAACTCAATGTACCATTTGGCGGCAAGACCAATAAGAGTTCTTTGGAAAATATGTAAGCGAATTGAATCATCAATTATTGAATTAGACGCACACCAGAGGTGATAATTCATCACGTGATTTGATGGATCCTCTCCTGGCTTACCTTTGAATTTGGGTATATCACTGGGCAACTTATGTGGCATTGGTGGCCAGTATGGATAATAGAAAATCGGATCATTCATAAGGCGCGTCAAA
Source organism: Pinus albicaulis (assembly GCA_034641835.2). Classification (NCBI taxonomy): domain Eukaryota; kingdom Viridiplantae; phylum Streptophyta; class Pinopsida; order Pinales; family Pinaceae; genus Pinus; species Pinus albicaulis. Next base: position 947,524,576 of record CM076582.1, read on the forward strand.
TCATATAAGTCCAAAGTTGCAATAAATGGTAACTGACGGTTAGGGTTGTGAAAACCTTGAGTAGCCAAAGCAGTTCTAGGAGGAGGATACCTAGGATAACTAGGAATCGGAGTTGCATTAGGAATTGTGTAACCTCTCAGGTAAACAGGATTAACCAGACCAAACTGGGATTGTTGAGGCTGCTGATAAGTGTAGCCAGGGTACGGTTGATACTGATAATTTGGATTTTGTGAAACGGGACCAAATTGAGGCTTTCCCTGGTACGGTTGATACGTGAATTGCGGTTGAATTGTGACCACCGTACTTGTACCAGCTTGTCCCGCAGGCATCTGGACCGAAGTCTGAACTGAAGGTCCTAACTGGGGTACAGAGACTTGAGGGATTTGCACGGATGCAGAGATAGAAGAACTTAGAGCTACATATACTCCAGAAACAGGTGTTGTAGGTTGAACAAACATCGCAACAGTTTCAGCAGTTTGAGGCAGAGTCTGAGGTGTACTAGGCCCAGACTGCTGAACAAAATTAGGTGCGGGAGTTTGAATAGTAGGCTGGACAAGTTGCTGGGTTGGACTAGAAACCAAAGGTTGTCCAGGTTGAGAAGGCAACTACACATTAGGCTGCATAGGCTGTTGATATTGGGATGGATCCCACACCATATTCATTCCAGGGTATTGTCCCGTAGAAGGTTGAACGTAAGGACCATAGGCTAGTTGAACGTAGGCTTGATAAGTAAGTGGTAAATTTCAGGCTCCTTGAACAGATGATTGACCAGAAGGATTTTGGAAACCTTCAATTGGGTACTGACCTTGAGGTTGATAACCCTGAGGCATGTACTGAAACTGGGATTGATAAGGACCCTGAGGAGCATATTGAGTTTGGGGTTGACCCTGGGGCATGTATTATCCTTGAGGTTGATAACTTTGAGGTATGTACTGTCCTTGAGGTTGTCCTCCAAAATAATATGATTCCATAGTTTTTCCTGGGAAAAATTTACCTTGAGGTTGCCCCCCAGGTGGTAACTGACTACCTGAAGGTTTTCCTCCAAGCGGTAGTTGAGTACCCTGAGGTTGCCCCCCAGGCGGTAACTAATTTCCCTGAAATTGGCCTCCAGGCAGTAACTGACTACCTTGAGGTTGAGGATTCGGAATATTACCAGACATCATAAATATTTTCTTTGTGTTCGATGTTTCAGTTTTAATTCCACTTAAACCAGATGATAATACATGTTCAATTGGTTGAGGAGATGCTCCAGAGAAAGTACCAAACAAAGCCTGATATCCTGCAGGAACAGAAGGACCACCGTGTAAAAATGCTTCCGGTGTCTGGGAAAACTTGGATGACTCTTCTACCATGATAAATGACGGATAGTAACCTCTGGGTGTAGGATGAAATGGAATTCGAGGTGGAGAAAAAGCAAGACCTGAATTCTCTAAAAAGTTTGTTAAAGCTAGATACCAAGCGTCAGTTCGAATAGGGCTGTAGAAAATAGATTCACGCTCCCTAAGATTTAAAGACCGAGGGGATTCGGGAAAATATAACTCTTCGTCTGGATTAATAAGTTCTTCAATAGAAATAAGGCCAGATGGAAGATCTTCAGTGATAATATTTCTTACCCTACGTGAACCAGGATTGCTAGAAGTTGGTGTAATAAATTCTGAGGATGTTTCCAAAACAAAAGGTTTAGTTTCAGGCTCAGAAATTTCAGGTTCGTCAGCAAGTTCACTAGAAGGAGAAATACTACCAGTAACTTCTGAAACTGAAATTGGTTCAGAAATATGTTCTGTTATGGGTGTTTGATGATCAGGATGAGAAAGTATAGATGAAGTTCCAACTTCTATTGATCTAATTCTACTGCTACCAGATGATACTAGAGCACGCAACCCTTCAAGATGACCTGGTGTATATTCAGGGGGTTTCCCTTGAAGTCTCCGGGATTGTCTCGGTAATTCTGCCATGATTAAATATTAACTAATCACACGCAAACAAATAAAATTTCAATAAAAATACCTAAATTCTCTAAAGAAACAAACAGTTGAATCACACGCTTAAAAATCTAAGAGTTCAAACCACACACAAATAGTAGACTTCCCGTACTAAAAACACTAGTTGGTGATGAAATCCAACTTAGTAGAAATTTAATACAGAAAGGGCGGTTGGAACAGTTACCCTGACAACCTACTTAATGAAACAGACCAGAAAAAGTTTCTTCACAAAACCATCTCGTGTGAAGAGAACCCCCCAAGTCCAAGTGAGTCTAGTCGACGTCTGCTCCAGGTACAGTGAGATCTTTCCTTCACCGTTACCTTAGGAAATAATCTTGAGTTTTTGGACACTAAGGTTACCAACAATAACAAATACAACTGGGGGAACAGTCTATGATCCGATCCCACACGCAAGGGTAGAGTAACAAATCTCAATCCCCTCGAAGGCTCCTCGACATGGTTAATCTGAGGTTTACTAACAAGTGACCCCAGGCTCCTCGAGAATGGTTAATCTGAGGTTTACTGTTTGTAATGTGTGCAAAATCTTATATCTTCCCCAATGAAATAGAATTGATTGTCTCAAAGGTTCAGACATGATCTCGTGATTGACTTCTTTAAGAGAAGCTTCCCAGATTGTACCAATTATAATTGGATTTATTTCCTACGACAAGATTTCTCTACTTGTTTGTTTTTACTATCTTGGAGAGTTAATTACTCCCTACTCCAAGATACTAGCCTAAGCTATGTTGGTGATAAGAGCCCTAGAAAATAAAAAGATTGCTAGATGAATTTTAATTAAGCATTACTTTTATGAGTTGTTTCTTAATTCAATAGGTACGAAATGAAACTTTGATGGTGTGAAGACTCGACTTCCAAAAACACTAAAAATGCACCTAAAAATGATAATGAATTCGTTTTCTTTCAATGAAATTCTAGCTAAAGAAAGAGTTCGAGAATGCAATTCTTTTAAGAAACACTTCTTTCTTCAAACATAAAGAATAACCAAAAGAAAATATTTTTGTCTTTTCAAAAATAACTCAAAATGAGACAGATTATCAAAGCTCATAATAAAATCCTTTCACTTTCAAAAACTTGAAACTACAAAACAATTTTTCTTCAAAAGAAATCGACAAATTTTAAAACACTCAAAACTATAAAACTAATTTCGAGATCTACAAAATTTAAAAATCTAATTGAAAAAAAGCTTTAATATTTTTGAAGAATTTTTTACTTATTTGTTCAGAAAACTAAGGGTCTATTTGTCCAGAATAACAAACAGATAAAAAACACCCAGATATATTTTTTTATAAAAAATGAAATTCCAAAAACCTATAACAAAGTTTTTTTTCGAAGATTTGCAAAGAAACAAGTTGATCTATTTCTCAATAAAGGATATATTTCACAATTAGGTCAGACTCAGAAAAAAGGAAAAAATACCAATGTAATCTGAGGTACTTCAAACTGCCAATGCTTCGAATCACTACAAAGACCAAGCGAAAAGCAATCCAAAACGCAAAACTTCTTAGAAAATCATCAAAACACCAATACTGCTGGAATTCATTCACAAAAAGCTTTTGACGGAAACAATCATCAATCTAGGCAGATAGTAAAAACTAAAAATAAAAAATAAAGATAAACTGAAGAAAGAAATCTGGAGCTTTTCAAAATTTTAACAGGGTTCGCAGGCTTCCAGAAGTAATAGGTGCGGTCCCGCACTATTTACTCAAGGAAAGTGCGACATTGCCCGCACTGTGCAAAAAGACAAAGTGCGGTCCCTAAAAAAATTAAGGAAAAACATAAAAGATTTCAAGATTTTCAAAAATAAAGAAAACCTAAGCTACCCAAGCAGATGTCTATCAATCAAAAACCAGGAAAAACTTTTCCTCAAATCAAAATAAAAGAGAACCAAAAAAAACAAGTTTCTTCCCCAACGGAGTCACCAATTTGTTGTACGGATTAATCAATCTTGTGGACAAGACCGATCTCCCTACAACTAAAAGTATCTAGCAACAAACAGCCAAATAAACTAATCTTTCTCTAAGCATATATGATTCACAAGAATCTCTATAGAGGTGTAAAATACTTACCGTATGTCCAACGCTTGTTTGAAGTCATTGTTGTCCCTCATGCACTTGAAGGAATTATCTTCGTAAACCTGCAGTCACAAAAAAGCAAAATATTAAATAGCACCTGTTGTACATATTGACCCCTGCCTAAAGAGTTTTGGTCCGCTGCCTCATCCGAATCTATTCCAAACCCCTGCCGTGGCCTAAAATCCTCATGCTTCCGTTTAATATTACCACTTCCGCCTAAAAGAATCCACCCTGCAAAGGTTAAAACCCATAATTTAAAACTTATCGAGCCTAGCCCCAAAGATTTTAGCCTTCCAGGTTTCGGTTCCCATATGACCTGAGCGCAAAACCATATGCCAGGGGAAAAGAGGGGCTTAATAATAAATGCTTCGGCGCGTCCGCAACAGTCAGATTAAAACCAATCGACGGCCCGCAATTAAAACATCCGTGGTGGCCCCCGCGCGCAGAAAACTAGCGGTTAATTCCGCACCACCTCCACCGAGCTGGCGGTTTTCAACCAAACGCCAGCGATTCCACAAATCACGCGCCGCGTGTCTTTGGTACAGGCTCGAAAAACCACTTTTTCGCGCGTTAAATGTTGAACAATGGCCGGGCAGCGGAACTCACTCATGCCGTTGGATATGTCGGCCTCAATCCAACGATGGATATCCTTCGAAGATGCCCGTGCATTAACTCGTGTCCGTCGTGTCCCGTGGCCCACCATTGCGTCGCTCCCATCGCCTTCGAGCCGTTGATCTGTCTTCCAAAATCCAATGGCCCAGAATCCAGTCTTCTCTGTCTGTTGACTCTGCAGCCACGTCATCCACCCACCTGTCCTTCGTACACCCATGCGTCGTATTCCCATGTGTCCATGGCATTCTCCCCTGCCGAATATATATATGTGTGTTTATTCGTATTCATTGTTTTATTCCGCCACCACGTTCAAACCATTTTACGTGGAAAACCTGCGTTACCTCTGGTTATCAAAAGCTTCCATCGTATTTTCTCCACCACCCTTCACGTTCTTGTCATTCAGCCATGTCCTCACCGTCATTATCGTCAACACCTCCTTGTCCATCCCACTTCTACCCGGTTTTTCTAATGTGTTGGTGGATTTTGCAGGGTTTCAACCAACAGAAAGATGTTTTAATCCACAGTTTTGGCTGCAGCAATAGAGCATCTCAGAAGGCGATCCAATTGAAGCTGTCATTATGAAGAAGGGTCCTGAAAGCCGCCATGATAAGACATCCATCGCAGGAGCAGGATTTGAAATCTTTCGAACTCTCCAAGGACAATTTAAAATATTCCGGTTAGCGTATGAGGATATAAATGTTCCTGCAAAGAACATCAGCAAAAAATTAAAGATTTCAACAAACTTATTGAAGATTATGAGCTCATATCTGGTGTTAAAAGACAAGGGTATCGGACCAAAGATTTTCTCGATCAATTCGAGGAGATCTTCTTCCCAGTTTATTTATTCTTGCAAGCAACCTCAAGGTTTTATTGCAGCAGGTTTTCCTCCAGCCAAGTACATAGCATTTGTATATTTTATTATTTATGTCTTGTTCATAAGGAGATTTTTATCTTCAGCATTTATTTCATGAAGTAGTAGCCGAGTACGTGCATCAGTTCAGCACCGCCAAATAGCATGGGCGGGCTTTTCCTTCAATTTTTTTTAAATGAGATCATTAAATGTATATCACCTACTTCATTCTCTAGAGTTTTCTCCTTCCTCTATAAAAACTAAAAAGAAAGGCATTGTAAGGGTTCTAGATTTCTATCAGCAAACTGTGCAGTGAAAAGGCTTTTGTATACATTTTGTAACACTTCTGTATGAAGGTTCAGAGCCCGTAGGGTCTCAGTGAGGAGGAGTTATAACTGTAATGAGGATTCTAGTCTCTGGTATCTCACAGTATGTAATTTTCTCTTATGTGTTAATACAATATCTCATTTCATGCCATTTCTCTTCTTGTATCATGTTCTAGAATGCAAGTGGCTCACTAATCTTGAGTAAGGATTCATCCTAGTTGATGCCCATACTGGGGTTATTCAAGCGCTTTAAATAGGCCTAGTCATGATATACTGTTCCATGTTCACCTTATCCATATTTTCTGCTATATTAGTTTCTTAAGGAGGGTGCTTTTAAAACGCCATTGTCATGTATGGATTATTAGTCGGCTAAGCCCATATGTGATTCTGTTGTGTATCTGGGTATCAGTCTCATGTCAACTAATATCTTCTTCATGTTTCTTCACTGCATCCACTTTCTGATATTTGATTTCTGTGGCATATTATTTGAACTGGCCCTCTTTACAGTAAGCTGTCTCTTAACTGTCTGATGCCTTTGTATTGGAGTTTTGCATGATGTTCCTACATTATTCTTATCTTTGTATCAGCTTCTGAGAGAGTTTGGTCCCATTCAAACTTATTTCCTTGTTTTACAAGTGATAGTAAGCGAGCTTTTGGACTGACAACCCAAGCTATATGATAAGCTCCTTGCTATATTAAGATGTCCTAGGCACTGGTCTATGGCAACTCTAGACTGTCTCTAGGGGTGACAAAATTGTCCACAACAGCACCTGTATAGAAATCATCATAAATCACGCTTATCATAGTGATCAAGGAATCTATGAAATAAACCATTAACTAACAGCTTATTGAGAAAAATGAATATATTTGTATTAATTTCAAAAGAAGGAAAACCTTACAACCTTAGCCTTGATGTTGAACAGGCCTTCCCAAGGTCCGAAGCAGGAGTCTCCTCTACTTTGATAAGCTCTGCACTCCTCCAAGCAAGACAAATAGAGGTATGTGATCTCTCCTCACAAAAATCTTAGTTAAATGAGTCTGAATCCCAACAGCACTTAACCTCAAATATTTCTAAAGCTTGAACTCCCTTTGAGGCTACCCAATGCCTCCTTTTATAGTGGAAAAAAGGAGGTTTTCAGTTCCAACTATGAAGGGATAGAATCCTCCTTCAAAGGGATAAGCTCCTCACATCACGGGGTTAGCTCCATAAGGTAAGAGATACATGAACCTCATAATATCGGTTCTGCCACCGCAAGATATTTTCTAGAAGCTTCTAGAATTTACTGAAAATGAGATTTTCTGAGTTTACTTGCGCCTTTTTAATCTTTACAGGGGTCCGCACCTATAACACAGATAAAGTGCGTTCAGGTACGCAGAAGACATGAACATTAGGTGCGGGACCGTAGGCAAGATATAGAGAAAGTGCGACACCAAATTTAAGGAGATTTTTAGGAACTTTTCTCTGATTTTCAAGTCTTGACATGAGGAACTAATATGTTAGACTTGCAAAGGAGGAAGTATGAGTGATAATGAGCTCATACACATAGCAGAATGTCAGGATGACAATTTTCAGTGTAACAGTATTCCTTTGTTGCTTCTCATCTACTTTCCAACAATTGATCATCACAAATAAATTTAATATTAAACCATGCTAAATCATACCAAGGCATCTCAACGTATTCCATACATGCTAAGACTTTCCAAGTGCCAACACGTGCCAAGCGCCAATATGTATCAGGGACTAGTGTTATGCATGTTATGAAGTGGAAGGGAATGTTGAAGAGTGCTAAGGTGTGCTAGAGAGTGATAATGCATGTTGATGAGTGTTAAGGAGTACTAGGTAAAAATTCATGGAAGTTAATGAATATGAGGAACCTGTACTACCAGAGACTAGTGTTAATGGTCAGTGTTAGTTGTCATGCCAAGGAGGGAGTGACAAGGTATGCTAAGCATTGGTAAGGCATGATAGGGAATATCAAGGCATGTTAAGAATTCCCAAAGTGTGCTTGGGAGTTCGAGGGTGTGCTAATTATATCATGTGCCAATTAATAGTGCCAAGATATGCCAATACATGCTAGGTGCTAAGGATGTGGCGTAGGGTGCCAGGGTATATCAATATGTGTCAAGGCAACAAAAGGAAGAACCAATAAGAGGGTTAATAAGTCAGGACTTTATCTTTTTGAAAAGGGGCATGTTAGGCACACTAATAATAGGTCCCAATACATGCCAAGTGGCATTGTGTGCCAAGTGCTAATGTATGTCAATGCATTCAACCAAGGTGTTCTAGGGCATGCTAGGGACTATATGCAACATGCCAACACATGATAGGAGAGTTCCATGTTGTGTTAGCGCATGCCACCATGTGCTTGGGTGTCAATGTCATCAAAAGATGTTCTAGGTACAAATATGTTCCAAGACATGTGGAGTAATAAGAAATGTTAGTGTGTGCCAAAGCAGTAATTTAAGGTGTGCCCATATTGTTGAGGATTGTTAGGTCTTTCTCATTAATAGAATTTTCAGAGCTCGATTATGTATTAAATAATATATTTCCTACACACAATAGTGGAAATTTATCTAAATGGAATTTTCTAGATAATAAACTTAATAGATATGAATCATGTTTTGACTCATAGGAAATCTCTATTCGACTAGTCATTACTTGAGGGAAATGATACACGCTTATTACTTCTTAAAAATTTGACTGACCCTAACCACTATGGCCTTGGACATATTATAAAAAATTATCAACAATAATGGTATTAAATCGTTATCTTTTGACAAAAAATATATTAATAGGCACATAGCGTCATCAAAAACTTATTGGAATGATCAATGATGACAGACATTTTTTGATCGTCACCAAAAGTAACAAAAATAGCATTGGTGAGGGTCATTAAAATTTTGTCACTAGAAGTGTCACCAAAGAGAGAATTAGTGATGGGCCTTTAACGACCCTCACCGAAAGTGAAATGTCTTTAGTGACGGACCATAAAGGACCATTACTATATACACTTACAATGATGTTTTTTAGTGATCAATGATGACGGACATTTTTTTACCATCACCAAAAGTAACAAAAAGAGCATCGGTGAGGGTCGTTAAAAGTTCGTCACTAGAAGTGTCACCAAAGAGAGAATTAGTGATGGGCCTTTAACGACTGTCACCAAAAGTGTCATTGAAAATGTCTTTGGTGACGGACCATAAAGGACCACCACTATATACACTTACAGTGACGGTTTTTTAATTACCATCACCATATGTGACATTGGTGACGGACCTTAAAGGTCCGTCACAAGCATGACCCTCCCTCACCAATGTGATTTTTTCTTGTAGTGATGTCCTTAGATTGTTTGAAAAATCTTGGTTCTCCACTAATAAATCAGTCACCCATGATTCTAAAAGCCTTTGATGGAAGAAATTTTCTTCCATTTGGAATACTCTAGGATCTTCCTATAGAGGTAGAAGGAAAAACGGTTATGCTTGAGGTGGAAGTTGTTAATGCCCTCTTGATTACAACCTTCTTTTAGGTAAAAGTTGGTCTTATGCTATGACTATTGTGGTTTCATCAGTCTTTCAAATGATCATGTTTCCTCATAAAGGAAATATTGTCAAAATCGATCAGTTGTCTTACTTCGCTTTAGACCCTACCTCTACAGATAGTAACCAACATGTCAGAAAAATGATTATCCCTTATTAGGATGTTGGGGTAGGACTAGTTAAATATTCCACTCTTATGGGAACTTTCTCTATACCTCCTCCTAACGTACCTTGAACTATTGCCACTATAAATATGACTACATTAAGCACAATACCATTTGATGACACATGGAATGTGCCTTTAGAATCTCAATTGGAATCTCACAGCAACGAGATGCCTTTAAGTCCATATGAATGGGCATATGTAGCGGTACAATCATTTTCTGACATTTCATCAACTTATACTGATCAAATGAATGTGGTTAGTGAAGAGTCTTATTCTTTATCAAGCTCAGACATGGCATCATTTTCTGATCCTTTTCAACAAATGTTTTTAACTGATGAAAATATTTGAGAAATCTTGTCATTGGATGAATTACCATGGGACAATATTCATCATCGATCTTCTTTTTTACCTAACCTTGATAGTCTCGAAAATTAATTTTCATGCATATTTTTGATTGATTATGTCGAGGAACCTCAAAATCCTATGTCCATTCTTCATTCATATTCTGAGACAAATTTAGGAAATATTTCTGCCACAATTCCCATTGACATATCAATCAAACTAGGGATAACTGAAAACATTCATATAGGTGCTTCTTTCTCAATTGAAGAGATCAATATGTACAAAGCCCTAATTCAGGAATTTTGAGACATTTTTTCCTGGTGTTATGAAGAAAGGCCAGGTATTGATCATAATATTTTAATTCACGAAATTAAGACATACCCGGATTCTAAACCTATTAGACAAATATTACATCCAATATATGCGCGAAAAGCTATTGCAATTAAAGTTGAAGTTGAAAAAATACTTCGTGCAACATTTATTTATCTTATTCCTTTGACGGATTGGGTATCTAATATAGTTCCAATAACCAAGAAACAAAAACTATAAAAGCATGTGTCAATTATAGGGTTATTAACAAGGTCTGTCCTAAATACAATTATCCTACCCCTTATATCGATCAAATTGTTGATGATTGTGCCGGAAACGAAATATTTTTGTTTATGAATGAATTTTCTGGCTACAATCAAATAAGCATACTCCCTGCTGATCAGCCCAAAAGAACATTTATATGTCCATGGGGAACATTTGCATACTGTAAATTACATTTTGGACTGAAAAATGTTGGCGCATGTTGGAACAGGGTCTCCTACAAGCTACGAAACTTGTCCGATTTTTTATTTTTTTTATTATATTTAGTCTAGCACAGGGGTTTTGGGGTGGGTCAAAGCCCCGAAAGCATTGTAACGGGTCAAAGGGTAGACCTAGAGTCCGCAAACCACATTTTGCAGACCATAGGAAATATTAGGCTATATTTTTATAAATAGAGGGACATTTTGAATTGTAAAAAAAGAAGATGATGAGATATTGATGCGAATTGTGGCTTAGTAGATCTGTTTTGGTTTTTGGGGAAAGGACTCCTGCTGGATGTGTGTGCAGAGATCCCAAGTCCTATTGTGTGCAGACCCTACTACTGTGTGCGTAAGTCGGGTTTGGGTATTGTAAGAAGGACTAAAGGATTAATGAATGAGAAAGGTTGTTGTGTAGCTGAACGTATTTGTACTTTTGATGCAAACCTTTGATAGCTGTTGTGTTATGCATATTCCGTGTTAAGCTGCGAAAGTACTGTGTTAAGTGTTTCTTCTGCATCTGGGTCTGTTATGTTATTTTTTATGCAAATAATAACTGTAATGCTGCACTACTATTTTAGAAGTATACGATTTGTTGAGTACAGTAAGTATAGTTGACCTTGTGCACGTGGACACGAAGGAGATCTATAGATCCAGTTCTGAGATAGGTGATCTGGTCATTATAAAGATGGACGCAGCTCTTCTTGGCCTACCTATCCTCTCTCAGGGTGTGGAAACCTAGTTCCAGCACCCACCCATACTGCTTCAGGTGAGACTTTGACCTACGTAAGCAGGTCACTTCCGAAAGGGCCAGTAGTATAGGGGTTTGTTGGCAAACCTTAACCTCCGAACATGGGTCAGGACCCCTCGAGCCAACAAATGGTTTCGTTGCCGGGACCAGGATAATTTTGAGAGAGGGATCGGGTAATGACAAGAGAGTACTGGAAGCCTGAGAGGAAGGAAATTAAAGAGTGGTTTGAAAAGCAGATTTAGGAATTTGCGATAAAAGAGAATCGCAGCACGAGGTTAACGACGGAAAATTGGAAAGACAGGTACATTTTTACGGAAAGCTACGAAATTTTCTTTGTGGTATTTGAAATCGAGCTTCAGGAGTGGCTCGCAAGGCTCGAAGAGTTTCAGAAGTGTTGGAAGGATGAACAATTCACTCAGTGGACTCTAAGGCTAATCCAACAACTCAAAAGGACTGATAATACCATCACTCGCACGGTGGATCACTGGGTGGACAGTGTGCTAGGAGGGTTTGTGACAGAATTTTCCATTGATCAGTTCGTCTCCTACTTCAAAGCAGAGCGAAGATTCTTTAAAGGTTTCCGGGGCAATTTTCTGAAGACATTACCCCTGCTAATTAAGATATTATTGTGCGAGAAGAGTATTCTATGTAGTCACACTGAGTGAATGACCTTGGATCCATATGAGAGCATGACACATAGTGGTAAGTACTATCAAACCAACCTTGAAGGGGGAAGATCTGTCTATAGCCCTCTGCGAGGGACGACTGTGCAAAGCCCCCCAGCTACATCGCCGTCCATGCTGCGCAAAGGTAAGAATTCACCCATACCACCACCCCCGCCGGACAATGATATGGCTGCACACCTGAAGCTACTGACCTTCAAGGGGGTAGGAGATGAGGATATGGACCAATTTTGGTTTGTTGCAGATTCCGTATGGACTGCGTAAAATGTGGCAAGCGATACGGTGAAGAGGGTGCAGTTATCCCTAGCCTTCGAAGAAAGAGCTTTGCACTCTCAGAACGGGAATGCATCTATTCAAGATATTTAGGATGCTCTGAAGCAACAGTTCCGAAAGCCAAAATATTACTCTTAGTTAGTAGCAGATGTGAAGGGTTTCAAGTAAGGAGCATCTGAGTCTGTATGGGAGGCTGATCAGCGACTAAAGAGAGCAATTAGGGAAGGAGTATTTGAGTATGACGATTGACAACATACAAAATGGTTCATCGCTATGTTATTGCCTCACCTGCGCATACCAATCGATCACCAAACCTTCGAGTCGCAAGAAAAAGTTGTGGAAGTCACTATGAAACTAGAAGCTGTGCCTAGAGAAGATACTTCGTTAGGAGTACAACAAATTTAGGAGCAACTCAGAGCTATGCACATGGAAATTTAGAACCTGCGAAAGGAATGAGAAAAATGAGCCAACACATACCTATGGTGCATACGATGTCGAGTATCTGGCCATACGAAGGATCAGTGCCCACTATTGATAGGTTACATCTAGGCAGGAGAACCTAACCTAGTGTGTCCAGGCTCAAGTGGATCTACGTTATGGTGCGATGACTGCCGCATCGCAGGGCTGCATGATATGAACCATTGCCCCTGACTAGGAGCGTATGTCCCAGAACTGAAGCAACAGTGGTGCAGGTTCTACTGGTCGGTAGGAAACGATGAGCATAACTATCAAAATTATGCTTTGATGATATATCGAGGAAAATTGTATAGGGTACAATCAGACCCTACATCACCTAGATCTCCCGAGAACTTTAGGGGCTTTCCAGTAGGGGGTAGGGGAGGAGGTTGGGGAGGAAGCACAGGACGAGGACACAGACAGCTAATCTACTATAATTGTGGAGAAGAAGGGCACTTTGCTAGGGATTTTCCAAATCCTACATGGAAATCCTACCGATATTGCAGATAGCTGGACCATGTGATCGAAGATTGCCCAATATTAATAGCAAAAATGCAAGAAAAGCAGCCCACCCCTACATAGAATGTGCAGAGAGTTAAAGCCGAGCTAAGGAACATGGACCCAAGTGTGAAAGTCATAACACGCAGTGGGATGGCCACCCGGGGACCAAAGGAAGAGGCTACCATGGATCCTATGACCTGTCAAGAAGGATCGAACATGAAAAAGGGACAAGAAACAATGGCCGCAGCTGGCCAGGACTTCGCTAAGGAAGAAGCAGCTACTATGCCGGTACTGACACACCCCAAGATAGATGAGGGGGTCAAGCCCTTCCTGCAAGCATGTATGAAGCTGCTATGTAACCCAAAAGCTGTAGAGAACCTTTAGGCATTAATGAATAGCTGCGCAGTGCGGCCCGATCCAACCCCAGGAACCAAGGATGTACACAAACTGTATCGGTATAAAAAAATGCACTGGAAGAGAAATGCGGTTGACTGCACAGATTGGTGACTACGAGATGGATCAGGTTATTTTGGAACTTGGATTAGATGCAAACATGTTACCTAAACAAACATGGCAATGAATAGGAGAACCTAAGTTGGAATGGTCCACCATCCAGCTGCGCATGGCGAATCAACAGAAGATCATCCCTTTGGGAACGCTACCAAAAATCATGGTAGACATTGTAGGAGTAAAGGCCCAAGCTGACTTTGAGGTAATAGAAATCGTAGAAGATGCGGACCCCTGCCCTGCGCTCGTAGGACTGGACTGGGCTATATAAATGGGGGGTGTTATCAATCTCAAAAAGCGAAGCATGGTGTTTGAAAATAACGGTACACGAGTAATAGTACCGTTGGATCCCTTGGAAGGTGCATGGTATACAGAGCCAGCGCGCGATGAGGAGGAAGTAGATCACATTTACAAGTTGACTACATAGGACGAATATTGGATTAACCCCACGGCGGAAGATGTACTTTTCTAGGAAAAAGAAAGTGAATGCTTTTCTAACTCTGATGGGGAACTGGAGAATTGGAAAGGTCGATTGCATGAGGTTTTGGCACTACGATGTCTTTGGGTCACAAGGAACTTCTGCTGCATGTCCTCTGAGGTAAGAGACATGCCCTACTTTGGGTATTCGGGTAACATTAAGGAATTTTTATGCGCATTCGAAGCAGAATTTCCCAAGGGACGTAGGCTATGGGCCCTTAAGCTAGCCCTGCGCAGAACACCTGATCGCTGGTGGGATACACATGGGAAGGTATTCCGCAATTGGGAGGAATGTCGGGATAAGATGATCCTACGATTTGAAGCTCCATCTATGAAATGGATCAAAAATTTCTTTAGGTCAAAAGATCCACGCAGATATTTTCTCGCATGGGAAACACAGTGCTGTGACAGAACCCCAAAAGAATGGGTCCACCTGTTTATCCATGCTCTGGGACTACATCTAGTTGCATGGTATTTAGACGCGGAGCTACATCAGCACACTCGCCATTGGGAGACTTTGCGGGATGAGTTTCTGCGAACATTTAGGATGGTGGATGACACAGGAGTGCTCGACGCAGCTCTGTCGAACACTGATGCCTTGACTCAGGGTATACCACGCCTATACATTGCATCTAAATCATGGGGAACGCAAGTACCACACATGGTTTAATACTGCAGCCTCAGCCCAACGGAAGGAAAGGATGATCCCCGAACTATCCCAAACTTGGAACTGGATGGGATGCGCATGGTTGCCAAGCTATTTAGGCTGCACCCGAATCACATTACAACACACCCTACTTCGACTATAATTAAGGATGCGCAAGTAGCACAGATGCTTCATCCAAGGTCAGTAGATCTGTGGGAAGGCCATATGGTGCGAATGATGATAGTTAGAACACTGAACTCTGGTAAAAAGGGAATTTTACTATTACGGAAAATAGGCGGTTGGCAATTAATGAGGCAATTTCTGATGAGTTTTTACCGTTTTCTTGATGATAAGTTCCAAGTAAGATTCAACTTATCGTTGGACAAGCACGGACAATATAAGGGAGAAAGGATAACTTCGACCAAGGTTCCATATCATCTCTGTAATCTGCATGTATTGTTCTACTGCATGATTTTCTGGACCTTTAGCGTTCTGCTCATACCCAATCAACCCACTTTCGCTGCCTGTGAGTCTCCAATGGCAGCCCCTAACCCCATGGACGCTTTGGTGCTTACCAGTCCAGAACCTGCAGACATTACGTTGGGGGGGTCTGGGGATGCCGAAATTGATAAGCTAATTTCCCTCTGGCTCTTTGCAGGGAGAATTGACTTCAAACCCTACACGAATTGGTGTCAAAGCTATATGACAGAAGTTAATGCCCCTTCCAAACCTGGGATGATCACAGGATCCAGCCGGACGAGCTCGAAAGCAGCCACGAAAGATGTTACGCAATTGCCAAAGATCATTGTAAAAGCTGACACGGTTGACTCGCAGCTAGTCCTACAAATGAAAGGGCTGACTAACAAGGATACTACATCCCCCCGGGGTACGAAGCGACATAGGGAGCTTGCAAAGGGGCCCCAGAAAAAGCAGCGCGCCCAACGCCCATAATCTAACGCAACGATCACGCTGATTGATGGTGATCTCGAGAAAATCACAGACGCACTTACTCTGGCTACAGAAGATCAGTGGGCATCCATAGAAGCACAAAAAAATGTTGCAATTGACACCATGTGGGCTAAGCTTCGTGACCTCCAGAAAAAGATGGCTACGCTGCACCCTACCAGCAGTACCAGGCTAACTGCAAATGAAATCCATGCTTATTCATTGCCTAGCACTATCCTGGTCGACACCCATCTTCCAGTAGATATGGGACTACAATTGGACCTGGAAAAGCTGCCCCATGAGGTGTTACAAGGTCTCCACAACATCGTGCTTCAAGAGATCCATCATTGCGATCAGACCGCGCAGCAATAGCTCGATGTGGCCACGTCGATCATCGTGTTGGGGTTCCCATGTTTTGGCCAGATTGGCAAGACCAAAATATGAGACATCATCAAACCACTTTCAGACCTCAGGATCTAGCCCTCCTGGGTCCAGAGAAGGATCTCTCTATGATATGTCAAAGGTATATGACTTTGAAGCTCAGTATTAAGATGTCAGGCTAGTTATAAGGCTCAGGGTTTGTTTGTTTGATTGTTTGTTTGGTTGTTGGTTATCAGGTAAGAAGGGTTCAATGTAAGACAAGGATAAGCAAAGAGGATTTAGGTAGAGGTGAAGTATTCCAGGGAGCATTCAAAACCATTGGGCAATGGAGTCAGGAAAGGATTTGCTTGCTAATCAATATGCAGGCTTTCGATTGGTCTAGTCATCTAAAACATTAGATCTTAAAGATGATAGTGTGGTATGGAATGGTAAGGGGGGAGGAAAAAATAAAGTTTAGAACACAAAGTTGAAGACCTGAGATCAGAGAGATACTTTGAACTCTCAATGCTTCGGCCTCCAGCTTGAGGGATCTTAGAAAGGCCAGCTGGTCATACAAGGATCCTAGTGGAAAGGGCTAACTCTAATCCCCAGTGTTCCCAAATCTTCTAGCAAAATCCTAACAAGAACATCTAAGAACATATTAATTTAATTCATACATCAGAGAGTAGGAAATAAAATCCACTACACTGGTTAAATCAACTGAAATCAATTCTTAGATAACACATTCAGTAGAAAACATCAAAGGCGAGGAGAGCAGAAACATAGGGTACCTAACAAGGGTAAATCCTATGCCAATATTCTGATGCAAGCCAATAGAAACAAAATGAAATGAATTAAAACACAGAGATAGGAAACATCACCACTGCTTTAGATCAGGATCCAAATAAATGTGCTTGTCATATTAAATAGCAATACCAGCCAAGTACAACATTGCCAATAGTTGAATACTCAGTCTGAAAACATCTTCCTCAGCCTATCTTACAACTTTACACAGAGACTTATCTCAAGAGAAACAACTTACAATTCTCTGATAACTGATCAACAACCTATACAATGAGTTTCTTCATGAATTTATAGCTCTAGAGGAGCAGAGAAGGTAGGTGAAAAACTAAATGCAGCATTAAAAACTCAGAAGAGTAAGAAGGCCGAAACCCACTTTGTATAAATTATGTGCATTAATTTGTGGCACTCTTGGGTGAAAGAATGGTCTTCGTCAGGTTTCCATTTACTCCAAGTATGCCTCTGATGTACTCTGCTGCAACATTTTGTAGTACTTTTGGTGAATAAACAAAAATAAATCAATGATTCAAGTCTGCCATGCTGTGCAACTAATGCTTCTGATAGCGTAGGACTGTTGTCAGGGTGGGAAATTCTCTAGGAACATGGTATAGAATAAAAGTTGTATGGGCACTCTGTCCTTTATGGGGAAAACATTATGCTGATGTGCAAACCCTGACATACATAAATTTCTGCGTGTTAATGTAACCTCTGTGTGCTCCATGATGTCTTCGCTCTGGTACTTTGTCTCTAAACCACTGAATTAAGGCTCCAAGATCTTCATTTCGTGCCTTAGACTCTTTGCTGCTCCCGTACTTTCTCTGTCGGTGAAAACTGTGCTTTTAATGGTTCTGGGGGAGTTTTACGGAATTCAAATCCTGTTCTTTTAATGCAAGTCCTATCATGGCTCATTCCCAAGCCCTTTCTTCATAATTCCAGCTCCTGCAAATGGTCTTTCCTGTGTTCTTGCCGCTGTAATACAAACTGTGAAATCATGGCGGATTTCACCCACTGATAACCCTGCAAAACACGAAAACTCGTTAAGAAAAACACATATAGAGGTGGTGGATGCGACAGGGGTAACGAGAATGACTATGCAGACTGGTGAGATGTTGAAAAATACTGTGGAGGACTTGCAGTGTGAGGGAAACAGTGGGAAGGTGGCGCGGATGGCAAATCCAATGGAGAACCTTAAAAATCGACCTTGGAATGGAATACATATGAAGGGACGGGAAAATATACGATGGAAACGTGTGGAAGGATGATGTGGCGGTATGGGGTCAATGGAGGGCGTGTGGTCAGATCTGGACCGTCTGATCTCGGAGGAGATCGACGGCTGGGGATGCGGCGGAGGGCGATGGACAGTGGGCCAGGGGTACGGATGCCTCTGGTTAAAATTCGCGCAACTTCGTGGAGAGACAACCGTTAGATGGGCAATCACAGATCGGACGGCTGATATGTATATCGCTCCGTGTCTTATGCCAAATGATAATGCGCGATGAGCGGGCAGTTTTGAAATAGTGTCGCTGCCACGCGTCGTTTGATGAGTGGAATCGCTGCGAAATGGGGAAAACCGCCCACCCTTCAAAAGTGGTGCGATGAAAACTGACGGTTTCTGAGTAGTGCGCAGGTGGGGACCACCGGGGTGGAAGCATTTTGGATCGTCGGATCAACGGCTAAACGAACGGCTGATATTCAATCGGGCGGTGAACGGGTTGGGCCATGGGCGCTGTGGAGCCTGTGATGACCATCCGATCTATAGAGATTGACGGTTTAAAATGCGCCCGATATACAACTGTGGTAAGCGCTATCTGCCTTGGCGCCTGGTTCTAGCGCCGGGGTCACGTGGTGGAAAAGATGAGGGGGCTAGTGCCGAAAGGTGTTGAGCCCATATATGGAGAATATGGTTTTTTGTTTTGGGCCATTTTTAGTGCATTTTCAGACCAACAAAGGGTAACGATAGGGGAAATAAGGGGAAATAAAACAAATCGGGGGTGTTATGTATGGTTTAGGGGGGATTTTGGGAAGGTTTAGAAGGATTAGGGAAGGGAATTTGGGGTAAAAGGGGAACTTTGGAAAAGGGAAAAAGGGATGAAATGGAAAATTCTACAGGGGTACAAGGGGAAAATGAAGGCCTTTAGGTGAACAATTTTTTGCAATCAAAGAGGCTTTATAATGGGAATCAGCGGAGGGGATTTCATCACAGTTGAAAGGCATAGGAGACTTCAAGGATAATGTGTCTTCAGGGGAGATGCATTCATTGAAGGCTCAGAAACAATTTAGCCCCTTGCTTTTCTTGTCAAAAAATTTATAGGGGGCTAACAGTGGCTCCACATGGGGATGGCTTCTTCTTGAAGGAGTCAAGAATTCAGAAAATGATCTTTGGTCTAGGCCAGATGCCTGCTGCTTGAGCCACCTTTCTTCTTTGATTTTCAGCTGCCACAATTGTGAAGACATCAATTTAGCAGAAAAAATTTCCCAATCATTCTACCTACCCATTCTACAATCCTAGCATTTTTCTTCTAGGGTGCATTTGAGCTAGCAGACCCTTTACATCTCTTTAATTTTTTTTACAAACAAGAAAATAAGCCTATTCTATTTCTACCCTTATTACTCCCTAAGACCAGATTAAACTGTTGGTCTCACATGTTTCTCTACCTAATATAATATCTGTTGGGATTAAACTGTCCAGCAGATTTCTTCTCTATATTCTACAACAGAAATTTAAAAACAGTCAAACTAGGATTAGACAGTCTAGTTTGTTTTGGATCCAAGGCATAAAGACAGTTGCACATGGATAGAAACTTGCAGAAAACTGAAAAAAAAAACTTGAAGGCTTGAAATCTGAAGTCTGAAGCATCCTTCTTTCTTTTGTGACTCAAGTTTTGAGCTTGTTAGAGTCACTTTCTCCTTTTTTTTAATTTCAGCTCTGGTTTTGGGCTTGTTAGAGCTGACTCTTTTCCTTCTTTGCTGGTCCAGGTTTTGGGTGTTTTTGAACCAGCTATCTTCATTTTCTTTGGCTCAGGTTTTGATCTTGTGAGAGCCAATCTTTGCACTACAGAGGTTCATGTTTTGAGCATGTCTGAACCTCTCCATTCTCTTTTTTTGTTTTTTTGGAACATTCTCTCTTTTCTTGAAAACAAACACTACAATGGTATGTACAATGGAAATGGAAACTGAAAATTGGAAATCAGAAGAAGTAGTGTTTGAGCATCCTGCCATTGACAGGACCCCGAAACAACTCTGTACCATCTAACTCTTGTAGAAAGAAGGCATTCGGACCCACAGTGGCCTGGATGATGTAGGGACCTTGCCACAAACTGTCAAACTTGTTGTGATTTCCTTTGTCCTCTCTCCTTGAGTCCCACTTCAGAAATTTATCTCCAATTTTGAAATCAGAGGCCTTAGTTCTTTTGTCAAATAACTTCTTGATATTTTCCTGAAATTTGATAGCTCTGTTATAGACCTCCTCCCTTGTTTGCTGAAGATAAATTTTTTGGTTTATCCTTCTCACCATACTGTCTTCTTCTGTCTGTATCTCTTGAACAAGTTTAATCACTGGTATTCCAAGGCTGGTGGGGAAAACTGCTTCTATCCCATAGACAAGCTTATAAGGTGACATGCCAATGGATTTCTTTGTTGTAAACCTGTCATCCCACAGGGCATGCACTAACTTGTTATGCCATGAATTTTTGTTCTCTTCCAGCAGCTTTTTGATGATGGTCACTAGGCTCTTGTTTGATGATTCAGCTAATCCATTACCTTGAGGGTAATAGGCAGTTGAATGAATGAGTGCTATTTGATACCTGTGACAAAAATCAACCATTTTCTTGGATCTGAAAGCAGCAGCATTATCAGTGATTATTTTCCTTGGGCAACCAAACCGAGAGAGGATATGACCTTCTAGGAAACTAATGATGACTGAATCTGTGGCATTCCTAGTAGGTATGGCCTCTATCCACTTAGTGAAGTAGTCTGTGGCTATTAGGATCCATTTTTGTTGTGCAGAAGAAGCAGGGTGAATTTTCCCTATGAAATCTAGGCCCCATTGCAGAAAGGGGCCTTCAACAGTGATGGGTTGTAGAGGTAAGGGGAGGAGTTTTCTTTTGCCTTCAAAAATCTGGCATTTGTGGCAGGAAATTATCATCTTATGGACATCATTGAAGAGTGTAGGCCAATAGTAGCCAGCTCTGAGTATTTTGTTTGTAGTAGCCTTCCAGCTCAGGTGGCCTCCACACTCTCCTGCATGGAATTCTTGTTTAATCCTTTCTGCTTCAGACTCAGGAAAAAATTTAAGCAATAGGCCATTGGAATTTTTCTAGTATAAACCTTCATTCATTATGCAATAGCTCCTAGATTTTAGCTTTAATAATCTGGCCTTGGTCTTTGATAGTTCAGGAGGGGCATTGAGGTGCATAAGCACATACAAAATGTCAGAATACCAAGGACAGCTCTGAAAATTTTCCTCAACAGTGGGATCAAGTGGTCCCTGCTGCTCATCCAAGGCATCTACCATGTTAATTTCTAGGGCTTGTATATTTGATTCAGCCATTAGTTGAGCTAAGCCCTGACCTTTAATCAGTTTGGTGGGTTTTATCTCAAGGTCGTACTCTAAAATCACAGCAATCCATTTGCCCCTTTTCCCATCTGGGTCTTGGGACAATATGTCCTTAACCACTATATTTGGCACATAGGTTATGGTGTGGGAATGCAGTATGTACACCCTAAAGTCTTTCAAGGCCTTAACCAAAGCATAAACATGTTTTTCCATTATGTTTTATTTCAAGGGTGAATCTCTGAGTGCTTTGCTAAAGAAATAAATGGGTTGTTCCATTCCCTCTGATTTTCTCTGCAGTAGAACTGCAACTATTGTATGCTTGGAGGAAAATGAAAAAATCATGAAATATTTTGAGAAATCTGGGCTGATTAGGACAGGAGCCTGAGTGAGTGAAAGTTTTACTAATTCAAAAGATTTCTTAGCTTCAACATTCCACTTAACTCCTACACCTTTCTTCAGCATGTTAGTCATATTCCTAAGGTGTTCAGCTAAGTTGGGAATAAACCTCCTGAGGAAGTTGATTTTCCCAATGAAGGACTGTAATTCTTTGATGTTTCTTGGGTGTGTGATTTGTAGTATTCCCTCAACTCTTTGTGGGTCTATCCTAATACCCTTCTCATATATGATATGGCCAAGAAGTTTTCCTTCTTGCAGCCCAAATATAGTCTTTTTAGGATTCAGTGACAGACCAAACCTTCTGCATTTTTCAAACACTTTTCTTAGGTGTTCTGGGTGTTCTTCCTCAGTCTTGGAATACACTGTTATGTCATCCAGATAGATGACAATGAAGTATCCTATTTCATCTAAAAAGCTATGTTCATTGCTCTTTGGAAGGTTGCAACAACGTTCATCAGTCCAAAGGGCATCTTCACATACATAAAGGTACCCCATGGAGTGGTAAAGGTCGTCTTGAGTTGATCTTCTGGGATTACTAAGACTTGGTTGTAACTTGAGAAATCGTCTAGTAGGGAGATCCTTTTAGAGCCTACTACCCTCTGAAGAATATGTTCCATTTTAGGCAAAGGGTAATTATCTTTGAGTGAGGCTCTATTAAGATTCCTGAAATCAATACACAGCCTGATCCCCCCTTTTATCTTTCTCACAGCCACTAGGTTTGATACCCAGTCAGAGAACCTCACAGGAACAATTATACCTGCTTCATACATCTTCTTAATCTCTTTTTCCACTGCAGGCAATTGTTTTGGGTTTATTCTGCGAATTTTTTGTCTAAAGGGCTTCTGATTTTATTTCAAGGGTATTTTATGTTGTATAATATTTGTGTCATAGGCCCTTAATTCCTCATAACTCCAAGCAAACACATCAATGAATTCCTTGAACAGTTCAATGTATTTATTTTTCATGTTTGCAGGCAGGGACTTAGCCAATTTGATCATCTTGGGTTTATCTTCAATGCCTATGTTGCATTCCTCGACATCAGAGTCTGCATGTTCTATAGTGGGCTTTTTTGCTACATCATCGAATTCAAAAAGGTCTTCTAAAGGTGCCAGACCTCGAGGTATGTTCTTGTCGTTGGCCTGTAGCACCTCTACTTATTCACTATCTACGTTTTCACATTTTTCGACTGGATTTCCAATCTCTTCGTTTGGAGTGTTTATTTCTATGTTACAGGGTGGTTCTTATTCATCTAAGGACTCTTCACTTCGGTAGCTACCGTCAGCTTTGGGGTCTGAATCAGAAAATTCAAACTCATTCCTGCCTACTAGGAAATCCTCAATCTGTTTATCTCCTTCAAAAACCTGCCAATATTTTTCATTATTCAGCACTGCAGGTCTGAATTTGGTCTGAATGATGATCTGTTGGTCACTTGGGGTCTTAGGGTATGAACTAGCTACGTAAGATAATCCGTTTTCAATGACATTTTGACCCCTAGGAACAAACACTAATTCGTATTCAACAAATGTTTTCAATAAATCCATAGTTTCATTCCTGTAAGCTCTCAATCTAAGATGTTTCGCTGTGTATTCGCCATTCACCTGTTTGATAATTAGCTCAGATTCCCCACGCACAGTTATCCTACATGCTCCTAGTCTTTTCAACAGAGTTATGCCTAGGATAAGAGCCTCATATTCTGCAATATTTTTTATACATTTGAAATGTAGGTTGCAGGCATGGCTCTCTGGGTTATGTATCCACACTCCTGCTCCAGCAGTTCTCCTAGTGCATGACCCATCGAAATTCATCTCCCACAAAGGTTCGTTATTTGTTTTATCCTCACTTCATTCCCTACAGCTGGGTCTGTCATTATGTTGCATTATGGGAGCTGCACTAGGCTGTGGGTTGTTTTGTTTTTCGTAATGGGTGTGGAAATCAAAGAGGTGACTAGTTGGCTGATTGGGCTTTATTTCTGGTTCACCTTTATTTTTTGCTTCAGTGCACTATTCTGACTTTTCTACATCATTCTCCTCCGAGTCTAGAGTAGCCATTACGTTAAGGTCTATGAGTTATGTTTCCTTGTTTGTATCTCTGTTTTGGGACTCTGACCCCTATGAGGATTCATCATTACAAAGGATAAAGGAGTCAAGTTCTGTATGTACAGAGTATAAAGGTGAATTTTCAAGCCTTTCGGGGCTACTAACCAGGAATTTCATTTGTGCTTCTCTGTACAATCTTCTAAGTTGGCCAAAGATGGGAATTGTGGCATAAGCCCCATCCATCTGCATAGTTCCTTGCAGCTTGGCTCCCCATGATCTTGATAATAACATGCCATACTTGGGGGGCACATCAGCCACAACAACATCCATGACCATACATTTTGCTGGAATCTGGGCAAGGCTCACACATAAATCTTTGATCAGGCCAAGACACTTTACTCTGCTAGAGTCAAATGAATATAGATCTTTATAGGGATGGGTTATCTCTAGGCCTAA
This sequence comes from Pinus albicaulis, assembly GCA_034641835.2. Lineage (NCBI taxonomy): Eukaryota > Viridiplantae > Streptophyta > Pinopsida > Pinales > Pinaceae > Pinus > Pinus albicaulis. Next base: position 947,549,115 of record CM076582.1, read on the forward strand.
TCTTTCCATCACTACTTTAGGCATCAGATTGTGTGATGCCCCAGAATCATGCATTGCATTGTGGAGAATCTTATCATGGACATTAAGACTGATATAGAAAGGTGGCACTACCCCTTCCTGAAACTTTCCTTCTATCTTTAGACAAAACAGAAGGGCAGGTTGGTCATCACTCAGATTTACAGTGTCACTGTTCTCGCCTAGATTTAATGCTTTCAAAATTTGGCCTTTATATACATCCTGAGTGGCCAACTCAGAGAGTGAGACAGAGATTTTAATTTTCGCAATCTCACTTTCCAGATTGAAAGTGGACTGACTCCTTGGAATGTTCAACTCTGTTTTTTTAGTCACCGCCTTAGTGGTTGAATCAGTGTGCTGATCCTCACTCTGTACAGTGTTATAAACTATTTTATCAGGAGTAATAACTGTAGTGTTAGTACTGCTTGTTGGTTTACCTTGTTTATCAGTGTTTTGGTTGTCTTTTTCTTTGCTCCTCCCAGAACTCTCAGCTGCTGATTTGTTACTTTCAGCAATCACTTTAGAAGTTTTCTCAGGCCTCTTCTTGATGGTAGCCTTAGAAGCTTTTGGTTTGGCAGTATCTAAGATCTTTTTGCTTCTAAGTTCATATTTTTCTCTGACCTGCATCATGGCATTTTCAAACCCTAACCTGTAATCCTCAAATTCTAACCATTCCTCATCCCAATATGTGGGTGAGGATTGATCTTCTTCTGTGTAACAGTTGTGGATTGAATTTTCTGTTTCAAACATGTTTATTGTGTTCCCCTCAGACTCTTCTATGATCCCCACATCCTCATCAAGAAATTTCTCTTGGAATGGGAGAATAAATTGCTGATCTGATTCTCTTTATCTGTTGGGAGTGGCATTATTTCTTCTAAAGTTCTGGTTCTGGTTATGGCTTTGGTTTCTGTTTTGGTTACTGACTGAGACAACCATTTTTTCCATCATTTTTTGTAGCCTTTCCACATTTTTAGATAAACGGTCATAATTTGGATCAGATGTGGAAGCTACATTGTCATCTCTATATGTTACCCTTTTTTCAACTCTCAATCTTGCTTTTTTCTCAATCAAATTTGCCTCTACACTCACTGCTCCCTTTTGCATGTCTTCCAATGTGTTGTAATCCCCCTCCCAAAGCTGGTAGGCCATGTAAGCATCCAGGCCTTCAGTATATTTCACTAGGACCATACCTAGGGGAGGTTTCATGTGTGGTGGAAGAGCACTATAAACACTGTTAAACCTTGTAGAGTAGTCCTGGATGCTCTCTCCCACATTTCTTTTCAGGTTCTTGTATTCTGCTAGGATTTGGAGAGGATTTGCCTTAACTTCCCATTTTTTTATGAAGGTCTTATATAATTTTGGGAGGTCTTGGATACTATTAGGAGGTAGGCCTTTGAACCATTTCTTCACATCACCTCCTAAGCTCTGGGAAAAGATTCTCATTTTGACTATATCATCATCTATTTCGATGTAGTCAAAAGAATCTTCCATCCTATCTACATGGTGTTGGGCTGTGGTAGACTCCTTTGCAGTGAAGTGTGGGATCTTTGATTGATAATCATTGGGTAAGGGTACTAGAGGCTGAGGTAAAACTAGAGGTGTGTACCAGGCTACCATGATGATGTTCTGATGAGGCAAAGGGTTAGCTTGAGCAGCTGGTATATGTATGACAGGAATATTATGACCAACAGAAGACTGATGAGCAGATCTAGGATGACTGAGCCCCAATTTTTGAATGAAGTGGATATCAGGAGGTGTAGATGGAGGGGTCTGCCTATTCCCAAGGTGTCTACCACTTTGAGGTGGTGAACCAGGAAGCTCAAGGTCTGGCTGGTCTAGGAAACTGAATGACCTAGTTCTATTTTGAGTGCCTAGGTCAAAAAATGGGTCTGATAGAGCTGTAGAGTTTTCTGGTGTAGAGTTAGCTCTATGGATGTGGCTGGAAATAGTTGATTGTTTATGTGTAGGAGATCCCTTAAGGATGCTCTCAAGGTTGTCAAATATTTCAGGTGGTTCTGGGTTAGGGTAAGCTCTTGTGTGAATGGTTCTGAAAGCCAGAGTGTTGTTCTTAAACAAGAAGCTTAACCCTACTTGTTCCTTCCATTGTGGTTGATGTTGTTATGGGCTTCTGGTCTCCCAGTGGAGTCTTATGTGAACCAAGATAATCAGCAGGCCTACTGATCACCAGTGGAGTCTTTAAATCATTTAGGAATTATGGAGCCACCAGGTGGAAGGTTTAGGATGTTTCTGGAGGGTACACTGTCCACCACAGTGCTTATGAGATATCCCTTTTCAAGGATATCTTGAAAACACAACAAAATCTAACCAGAGATTGACTAGGAGGGCATTAACCAGATATGTCACCTCTGAAAGAGTGTGAGATCTAGAGGCTACCTGGCCCTTTCCAGACTCTGTCTAAGAGTGTGGGAGAAAACACAACAAATGGTACAGAGGTTGATCTGTGAATAGGAATGTTTAACTACCAACCTAACCAGAGATTATAGGTTTCTGAGGTTCTTATGATGTAGTAAGGTGAGAAATACCCAAAATTTTCCCCAGTAGAGTCGCCATTATGTTGGGGTTCCCATGTTTTGGCCAGATTAGCAAGACCAAAAGATGAGACAACATCAAACCACTTTTAGACCTCAAGATCTAGCCCTCCTGGGTCCAGAGAGGGATCTCTCTATGATATGTCAAAGGTATATGACTTTGAAGCTCAGTGTTAAGATGTTAGGCTAGTTATAAGGCTTAGGGTTTGTTTGTTTGATTGTTTGTTTGGTTGCTAGTTATCAGGTAAGAAGGGTTCAATGTAAGACAAGGATGAGAAAAGAAGATTTAGGCAGAGGTGAAGTATTCCAGGGAGCATTCAAAACCATTGGGAAATGGAGTCAAGAAAGGATTTGCTTGCTAATCCATATGCAGGCTTTCGATTGGTCTAGTCATCTAAAAAATTGGATCTTAAAGATGATAGTGTGGTATGAAATGGTAAGGGGGGAGGAACAAATAAAGTTTAGAGCACAAAGTTGAAGACCTGAGATCAGAGAGAGACTTTGAACTCTCAATGCTTCGGCCTCCAACTTGAGGGATCTTAGAAAGGCCAGTTGGTCGTACAAGGATCCTAGTGGATAGGGCTAACTCTAATCCCCAGTGTTCCCAAATCTTCCAACTAAATCATAACAAGAACATCCAAGAACAGATTCATTTAATTCATACATCAGAGAGCAGGCAATAACATCCACTACACTGGTTAAATCAACTGAAATCAATTCTTAGATAACACATTCAGTAGAAAACATCAAAGGCGAGGAGAGAAGAAACATAGGGTACCTAACAAGGGTAGATCCTATGCCAATATTCTGATGCAAGCCAGTAGAAACGAAATGAAATGAATTAAAACACAGAGATAGGAAACATCACCGCTGCTTTAGATCAGGATCCAAAGAAATGTGCTTGTCATATTAAATAGCAATACCAGTCAAGTACAACATTGCTAATAGCTAAATACTCAGTCTGAAAACATCTTTTTCAGCCTATCTTACAACTTTACACAGAGACTTATCTCAAGAGAAACAACTTACAATTCTCTGATAACTGATCAACAACCTATACAATGAGTTTCTTCATGAATTTATAGCTCCAGAGGAGCAGAGAAGGTAGGTGAAAAACTAAATGCAGCATTAAAAACTTATAAGAGGAAGAAGGCTGAAGCCCACTCTATATAAATTATGTGCATTAATTTGTGGCACTCTTGGGTGAAAGAGTGGTCTTCGTCAGGTTTCCATTTACTCCAGGTATGCCTCTGATGTACTCTGCTGCAGCATTATGTAGTACTTCTGGTGAATAAACAAAAATAAATCAATTATTCAAGTTTGCCATGTTGTGCAACTAAAGCTTCTGATAGCGTAGGACTGTTGTCAGGGTGGGAAATTCTCTAGGAACATGGTATAGAATAAAAGTTGTATGGGCACTCTATCCTTTATGGGGAAAACATTCTACTGATGTGCAAACCCTAAAATACATAAATTTCTGCGTGTTTTACCCTCTATGTGCTCCATGATGTCTTCGCTCTGGTACTTTTGCCTCTAAACCACTGAATTAAGGCTCCAAGATCTTCATTTCGTGCCTTAGACTCTTTGCTGCTCCCGTACTTTCTCTGTCGGTGAAAACTGCGCTTTTAATGGTTCTGGGGGAGTTTTATATAATTCAAACCCTGTTCTTTTAATGCAAGACCTGTCATGGCTCCTTCCCAGGCCCCTTCTTCATAATTCTAGTTCCTGCAAATGGTCTTTCCTATGTTCTTGCCACTGTAATACACACTGTGAAATTATGGTGGCTTTCACCCTCTGATAACCTTGCAAAACACGAAAACCCGTTAAGAAAAACATATATGGAGGTGGTGGATGTGACGGGGGTAACGAGAATGACTATGCAGACTGGTGAGATGGTGAAAAATACTGTGGAGGGCATGCAGTGTGAGGGAAACAGTGGGAAATATAGTTGGAAGGTGGCACGGATGGCAAATCCAATGGAGAACCTTAAAAATCGACCTTGGAATGGAATAAATATGAAGGGACGAGCGAATATACAATGGAAACACGTGGAAGGATGATGTGGCGGTACGGGGTCAACGGCAGGCGTGTGGTCAGATCTGGACCGTCCGATCTCGGAGGAGATCAATGGCTGGGGACACGACGGAGGGCGATGGACAGTGGGCCAGGGGTACAGATGCCTCTGGTTAAACTCCGCGCAACTTCGTGGAGCGACAACCGTTAGATAGGTGATTGCAGATCGGACGACTGATATGTATATCACTCTGTGTCTTGTGTCGAACGATAACGCGCGATGAGTGGGCAGTTTTGAAATATTGCCGCTGCCACGTGTCATTTGATGAGTGTAATCGCTGCGAAATGGGGAAAATCGCCCGCCCTTCAAAAGTGGTGCGATGAAAACTGGCAGTTTCTGAGTAGTGCGCAGGCGGGGACCACCAGGGCGGAAGCATTTTGGATCGTCGGATCAATGGCTAAAAGGACGGCTGATATTCAAATGGGTGGTGAACGGGTTGGGCCATGGGCTCTATGGAGCCTGCGATGACCGTCCGATCTATAGAGATCGACGGTTTAAAATGCGCCCGATATACAACTGCGGTAAGCGTTGTCCGCCTTGGCACCTGGTTCTAGCGCCGGGGTCGCGTGGTGGAAAAGATGAGGGGGCTAGTGCTGAAAGGTGCTGAGCCCATATATGGAGAATATGGTTTTTTGTTTTGGGCCATTTTTAGTGCATTTTCAGACCAACAAAGGGTAACGATAGGGGAAATAAGGGGAAATAAAACAAACCAGGGGTATTATGTATGGTTTAGGGGGGATTTTGGGAAGGTTTAGAAGGATTAGGGAAGGGAATTTGGGGTAAAAGGGGAACTTTAGAAAATGGAAAAAGGGATGAAATGGACAATTCTACAGGGGTACCAGGGGCAAATGAATGCCTTTAGGAGAACAATTTTTTGCAATTAGAGAGGCTTCATAATGGGAATCAGCAAAGGGGATTTCATCACAGGGAAAAGGCACAGGAGACTTCAAGGATGATGTGTCTTCAGGGGAGATGCATTCATTGAAGGCTCAGAAACAATTTAGCCCCTTGCTTTGCTTGTCAAAAAATTTATAAGGGGCTAACACGTCGCACGACAGACCGCAGACGTTTCCCTTGCTATCTCACAGACGGCGCAGCTCGAAAAAGTGGTCCACCAGCTCGGCACAAAGGTCCTAAATGAGCTCCCGGCTACAACTCCACTCCAGGCTATAGTAGAAGGCTTGGTTGCAGCACTAAAGGCATCTAGAACTGAAATACAGACCCTCACGACCCAAATGGACTGAAAAATCACCACATTACAAACCCAATTACAGCCTGCCACACCTCCGGAGGTACGAGCCCAACGTGCTGCGCTAGTAATAGAAGCCACGGACATCATTGCGGGACAGCTTACCTAGGGTACTCAGTGGCTCGATTCGACCATGCAGCTCTGGACAGCAGTCTAGTTCAACCCGGTTCTTCAGAACATCAATCATGACTTACAATAGAAGGAAGCCACTTTCAATCAGATCGAAACTACCTTGCCCTCCTTAGTCCCTGCATGGAATCTGGCACGCTTGAAGACTAGCAACACACTTCGAGATACGATTGAGGGTCTCTGCTGAACGAAGCATGCCATCACAAAAATATTGAAGCCATGGGCTGACGCTGCACTCTAGCTATCACAGGATACCAATGGCGTGATCGAGCGACTCAACCAGATATTAGAGCGGGTTACCATGGCTACTGAAGGACTGACCTCCCAGAAGCTTGTAGACATCGCGTAGAGTATTTCTGCTCAGAGTCAAGAAGTGTTACCTCTGCTGATCACAACCATCAATGCCCTACATGCGTAGGTAGAGATCGCACCACCATAGTGACTCGGGACGAGTCACAAGATTGTGTTGGGGAACTGTTGGAACAGGGTTTCCTATAAGTTGCGAAACTGGTCTAATTTTGTATATTTATTATTATATTTATTCTAGCGTAGGGGTTTTGGGGTGGGTCAAAGCCTCGAAAGCATTGTAACAGGTCAAAGGGTAGACCTAGAGTCTGCAAACCACGGTTTTCAGACCATAGGAAAGATTAGGCTAGATTGTTATAAATAGAGGGACATTTTGAATTGTAAAAAAATAAGATGATGAGATCTTGATTGGAATTGTGGCTTAGTAGATATTTTTAGATTTTTTGGGAAAGGACTCCTACTGGCTGTGTGCGCGGAGATCCCAAGTCCTTCTGTGTGCGGACCCTGCTGATGTGTGCGCAGGTCGGGTTTGTGTATTATAAGAAGGACTGAAGGATTAATGAATGAGAAAGGTTGTTGCATAGTTGAATGTATTTGTACAATTGATGCGAATCTTTGATAGCTATTTTGTTATGCATATTCTATGTTAAGCTGCGAAAGTATTTTGTTAATAACTTTAATGCAAAGAATAACTTTAATGCTGCACTATTGTTTTAGAAGTATATGATTTTTTGATTACAGTAAGTATAGTTGACCTTGCGCACATGGATGTGAAGGATATCTATAGATCCGGTTCTGAGATAGGCAATCTGGTCATTATAAAGCCATACGTAGCTCTGCTTGGCCTACCTATCCTCTCTCAGGGTGCGGAAACCTGGTTGCAGCACCCACCCATACTGCTTCGGGTGAGACTTTGACCTGTGCAAGCAGGTCACTACCAAAAGGGCCAGTAGTATAGGGGTTTTTTGGCAAACCTTAACCTTTGAACCTAGGACAGGACCCCTCGAGCCAACAACGCAACTTTTCAAAGAGCTATGCCTTACACATTTCATGGTATCAAACACATTGTGCAACCCTACTTGGATGACTTACCTGCTCATTCTTTATGCAAGAAAGATTATCCTACACATTTACGTGCCATCTTTATGCGATGTAAGTGTTGAGATTCAACAAGATGATGATCCTAGTGAAAATTAAGCACCTACACTAGGTGGGGCCCGCAGGATACTTTTAGGTGATATTTCCATTTTTAGAAGTTGTATCAAAGCCTATTTTTAGCAGTAATATATTTATAGATGGTTGAGAAAATTATATGGATGGATGGGCACCTATTTTTGGAATGCATGTGCGAAGTTGTTTCGTGGAATACATGTCTAAAAATAGAATGCATGTCGATTATTGTTATCTCTTAACAATAATTAGACAATAAATAATAATATATTCTCTTGAAGCACTTGATTTCAGTTAATTGATGTGGAAAAATAGTTAACTGAAGGAATTTCGAGTTCAAAGGTTGGTTGGTGGGACATGCTAGTGGACTTCATTGTAACTGAGTGATACAAAATTGTAACATAGTTGGATGTGTAGTTATGTAAGTTGTAAAGTAGTTTAACTCAGTTGTGCTAGTTGTAACTACTTGTAACTAAAGATACACTAGTGAGAGATCAATGAATTAAATATTAAATTAATTCACATGGAGTGATCTCACATGCAACTGAATATTTACTACTGTTAACTACATGCATGTCAGATCCAGTGGAGACCTAGTTGAGAGATAGGTGAAAGGGATAGTTTGACTATCAATTGTGACTATAGTGGGTGCACACTTGCAACCAAACACACATTGGAGATGCCAATGAGGATTGCACAGTCAAGGCAAGGCAAGATCAAATTCATTCAGGGATTGTGATCAACAGGGATTGCGCAGTGGAGGCAGGGTGTCAAGAGGCAGTAAATTGGTGCATGTTTATGCCAATTTTTGCATGACAGTGTGAGACAATTGTATTTTGTACTGAGAGCTCTTGGATTAGATTTTTGTATGATATTTTTTCATGCTTTCCCGATAAAAACATGTGTTATGTGTGATTGATATTTCTTCATGTGTTTGCAATTGGCAATTAAATTTCCGCAAAACTTTAAGTAGAAGGATTCTGTATTTAACAATGACATATAATTGTTATATTAGGAGAATCCAACAATACATAATTGTATTAAAATTTCTACAGTAAGCATTAAAAAATTCATTTGAATCCACACAAATGTGTATTTTGTGTAAAATTAGGACATTTACTTGGGTTCATTATTTCAAAGGAAGGCATTTGTGTTGACCCGTTGAAGGTTGAGGCCATTGTTAATTTACCTCCTCCTTCCACTCTTTGCCAACTCCAGAGTTTACAAGGGAAAGAAAAAATTCTATGCTTTTTAACCCAAATTATGCGGAGTAGACTAAAGGTTTCAATCGGTTATTAAAATAGGATGTTCCATTCATCTAGGATGATCTTGCCGATAAATATTTTGATGCACTCAAACACGCATTGACCCATGCACCATTATTGCATCTGCCTGATTATCACCGAGAATACTTTTTGTATTTATATGTGTCTCATTCCATGATTGAAATGGTTTTATTTCAAGAGGATGAATCCCACAATGAACATGTTAATTATTACCAAAGTCAGAATCTCGCCCAGATAGAGATCATGTATTTGCATGTGGAGAAATTGGCCTTGGCAGCCGTTCAAGCTTTCCAACGATTCCGTCATTCAATTTTGTTATGTAAAACCATAGTGATATCTAATTTCAAACCTATTATGTACATTTTGACGAAACAATTTCTCAGGGGAAAATACTCTAAATGGATAGTTATCATACAAGAGTTTGATCTGGACTTCGAGAAATCCAAGTCTAAGAAAAAACTGATTTTTCAGAACTTATGTGTGATTTCACCTATACTGAATTAGAAACAGTGGCACAGGACCATCTTGTTGATGAATCTTTGTTTATAATCAGTACATTAAATCCTTGGTATGGAGATATCATTATATATCTTCAAACCCAAACCTTTCAACCAGACCTTTCGCTATCTGATTGACATAGAATATGATACCAATCTCAATGATACAATATTTTTGGCAACACTCTTTATCATCGTGGTTCCGATTCTTTTTTTTGACGTTGTATAACTCACGAAGAAGCCGAAAGGGTCTTAAATGATTTCCATTTTGGAGCGTGTGGTGGTCATGTGTCTGGGTTTTCCACAACCCAAAAGATATGTTGGGTATTTCTGGCCATCACTATTTAAATATTGTATTCTTGTGGTTATAAAATGCCACAATTGCCAAATTTTTGATCAAAATATGTGTGCAACTCCAGCTCCTCTTCACCCAATCATTGTTGTCGGTCCTTTCACAAAATGGGGCATCGATTTCATAACATGTAACCCTCACTCGTCCTGGGGGAATGGGTATATTATTCTTGCTATAGATTACTTTACCAAATGGTCCGAGGTGATGCCTACATTCACAACTGATGGAAAAACTACAACAATTTTCATATTCAATCACCTGATTTCTAGGTTTGGTGTCCCTCAAGCTATCGTTACGGACCATAGTAGCCACTTTAGAAACATTATGATGATTGAAATTTTCGCTCAACTTAGCATACACCATGATAATTATACACCATACACCCCCACAGGCCAATGGCCAAGTTGAGACTGTCAACAAGGTTTGAACCAACATGATTTAACAGATTGTAGAGAGTCATAAAACAAATTGGCATACCATGATTTTTTCTGCATTGTGGGCATACCGTACCTCTGCAAAAACATCCACAGGGTTTACTCATTTTCAACTTGTTTACGGTTTGGAAGTCGTGTTACCCATTGAATGTGAAATCTCGTCACTCAAATTATCCATAGAGTTATTACCAACTACCTTTGAAGAGGATAAACACTTCTTATACCTAACACAGTTAGATGAGACTCGTCTCACTGCTGCATTAGCTGCCGAAGCTCATAAAAAACATCTTAAGGCTCAATATGATCATAGTGTTAACCCTCACATATATTCAGAAGGTGACCTAGTTTTAGTATACAATCAAGCTCATGACAAACTAGGTGTTGGTAAATTCGAACCAATGTGGCATGGTCCTTATATTGTTAAGCATGTGCTTGCAAAAGGGGCCTATGAGTTAATCGATTATGGAAACATCTCTTTAGATAAGCCCATAAATGGCCTTTATCTCAAGAGATATTATGCATGATTTTTTGTGTGGAGATCCTTTTTGGACATTAGTTACATTTTAGAACAATGTGTCTTAGATTAGAACATTGTGCCCTAGATTGGTTATTTTTCTTTACGGGGTTTCGCTACTTTTGATGCTTATATTGATTACTCTTGATACTGTAGATGTTGACGTTCCTTCAAAATTAAATTGGCTTTGCTGATAGCCCCTGTCGTAGTACACGAAACATTTCTTCCGCTGCTTGGGTTATCTATTCACCCACCAATGAGTTAGTTTCTATTCATGGTATTTTCCTATGTCAAACAATGAACAATATTGCAAAATATAGCGCAGTCATTGAGCTATTTGATTCCATTGCATTTTTATAAGATGTTTAATTGTTAGGTTAGATTTGCAACTCATTGTATTACATTTAAACGATGTTTATGCTATCAAAAATCCGTCTTTTTTAAGAATGTTTTTAAGGGTTCGTCTCTTGGAAAGACAATTTGATTACATTGAATATCAACACATTTTAAGAAATTTAAACACATTGGATAATGCATTAGCTAATCAAGTTTTAAATAGACATTTGCAGCATCAAAAGTAAAAAAAAACAATATTTAATCCATATCGAACAAGATACCCAAAGATAGAAAGTAGTAATATCATTAGGTAAATATAGCTGTGTGTCAAAATATATTAAATTGTCTATGATCATAGGTTTCAAAACACCTTATGATCTAAATATATTGATACAAAAAACAAAATTCCAATCTAGACCAACCATCAACTATCCATGAAGATGATCATGGTAGAAGAGTATAGCACGCACCACTCTATGTAGATATCGCCTGAATGGACCTGGAACCCCAGTCACATGTCTCTAGAGCCTAAGCAACAGATCATCTGTCCCAGTCTCTGGGATGTCAATAACCAACCTCTCTATGTTTTTTTCTAGCTCTGCAAGGGGCTTTAATGCATCGGTCAGTGGTGGACCTATTGCTATAGGTTGTGCATCTCGTCTGTCTAAATGATGAAGCATCGCTGGTCGTGTTGGGCCAACATATGTATTTTAATATTTTTATCAGTATTGGACGATTAATAATAAAATAAAATTAGATAAAAAAAAATTCAAAATGATATATTTTACCCGATGCATCCCACTGTGTTTCTGGTGGGAGTGATGTGTTAGGGTCTCCCCTGAAATCTACCCCTACATAAGGAAAAGCCTCAATCATGAAGATTTGGCACCTAAGCCATATATAAAACTGAGGGGTTGTTGGAGCAGGGTCCCTTGTGTAGAAATTTGAATAACTGATATATTATTCACCGAGATTCTCCTGATCACACACTATTTTAGCTTCATGCATAATACAGAATCTCTTCTACCACATGCGGAAATAAAATCAATTGCATGCATACATTAAAACCACAAACAATAACACATATGAACACAGTATTTAATGGGAAAGCTTAAATTTGAAAACCCCAACTATCTGTATATTGTATGTCATGGAGATCATGTAACAATCATAGTACAAAAGCTCCTCACAAGCTCTCATGCACACCCTCAATTGCTACACACTATCAAGCTAGATCTAGCAAAACACATGCTTCAACCTTTTGCCACTTGATAGCCAGCCTCTATTGCGTTATTAATGCTATGGGATGGATTCATTAAATAGATAAACCACTTGGCTTAAACTGCGCAATCCTCATGGGCTACTCCACCTATCTGTGTGTTGCAAATAGAAACAATATAGTCACAATTGATAGTTAACCTGTGCTTTCACCTATTCCTGCACTGGTCTCCACTGAAATTGTCCATGCACTGAAGTTAACTGATGCATTCTTTAGTTGATTTATGAGTTTATAATTAGTGAATTAATTAATAATTAATTCACACCACTCTCACTAATTGTATCAATTAGTTAAACCGAATACAAATAGCTCAACTATGTTTAGATTAGTTAAACTGAATACAACTCCACTAACTTCCTCAATCAACTCCACCAAACTCTGTCACATGAGTTCTAACTGAAGTATCCATGCAATAGCTCCACTTAACCCCTAGGAATAGCGTAATTCCTTCTGTCATCTCCTGTGCCACATCTGTGCACTTAACTGAAGTGCTCCAAGAGAATAAGATAATGTTTAGAGTCTAAATATTATTAAGAGCTAATAATATTTGACATATCTATTTTTAGACTGGCAATCTAAAAATAGATTCCGCCCAATATGTCTAAAAATAGAAGTCCATCTATTTTTTTCCTACTTGACCAACCATCCAAAAATAGCATCCTGCAACTCATAGAACATGATCCATATGTCTAAAAATAGACATATTCTAAAAATAGACTTTGTGCCAAAAATAGCCTGCGGGCCCACGTAGTGAAGGCGACTCCTTTCCACTAATCTCATCATCTTGTTGCAATCTCAACACTCCCTCTCAACAAGATATGGATTATCTGTAACCCCTATCTTTCCCCTATGGTATTCGAATTTGCTCCTGGTGAGCGCCTTCGTCAAGATATCAGCTTCCTGATCCTCCGTAGGAATGTATGAAAGTAACATGACCTTCCGCTGCACACAATCTCTGATATGATGATACCGGATGTCAATGTGTTTAGATCTATCATGAAATACTGGATTAACTGAGAGTTTGATGCAACTCTGATTATCACAATAAATCACAGTAGGCTCTAAGTGTGAACCGAACAACCCGACCAGAATCTTCCTCATCCATATAGCCTCGCATGCAGCCAAACTCGCTGCCATATACTCGACCTCTACTGAACTGAGTGCCACGGATCTCTGCTTCCTGCTGTACCAAGAAACTGTTGTCGACCCGATACTGAAAATCCCTCCAGATGTGCTCTTTCTGTCCGTTGGGCTCCCTGTCCAATCTGCATCTGAGAAGCCATGCAGCTTCACTCCATCCAACTCGTCCGGTACCACAATCCATATCCCGATGTGCCTCTCGAGATATCTCAATACATAAGCTTCCCCGCCTTCCAAAAGAGCTTGGTAGTATTAACCATAGTTTCGTGAAAAATGTTTAACAAGATAGCTATTAAGTGTCGAGTCGTGTATCGACTAGATACAAGCGACCCCACCAACTGTCGATAAACAAGGCATCCACTACCTCCGCCGGCGGGCATCCTCCTTCCTCCAACCACCAGGAAGAGGAGTATCAACAGGCTTGCAGCCATGCATGTTGAACTTCTCCAGTATCTCCCGGGCATACCTACCCTGAGAAACAAACAGTCCACCACTGCACTGCTAAATTTCCAATCCCAGGAAATAATGAAGGAGGCCCAAGTCCTTCATTTCAAACTCTTTTGCAAGATCCTCCTTGCATGAGAGTATCAACAGCTCATCACCTGTCAAAATCAAATCATCTACATAAAGTACAATGATTAGCAACTTACCCTCCACCACAATCTGGTATAGGTTCGGATCCGCCTCACTCTTGGAGAATCCAAGTCTGGTGAAATAACTATCTATTTGTGTGTACCAAGCACGAGGTGCTTGTTTCAACCCATACAGTTCTCTCTTGAGCCTGCACACATGCGACTCGCTGCTGAAGATATCGAAACCTTCGGGCTGCTCTATGTACACCTCCTCCTCAATGACTCCATTGAGGAATGCAGTCTTCACATCCATCTGATGAATGTGCCACCCCATCTATGCTAAGAGAGCAAGAATCGTCCGTATGGAATAATACCTTGCTACAGGTGCAAAGGTCTCCTCATAATCGATCCCCTCTATCTGTGAAAAGCCTCGGGCAACAAATCTTGCCTTGTACTTCTCCACACTCCCTTCAGCTGCCTGCTTCACTTTGTAGATCCCTCTCGAACCCACCACTGATTTCCCTTCCGGTCTCCGAACAATCTCCCATGCACTGTTTCTAACAATCGAATCATACTCTTCCACCATGGCATCTACCCATGTGGGGTCCTCCACGGCTTCCTCGAAAGAGGATGGATCTGTCACGATACACTTGCTCACAAGAGCCATGTATCCAGTGTACTGATCAGGTGACTGTCTCTGTCTGCGCTGTGATGTAGGTGCTCCTACAACCTTCTCTCGTATCTTGAGTTTGGTCACCTTTTGTGTGCGCCCACCCTCTGATGGTTGGTGCTGCATGAGTGGTCTCTTCCACTCCATGAACTTCCTCATGTGGCTGATCCACATCCTGAAGCTCATCCTTAAGAACTAATAGCTCCTCATATGCATGCAAGTGTGGCTCCCTCTCAAGCGAACACTTCATGGCTTTCTCCTCCTGAAATTTGATATCCCGTCGCACAACAGTCTTGTGACTGTCTGGAAAATACACACGATAGTTGTGGGGTGTATCAGTGTACCCCACAAATATCCCAACCTCTGCAGTCGGCTCCAGCTTCTTCCTGGCATCCTTCGTCACATGAATGTAAACAAGTGAACCAAAAATCCTCAAATGGGAAATATCAGGCCTCTTACCAGAAAACGCCTCCTCGAGTGTACTCATGCCAAGTATCCTGTGAGGACAACGGTTCTGCACATATACTGCAATATTGCATGCCTCCGCCCACAAGTGTATGGGTAGGCCCTGATCATGCAACATCGCCCGTGCAGCACCCACGATCGTTCTGTTCTTCCGCTCAGCAACCCCGTTCTGTTGTGGGTTATGAGGTGCTATGAGCTCTCTTCGAATTCCTTCTGCGTTGCAAAAGTCCTTGAATTTTCCAGAGATGAATTCACCACCATTGTCGCTCCTAAGAGCCTTCACCTGCTTCCCCGATTCTTTCTCAACCAATGCCTTGAACTCACAGAACTTTGAGTATGTCTCGCTCTTCTTCTGCATGAAGAAGATCCAGTACTTCCGAGAAAAATCATCAACAAAGATCACATAGTACTTGTGCTTTGCTGTCGAAGCTACTGAGAAAGGTCCACACACGTCTGTGTGAATTCTCTCAAGGATCGTCGTGGCGCGACTATCCTTCTCGTGAAAGGTGGCTTTCACAAATTTTCCCAAGGTACACCCCTTGCACTGATCTGACTGCACAAGAGTGCCTTTAGGAAGCCCAGTAGAAATCTGTTGTAGTATCTTCAAAGCTCCATGGTGAAGGTGGCCCAATCTCCGGTGCCACAACTCGCCATCATCCTAGCTCACCACTCCTTCTGCCTTGCCTGCCATTGCTACACAGCCATCTACCTACAATTGATAAAGGTTCTTAACTCGAACCCCTGTCCTCCGGGTCTCACCAGTTGCCTTACTGCGCAGGAAAGCCTTTCCCTCTCTAAAGACAACATCATATCCCTTGTATTCTAACGTCGCCACAGAGATAAGATTCTTCTTCTCTCCTAGAACATGCATCACTTCCTTCAATCTGAAGGGTTTACCAGACTCCCTCTCAAAGGAAATGGTACCAATACCAGTCACACTGTATCTACCATCATCACCCATCTCGATGTGCACTCCAAGATCTTTCTCATCCAGATCAATAAACAAATCTCGATCTCCTGTCATGTGAAAAGACGCACCACTGTTCAGAAACCACACTGAACCCATCACACTTGAGACCAAGCATGTGATCAGCGAAAAATCCAGCTCAAACTGCGAGGCTAAGGCCTCTCCAGCTGCAGTCCCAACAGCCTGCTTATTTTTCTTCTCCTGCGGATAATTTGTGGCATAATGTTCGTGTTGGTGACAGTGAAAGCACTTCACCTTGGACATGTCCTACTTCTTTCCTTTTACACCGGATTGAGAAGATTTCTTACTCTTCCCTTTCTTTGCTTTGGCAGCCAAAGCACAATTCTCTTCATCAGAGTTCTTTGATGAAGATCTGTCCCTGGTACTTTGCCTTATCTCCTCTTGCACAAGATCCGACCAAAGTCGCTCCCATCCTGGCAATTTCTCCCGACCATTGACAGAGTCCTGATAGGAGTGCCAACTCTTCGAAATCCCAAGGAGAGCCAAGCTCACCAATTCCTCATCATCAACGGTCACCCCCACACTTCCCAGCTCATCCCTACATTGGATGAACTTCGTGAGGTACTTGGGCATACTGTCGCCTTTCTCCATCTTTATGTTTCTGAGTCTATCCTTGAGCACCAACTTCCTCTGGCCGCTCTTGCTTTGGAATAAATCTGTCAAGGTTTTCCACATCAAGAATGGATAAGCCTTACCATGAAGGCTGGACACTATGTGATCCTTCACACCCTCCAACAGAATCCTTCGACACTTTGCTGTCTTCTTTTTCCATGCATCAAGTACGACAACATCAGTAGAAGTAGGCTTTGGGACTTCAGCATCTATGAACTCCTTCACCCCATTGTCATCTAGCACGGCCTCCATCCTGTCCTTCCATGCAATATAATTTGAGCTGCCCTCAAGGGAATACTCCAATCGCTATCCATTGAAAGACATCTCAACTTCGACACCAAGAAAACACTGCTACAAATTTGAATTCCACCAACTCAAAACTCAACCGCTTCAATGTTTTGCAATTGCTCCAATGATCAATAACTCTCTAATACCATGTAGAAATTTGAATAACTGATATATTATTCACTGAGATTCTCCTAATCACACACTATTTTAGCTTCATTCATAATACATAATCTCTTCTACCATTGATCATCTAATGCAGAAATAAAATCAATTGCATGCATACATTAAAACCACAAACAATCACACATATGAACACAGTATTTAATGGGCAAGCTTAAAGCTGAAAACCCCAACTATCTGTATATTATATTTCATGGAGATCATGTAAAAATCATAGTACAAAAGCTCCTCACAAGCTCTCATGCACACCCTCAATTGCTACACACTATCAAGCTAGATCTAGCAAAACACATGCTCCAACATTTTGCCACTTGATTGCTAGCCTCTATTGCATTATTAATGCTATGTGATGGCTTCATTAAATAGATAAACCACCTGGATTGAACTGCACAATCCTCATGGGTTACTCCACCTATCTGTGTGTTGCAAATAGCAACAGTATAGTCACAACTGATAGTTAACTTGCTCTTTCACCTATTCCTGCACTGGTCTCCACTGAAATTGTCCATGCACTGAAGTTAACTGATGTATTCTTTAGTTGATTAATGAGTTTATAATTAGTGAATTAATTAATAATTAATTCACACCACTCTCACTAATTGTATCAATTAGTTAAACTGAATACAAATAGCTCAACTATGTTTAGATTAGTTAAACCGAATACAACTCCACTAACTTCCTCAATCAACTCCACCAAACTCTGTCACATGAGTTCTAACTGAAGTATCCATGCAATAGCTCCACATAACCCTTAGGAATAGCGTAATTCCTTCTGTCAGCTCCTGTGCCACATCTGTGCACTTAACTGAAGTGCTCCAAGAGAATAAGATAATGTTTAGAGTCTAAATATTACTAAGAGCTAATAATATTTGACATATCTATTTTTAGACTGGCAATCTAAAAATAGATTCCGCCCAATATGTCTAAAAATAGAAGTCCATCTATTTTTTCCGACTTGACCAACCATCCACAAATAGCATCCTGCAACTCATAGAACATGATCCATATGTCTAAAAATATACTTTGCGCCAAAAATAGCCTGCGCGCCCACTTAGTGAAGGCGACTCCTTTCCACTAAGCTCATCATCTTGTTGCAATCTCAACACCTTGAGGCACAATTTTCCATACAATTTTGTATAATTTTGTGTGTGTGCGTTGTGCAATTGAGTCAAGGGGCTTTGGGGTGGGTCAAAGTCCCCAATTTTGATGTAAATGGGCTTAAGGGTAAACTATGGGCCTCAAACCATGGTTTGAGACTATAGTATCTGTGCACTAGGTGAATATAAATATATAGATAATGTCTAAGCTAAGTAGTTCTAAGTCAAACTAAGTTCATGATATTGATGTTTATGCGTCTGTAGTATGTTGTAAGGGTTGTCTGGGTTGGGTTGAAAGGCTGGCTGTGTGCGCGGAAGGGTTTGTAAGGGGAAGTGATGTATTGAAAGTCTGACATATTGACAGATATGAAGCTAATAGAAAGGAATGATTTTGGTGAACTTCTTATGTTATGAATCTGAGTTGTTTACTATTTATGTTCTGTTAAGATCACACTGCTTCTGTCTTACTTATTGATTATTGCACAAGGATGTATGTTATGATTATTTATGCTTATTGATAGATCTATTTAAGTATTTGCATTGTTTAATATATGGATCTGGTTCTATTATGTTTATCTGCACTAAGGTGAGTAGCGACTCTGTGTTATTCTGTTAAAGTCTGCGCATTATCTGTGATTTTTTTGTATATTGTTGCGCACATATGTTTACAATTGATATAATATTTCATATGGGTTTTCTAAGGAACACTTCATTATTTTCACCCTCAGGGTGCGGAAACCTAGTTCCAGCACCCCCCCATACTGCTTCGGGTGAGACTTTGATCTGCAAGTAGGTCATTGTTGAAAGGGCTAGTAGTTGGAGGGTTTGTGGTTTATCCATAAACTCTGAACCTGGGTCGAGACCCCTTAGGATAACAGGGGTATATCAAACCATATGACCACCATTGCCACCATGGCGAGTCATAAATGAAACCCATCGCAACATGCATGATTCACTTGGTCCCGTTGGATCCACTGGTGACTCCTGAGGTGCTAGGAGTGGAATCCTCTCCAAAGAAAAAGATATAAGAATGGATCCATAGCCAAAGTTCTTTAGCTTCCCATTTTTTGTTCCCATGAGTTGGCCTTTCATGTTGACCAACACTCCTTCACACCAGTTGAAAATTGTTCCCTCGCAACACCTAATAGAAGTCTGCATTTGTGCTTTGGTAGCCACATGTGGAGTTTCATTTCCACGTAATTGGGTAAATGTAAACGCAATGATCTTAAGGTCTAGTCGCACGATGGTTTCGATGTCAATATGACCATCCTTTAGCTCTGAATATTGGGTGCAATACCATGCCATATAAGATGCAGTGGATAGTCCTCCTGGTTGTGTCTAAAATAAGGAAATATCTCTTCCTCTGCAAGGTAATCCAGTGAGGAAATAAATATCCTCTGGCTCGATTACAAGCTTGTGATCCCCAATGATGAAGCACTGCTCCTGGACATCCCGGGCACTGACCAACCAGGTCATAAGTTCCACCTATGCTTCCATTTCTTGTATTGCCCATAATTTATACAAACCACAATTCTTCAGCACACGAAGCATTGTTGGGTCATCCATAGCTTCATTATCATGCAGCTCATGCTCTCTTTCTCTCCATTCTAACATGATTTCTAGCATGCAAACAATCATTGAGGACTATCAGAAAACATTAGAGACAATTTGGTGCATTTTTTATGGGTAGAAATGAAGTTTTGAAAACCCCATGGTGCTTGCGTAGTTTTTATGCATACACAGTGCATTTTTTCACATAAGTTATGTATCAAAACCGCGGCGGCCTGATGATTTTTTATATTAAAAAATCATCGGGGTGCGTGGGTTCTGCCACAAAAACTTGTGCACCCCCGAGGGAGGATTTCAAAACCTTGTTTCCTCCTAAAAAATGACCTAAAAATTAAAATGAAAAAATAAATAGATGAAAAGCAAGATAATGAAGGGATGAAATACCTAGAACTGACGGTTCTTGAAATGGTTAACTAGTTCTCCCGATATCTGCTCCAGAAGGTTTATGGTAAAAAATTCTTTTTATCTACTCTGAAAATCAAAAGGTGAAATAATTTATTCTGACCACTTTTTATAGGCTCTAATGAATGAAATACTATTATTTTGTTTTTACCTTTAGAAGTTAATTTCTGAATGTTTTTTCCATGATTGAGAGGAGATGATTGTAATTTTTGATTTTTTGTGTATGGAACAGGTTATGTTGGAAAATGAATCATTTTGACAATGAGTAGAATTTTATCACTTTTTAGGGCTCTTAAAAAATATGAAAAAGAGAAACCATGGAGTCCTCTTTTAAGCCCTTTTCAAACTCTCTAAACATGAAAATATCGCCAAGAACTTGACTATTTGGACTCGTTAAAATAAATGAATAGTCATCTATTCAGTATAATTTTGCCCCTTTTCCGGACTAAATTAGACTATTTACAAAAAATGTATACATTGACTATGCATGGTCAACAAATTTGTCTCCTACATTATTTTATCATTTTTCAGGTTTGAGAGACTAAATTTACGAAAAATAACACTACGGAGTTTACTTATGTTTTTCTTCTGACTCCCTAAAACTAAAAAACACCAAGTTAATTCTGTGTTGGACTCGTTAAAACTAAACAGTGTAGGACATGTTGATTACAACAAGACCGAACCACTCCTTCTTAGGGTTCGTTAAAAATAGTGAGATGGACTCATCCAAAGGATGAGCTTATAAGACAAGCAAATGTTATCCTCCTCAAGCTTAACAAAGATAAAGAGGTACTTGCCAGTAATGGTGGGGGGGAAAGTGAGAAAAAAATCCATCTTTTATTCTTGTTTTAAAAGCAGCATGTCTCTCTTGAACACGACACTTTGTCGCACTCGTGTTTGGGTTGGGTAATCCTTTTGTATTATAGTTAATTAAACCTCATTGAAAGTATTTAGCTGGTTTTGGGTATTATATTTAAGTGAAATGCTGCCAATTCATTTACAATTTCATTATGTGTTCAATAGAAAGTACAACTTCAGATTCAACATTCATTGCAAACATTTGTCTCCATTCGCGTTGACCATCCCTGAGTTAATCCTTGCAAACCATTTCTTCAAAACTTGACCTAATGGTTTCTTATCGTAAGCCTTCTTGTGACAGATCACTTTCTATAAATATTAGCTCATTATATAGAAAGTTGACTTAGAATCCTATCAGTACCTTTGAATCTGCATGCCCTAATGGTAGGTTTCTCACCTTCGACGACAGGTTTTCATATTACCCTTCGATCGAATGATTCTATGAGTGGTCGATTGCAAATAATTCATTCACACTTCATAGATTGTACTAAATTAATTTCAGAACCATTTTCATTATTGGTGGCTTCTCTCACACGTGTTAACATTTTTCATCATTGACTAGTAATCAAGTGGTTTTTACCATGTTCGACTTCGAAACAATCAATCGCATGGATAGATTCGTACTAGTTCGAGAAGAAAAAATCAAGAACCTAGATCTAGTCTCAACCATCCAGGCCGTGAGGAGTTATGTATTCATGATACACTAGACTTTTTCATAACAGATGGTTGTGCCCATACTGTGTACTTTTTTGTAATGCTAAAGTCATATATGTACCAGAACATTTACATTAGAGGAAATTTCAGCCTAAAAGTGCCCATGAAATATTCACGTAATTTTGATGTCATAATATGTAAACCAATCAAGATCCTTTAAATTTAAAAAGAGGTACATGTAAATATTTTGGAGGGAAAAGAAGAAAAACTACTTTTTTTACTTGTATTTTTAGCTTATCTCCTTATATGTTTACCCAAATTTCAAGTGTAGACACTCACTGGATGAAAAATTAAAGTCCACATCCAATGAGTACCCATTATGAATACTTTTGAGAAGACCCACACTGAAAAAATTTGAAGATACATTAAAAAGGCGTGTTCAACACGATTGTTTAATGTATATTCAAATTTTATCAATGTGGGTATTCTCAAAAGTATGCATAATGTGTACTCATTGGATGTGGAATTTAATTTTGCATCCAATGAGTGTCTACACTTTAAATTTGGATAAATCGATAAGGAGATAAGCCAAAAATAAAAGTAAAAAAACTAGTTTTGTTCTTTTCCCTCCAAAATTCATAACTATTATTTTATTATTTTTCCTTAGGAGGCCACTTTTAGGCTGAAATTTCCTTTAATGGTTAACTTTTCTCTCAGTATGGGAATTCCTACCTCAATGGTGATTATATATATTTTCATTGAATGTTTCTTACAGGTTTTTGACCGGTGTCTCCAATCCAATCTGTTAGTGTCAGTATTTTCATCCTCCCATCAGTGATCAAAATTCCTTTTTTCATATCATTTTAGGAGTCTCACCCAGAAATTTCTATTCATTCCACTAGGTCATGCAAAAATTTAGTCACTGATGGTAGCCCTAGTCCAAAAAAAACATCACTCTTCCTCAAACTTGATTACTTGTTGGCATATTTTCATATCTTGATGACTGTACACCATCCATAAAGTCAGTGTCATCATGTCATCATATCAGTCATGTTTTCTTGATGTTTAGTCCATCAAGGTCTCATTAGGTCTTTTAGGGGTTTTCAAGGTTTCACTAGGTCATTAGGGTTTTCAAGGTCCAATAAAAATCCATTCCACTGCATAAGACCAACAAGTAAAGGATGATCCAATAAACATCTCTTCACCATATGAAGATGATTTGTGAAGAAAAATTCTTGTTTCAACATGTAATTCTGGTTTCAAATGTAATTTTTTATATTTTCATTATGTAATTTTATGTCTTTCAAATGTAATAATTTCACCATCCCAAGCTGCTAACTCAGTGTTCCAAAGATGCCAAACCACCAAAAATTCAAATTCAAAGAAGTCTCAAAAGTCATAAAAAGGTCAATTTGTCAAAGGAAAGAGTCAAATGCAAAGGTAAAGGTTCAAAGTGTAAAGTGAAGTGAATAAAGGAAGAGAGTGGGTCTCAAGGCCCAAATCATCAATTTCATGAAGTATAAGACCACCAAGACATCCCATTCAAACTCATTTGCACATCCAAAGGTCGAGTTTGCACTCCCTCAGCCTGAAGAAGTCAATTTGCAGAGTCATAGGCAAAAAAAATTTGGTGTTGTGCATAAGAGAGTGGTGTTGCACATAGGAGAGAGGCGCTGCGCGTAGGGCATTTGGCACTGCCTATTTTACCTCAGGCACTGCGCTCCTGGGCAAGGTGCTATGCTCTTTCCCAGTGCGTTGCGATTATGCCCATAAAGCTCTAGAAGCATCAAAATGCCCTCAAACCTTCTCAACATTTCAACAAAGGCTTCTTTCCTCCTTTACCAAGTAATTAAAACAAAACTTTTACCTCCTTACTTTCCTAAGTGTCATTTTCATAGTGGTTTTCTTCATAAGAAAAATTGGCATTATGTCTAGTGGAAAACCATTGTTTCACTCCTTCACTCTCCATTTTGTGTCCATAAACCCTACAACACCTTCCTACATCACTATTTAACCCATCCCTATCCCTACACTACTCTTTCTTAATCCCTTAACTTGTTCCCAATAAAACCCTAAGTTATAGGCCACTAAAATTCTTAGGAAGCCACTATCGCAAACCTATAATCCAATTATCATTTTCAACTCCCTAAGTATCTTGACCTCCTATCACCTCCCAAAGTTCCCTAACCCCTCTCTCATCTCCCTAAATTTTCCTACCCTAATCACTACTCCCTATACCTATCCCAAATCCCATTTCCTCCCCTAGTGTTTCTAGACTAAGACACCATGGAAAGAGATAGAGACTATATGGAAGAAGAGGAAGATAGGCAAGAGGAGGAGGATAGATTGGAGGAAGAGGATAGACAAAGAAGAAGGCCACACAAAGGAGGTAGAATCATAAGGTTGGAGCCCACCAACAGTAGAGAACTAATAGCTTCACCAATGATAGTTTCATGCTTTCAACATGTAGGTTTCCTTGAGCTTTGTAACATGATTGAAAGGGTACATCATCACCCTATTTTGAGCAGACTATTCAGTGTAAACCTCAAAGACAATCAATTAACCCTAGCAGGTGTGACTTTCACATTATCTACATCCATCATTGTTGCTCCCACAGGGATTCAAAACATGGGTGAGAGGTGGTTCAAATCCAAATATTTGGAGGATCATTACTATGAGCCATTTATTAAACCAATGTACATAAATGAGAGGAAGAGGGTCTTTCCAGTCATATATCTTCTTAATAGGTATGCCCCCATGATGAAGATCATCATGAAGTATTTCTCTTGTGAAGGGAGGTTCTCTAGACTTTACAGTTATCACATTAGACTGCTCATGAACTTCACAAGAGTTAAATTGCTCAATATCCCATACTTTTTATTCAAGAGCATAGACAAAATGGCATACTTTGTGCAAAAAAGAGAGTTTTACCAACATATGAATAGTTTTTTCCACCACTCCTTGACTAAAATCATTGTCCTCCATCGGCTTAACCAGTTGAAAATTTCATGGGACACATTCATAAAAAATGATATCTTCACTGCTCCACAAGTTCCACATACTAAATATGTGCCTTCTTCATCTCACCGTACTACATCTATGCTTCCATCTCAGCCCATAGTGCCTACCATTTCATCACCTCAGTCCATTTCACATACTCCATCACCATCACCACCATCATCACCATTTCATGAGTAGCATGAGTCACCTAGCAGAGTTGAGGTTAGTAAGCCTAAAGAGGCTGAAATGAGCACAATTTAAAAGAAATATCAAAGAGGGCATAGGCAGGTGTTTTCCCCACAAATTGTGGGAGGGCCCCTACTTTATTCACCAACAAAGAAGGTACACAAGGGCAAAGAAAAGATGGCAGAGGAAGATGTACATGAGGCAACCATTCATGATGAGGATGAAATCCATGAAACATAGACAAATTTAGATGATGAGCATGATGATGAGGCCTCCAAAATGATTATCAAGCAGAAGGATGCCCAAATCAATGAGCTTCAGACCAACTTAGAGAGATCTAGGTTTGTCATTGCATACTATGAGCATGAAAATGAACAACTCAAGACCAAGCAGACCATCATGGAGATTCATCTTCTCAAGGAAAAAAGAGAATAAAACAAGGCTAATGCCTTGATTGATGAGGCTTATGAAATATATGGTGAAACCAATGAGGCAGAAGAACAAGTGCCAAGAAGAAGGCCTAGGACTAGAGGGCTTAAAAGAGCTCTAGAACTAGAGAAGAAAAAGGAGGTTGATCTTGCTAATCAACTCACATTGAATGAACATTTTTCCATGATTTTCAATGAGAACCGAGAGAAATGGCTTGACATGGCCAACCATCCTCTTAAGAAGATCATGGAGAAGGCAAAAAACGATAATGACATTTTGAGAAAGAGGGCCAAGCACTACTTCAAGAAAAACCAAATTGCAAGCTCAAAACTCAAGAAGGCCAAATCAAGTCTTGAAACCCTAACCAAGAAAAATTAAGGGGAAAAGCTTGATATTCTTGCTAAGGAATCTATCATAGCCTATTGCACCTCATCATCATCCCATAGTAAAAATGTGAAGAAATCTCGGCAAATTTTGGAAATTTTGGAAAATTTTGAGTTTTTGGCAATTTGACAGAGTCAAATTGGCAAATCCAATGGAGATACTGAAACCACCATTGGATTTAGAAGGACAAATAAACTCAGAAAAACCACTTTACAAAAAAAATTTGAGTCAAAGAGGTAGTCAAAAGGTCAAAAAACACTTAAAAATTGACCTTTCTGCCCTATTTTGGAGGCTGGCACTGAGCTTTTGACTAGTCTTGGGAGAATGAAGTTTTGGAGGGTCAAACCTGGACCATTTTGGAAACTAGGTATATATCGGGAAACTAGAAAAGACATGATTTCCAATGAGCTATTCTGATCTCAATTTGGACACCTAGAACCCCCTCAAAAGTGAAGCTGAAGATGGTGTTGCGCATAGGACAGTGGCGCTACGCATAGGACACATTTTCTCAATTTGCTGATATTTTTTAATTTTCTCAAAATTTTCCAGTTTGACCATGGCCAAATATATTTTTACCAATGTAAATCATGAATGTAAAAGTAATTATGATGTGGTTGACTTACCTAGGGTAAATACATTAGGTGAAAAGCTTTGATGACATGTAATGAATCAATTTGCAAAAAAGTGAGGGATGAGTCAGTTTGACCTCCCTACACTTTAGGTATTCAACTTAGTTTTCGGTGGAACACCTCCTCAACTTGGGAATTAGACCCTTGAGGTTGGGAGAGGTTTTTTGAGCTGTATATCATGTACTTTTTGACTCATTTCACAGGTTGGATGTTGTTTCATTGATCAAAGACTCTATTGTAATAAGTATTTGGCAGGAAATTAATGAAAAGGTTGCAACTATTTCTTTGGGATACCCATGGTATGGAAATTTAGCATTGTTCTTCTTATGTCTCATTATGTATGAATGTTTTATTTCATGATCTACTTCATTTCTATGATATGCTGGTTTTCAAGTTGATAAACAAAATACATCTCTCATGCTTTGTTTTGGGAAAACCTTCATAGTTTGTTCATCTTATTCAGTTTAGAAAGAATTCATGCTTATACTTTCTCTTTATAGTACCTCACCTGTCTGATCCATCCCACTCAAGAAACCACAAGTGTTAGTTTTTCTACCTACCTTTCCCCATTGAATCTCTACAACCCTAATCTTATTTACCCTGACTTAGCCTCTTTGACCTAATACTCATCCAACAAACCAAATCAAACAAACAAACCCCTGTACTCATACCTAGCCTAAAACCCTAATTCATCCAACCCTCTTGACTGTGATTTTTTAGAGACAACCATCTTCAGTTTGGTAGGGCTAGCTACCAAGCTAAAATATTGGTTTGTGGTTACCTCTGTTTGGACTCGTTTTTAGTCTTAGAGATCTGATGGAGTGATAACATATTGGCGCTATTTCTAGGGAAAAAATATTTATTTTCCTTGGGTGTACGACAAAAAATCATTGGAGTTTGATCCTTTGGATGATAGGGTTAAGTTTAAGAAAGGTTGATTCAATAATTGCAGTGGCAAGATTGTAGAGCTGGCTTCGAGAAGATATACCAGAGCAAATCCTGATCCTGATCCAGCTGATCCAGTATATGATTCTGAGAATATTTTCCAAAGGCATAGATATCAAACTACAGAGATTCAGTTAGGACCAGTTCCATTGGTAAGATCAACTTCACTGTCTGCTAAACTATTATCTCTTGAATATATACCGTATGATCTAAAATTTGAATTGAAATTGTTTAAATCTATGTCTAAAACTTCTTTATCTGACACAATCTTCAATCCTTTAAGATTATATGAGGTCAAGACATTATCTGAATTAGATCTTAATCCTCTGAAATATTGTTTTTTTGAAGAGATTAAACCTAAATCAGACCTTGAAATCAAAGATTGGATCCAATTCTACCATCAAGAGGAAATACCTGTTTCAACTCAACCTCAACCTTAATTAATTGTAGTTTTTTCATCTACACCTTCAACCTCATCATTTATACCTACTACTTGAGTACCTACAACTATTTTTCCACTACCTATTCAGCCCGTTACTCCTATTGTCAATCCAACACTTCACTCAACACGAATTATGGAAATATTTTCCCCACTTATCTTACCTACCCAATTGAATGATTTACCTCAGTGTTATGGCCAAATACTCCCCTTTTTCGTTGAAAACTCTCCCATATCTACAATAAAACACATTGTTAAGGTCACTGACTTCATAGATTTGGAGGAAGTTGATGCTGACAATGCCAAAATGAGAATTATAGCCTAGATATTCTATGGAGATGTCAAAGTTTGGTTTAGAGCCTTAACTGATAATTCCATTGCCACCCCAAACCAGTTGATTGATGCATTTATAGCCCAGTGGGAAGTAAAGAAAAATCATTCACAGTTTCTTGTTTAGTATGAGAACATAAAGAGAAATATCAATGAATTAGTCCAAGATTTCAATACTTTCTTTAATATAATTTATAATGCAATTTCCGTTGAGATCAAGCAAAATCCTTCGAGTAATCAGAGTAAGGGAAAAGATCCTGTAGTCACAAATCAGAACAAGGTAAATCAGCCATTCACAAGTTCATCAAATAAGGAAAAGGACAGTCAGAAGAAAGAAGCCCCATTAAAGGATCATACTGGACAATGAGACATCATCATTAAAGAGGTAGACAAAATTACTCCCTTCATCCTAGAAACTGAAATCTCAAAATTAAAAGTGTCTATTCCTTTAACCAAGATTGTTAAGAATAAACGGTATAAGTCTCGTCTTTCCAAGATGCTTAAAGTAGATCCCTTGTCCGACATGGTGAATGTCAAAGATGATCAATCTGAACTCATTTTTGGTCCTGCTATTGATGGTCAGTTAGAAGATAGCAATGTTCCTCCTTTTTTCTTGAGTCTAAGAATCCATCGATGCATTTTACATTATTCCATGTTAGACTCTGGAGCCTCCCACAATTTAATGCCAAAAGCCATTATGGAAAATTTAGGCCTTGACATCCCTCGTCCTTACCATGACTTATACTCCTTTGATTCAGGTAGAGTTCATTTTATTGGCCTTATTAAAGATTTGGTAGTCGCCCTAGAGTAGATATTGGCAAAGAATTTTCTAATGGATGTGGTGGTAGCTGACATACCGCCACAGTTTGGCATGTTGTTGTCAAGATCCTGGGGGGGGAATTGAGAGGCACATTACAATTAGAATTTTCTTATGCAACTGTCCTTGTTTTCAGGCAATTTAGAAAATTGTACTGTGAAACCAAGATGAAATATATTATCACAAGCAGATAAAAGCCTAACAATCATCTGATAAATGTTGTAAATACAGATTTAGAGTCATTCATTTTGTCTAATTATAGCGACTTAAATGATGTAGATAGCCAGCTAGTAGATGTAGAAGATGTTCCAAAGATTCATAATTGCATCAGAGAATTTATAGAAAATGAAAGTGAATTTGCCGAGCTCATCAAAACAACCCTCATATGAAGCAGATAAAAACTCAGAACAACCATTAGATAAAGTGGAATAAAGTCTAGAAAAGCATGTAGAAACAGTTCAGAAATTTGAGCCAAAACATAAATCAGAGTTTCAACACTTGGAGGATGAAAATGGTCTATGTTCCATGGACTTTGATGGTTCCCTGGGGAAATATGGGGTAGGTATTGGAATTTGATTCCGCAACCCTTTTCATCAGCAGAATAAGATCCCTACAAATGTTAGATTGTGCTCTTACAAGTTAGCTTTTGATTGCACTAACAATGAGGCTAAGTATGAGGCACTGATTACTGGCATAAATATCTTCAATAAATTGGGAGCAATAAGGATTGCTGTGTATGGTGATTCAGAACTTGTGATCAAGCAAGTTAAAGTTGAATATCAAGCTAACCATCCCCCAATGAGACAATATAGGAGTGTTGTACTAGATATTTTGAAAATGTTTCAGGAGTGTATACTTACAGTGGTGCCAAGGAATCAAAATATCATGGCAGATTCATTGGCTAAAGCTGCAAGAAATTTTAAGATCCCCATTTTTTCAAACAATAAGTTTGAGGTTCATGTCAAACACCGGCCCATTTTTCCTTATAACTTTTGGTATTGGCAGGTTTTCTGGGATGATAAGTAGGTAAATAAATTTCTCCAAGGTGAGGCAGAATTTGAGAATTGTTCCATAAATGAAATTTGTGATAAATATGACCAGTATATAGAAGCAATTCATATGGATATACTACAACTGAAAGACAACAATACTCCAAAAGGTCTCATACCTTTGGAAGAATTGTTTTACCAATATGACATAGCAATAAATCCTACACTGGTGCCTACAGAAAAGGGTGTTGAAGATGTAAACATTAGGACAACAAACAAACCAAATATGGTTAAACTATACAAGTCCTTATATCCCGAGGTAAAGGAAAATATGTTAAATTACTTTCTGAATTTTCTGATGTTTTCACATGGGAATGTGTAGATTTAAATGTGTATGACAAGAAAATCATTCAACACACTATTCCGATCAAGTCTGATCAAAATTCCTTTCGGAAAAATTTGAGAAGGATAAATTCCAGATTGATGTCGTCAATTGAAAAAGAGGTAAACAAAATTTTCAAGTCCAGTATTATTTTTCCTATCAGATTCTCTGATTGGATTTAAAACTTGGTCCCAGTAAGAAAGAAGAATAGAGAAATTTGTCCCTGCATATATTTTAGGAACTTGAACAAAGTGTCCCTCAAGGACAACTATCCACTTCCCAAAATGGATCACATCCTTCAAAGAGTTGTCGGTTCTTCCCGGATGTCACTGTTGGATGGCTACTCGGGATACAACCAAATTTTAGTGCACAAATATGATTGGGACAAGAAATAATTTTCTACACCTTGGGGCACGTTCAAATATGCAAATATGCCATTTGGTTTGAAAAATATAGGGGCCACATTTCAGCGGGCCATGGACATAACATTCGCCAATGAAAAAGATGTTTTCTTGGTTGTTTATTTAGATGACTTGACAGTGTTTTCACATTCAAATGATGAAAATTTGCACCATTTAAGAATTTTTTTTGAGAGATGCAGGAAGTTCAGAATATCTCTCAACCCAAAGAAAAACCTTTTTTCCATGGAGGAGGGAAAACTTCTTGGTCACATCATCTCCAAGGATGGCATCCGGATTGATCCTTCTCGTGTTCAAGAAATTCTGCAGATTGATTTCCCTCGCAACAAAAAGGAAATACAAGAATTCAATGGTAAGATTAATTTCTTACATAGATTCATTCCTATTTTGGCAGAGCATATTAGAGAGTTGAAAAATATGTTGAAGAAAGATAATGATGTGAAGTGGTCTGAAGATGCCCAAAAATATTTCAACTCAGTAAAGTTTTCCTTGGCTACTGGACCTATTTTGATAAGTCATGATTATACTGTTGATTTCATAATATTCTCATTTTCTTCTGAGCACACCATGACAATAGTCTTGATGTAGAAAAGGGGATAAAATGGAGCTACCAATTTCATTTTTTAGTCGCAATATCAAATATGCAACCCTACGGTACATCATCATAGAGAAACATGATTTGGATTTGGTAAAAGCGTTGAAAGGTTTCAGATTTTATATATTACATTCACATACTCTTTCCTATGTACCTAATGTAACTGTAAAAGAAGTTCTCATGCAGACAGACCTAGAAGGTAGGAGAGGGATATGGATAGAAGCATTACTAGAATATGACCTTGAGATCAAGCCCACCAAGCTAATCAAAGGTAAGGGCTTAGCCAAGCTCATGGATGAGTCAAACCTTCATGCTCTAGACATCAACTTGATTTCAGCTTTGTCTGATAATGAAGAAAAATTGAATCTCATTCAGGTATCCGATATATTTTTGTCATCTCCATGATATTCTGACATTGTTTATATTTTGCAACACCTAAACCCTCCTGTAGGCATGAATAAGATTCAAGGAAGGTCTTTGAAACTTAAAGCTTCAAAGTATTTCATATTGGATAATGCACTTTACTGGAAGGATCTTGGAGGTGTGTTGCTGAACGGTTTGGTCAAAGAAGAATCTAAGGAAGTGATCAATGAATTCCACAAAGGAGACTGTGGGGGCCACCTATATTGGAATACTACGACCAATAAAATTTTGAGAGCGAGATATTATTGACCGAAAATTTTTGCAGATGTCTACAAAATAGTAATGAGCTGCCATGAATGTCAAGTTTTTCAGGGTAAGAGAGAGCTTCTCCCATTGCCTCTTAAACCTATTTCAGTACATGCACCATTTCAGCAATGGGGCCTAGATTTCATAGGAGAGATTCACCCAGCATCGTCTGCACATCACAAGTGGATATTGACAACCAAAAATTACTTTACAAAGTGGATCGAAGTGATCCTGACCAGGAAAGCAACAAATTTTTTCATCATTAAGTTTTTAGAAACTAATATTTTTTCCCGTTTTGGTTTTCCTACTAAGATTATCACAGATAACGTAACAACATTCAATTCTAAGAATATGACTGAGTTTTATAAAATATATAACATTAATTTGGGACACTCTACAACCTACTACCCACAAGGTAATAGATTGACAGAGTCTAATAAATCCTTGATTAACATCATTAAGAAAATGTTAGAGGAAAATAAAAAGAATTGGCATAATAAGTTGATTAATGCATTGTGGGCAAACCGAGTAAGTAGTAAGAAGTCTATTGTCATGTCTCCTTTTCAAGTTGTGTATGGTGTCGATACTATGTTTCCTTCATCATTGACAGTCTCAGTAATGAAATTGCTGCAAGAAGTAGGGACTGAGTAAAATAACATACAACATCGTATTAATCAAATGATACACCTTCAGCAGACGAGAGATGAAGCATTTCAGAATACTTCAAAACTCCATGACAAGATTAAGAATATATATGACTGGAAAACAAGAGAAGACAACTTCAAGGTTGGAGATGTAGTACTCCGCTGGGATGCTAGAAATCAGGATAAGGGTAAGCATGGAAAATTTGAGAATTTATGGAAAGGGCCATATCATATTTTTGCTTGTCGGGGACAAAATGCTTATTTTCTTGAAGAGATGAATGGAAAATAGAGTTTAGGAGGACCAATCAATTGTAGGCTCCTTAAGCACTATATTTTCTGAAGCTTATTTTTCAATCAGTTTTCCATTTCATTGTAAATATCAGTTACCGTTTTTCTACAAGTGTGAATTAGAAATCACTGGAGTTTGGAGCCCAAAGTGAAGGCCATGGAGCTTCACTGATTTTCTTCCATTTTCAAAAGTTCAGTTTTCAGTCATGTAAGTCAGTATTGAGTCAATTTTTTGTCATTTGAGTTTTTCTTGAGTTAGTCTATTTCTTATGAGTTATCACTTTTCATTCATGTTTATTAGTTTGAGTTTTTAACCGTATTGGCCCAATGGATAAGGCACTGATTTGAAAAATCCAGTGTATAGTGGTTCTTGACACCTCTTTCAAAGCTATCATCCCCAATAAGGCCAATGTTAGTGTCAATATTTGCATCCTACCATCAATGATCAAAATTCCTCTTTTCATATCATTTTAGGAGTCTCACTCAGAAATTTTTATCCATTCCACTAGGGCATGAAAAAAATTAGTCACTAATGGTAGCCCCAATCTAAAAAAAAAATCACTCTTCCTCAAACTTGATTACTTGCTGGCATAGTTTCATATCTTGTTGACTGTACACCATCCATAAAGTCAGTGTCATCATGTCATCATATCAGTCATGTCTTCTTGATGTTCAATCCTTCAAGGTCTCATTAGGTATTTTAGGGTTTTTCAAGGTTTCACTAGGTCATTATGGTTTTCAATGTCCAATAAAACTCCATTCCACTGCATAAGACCAACAAGTAAAGGGTGATCCAATAAACATCTCTTCACCATATGAAGATGATTTGTGAAGAAAAATTCTTGTTTCAGCATGTAATTCTAGTTCCAAATGTAATTTTTTATATTTTCATTATGTAATTTTATGTCTTTAAAATGTAATAATTTCACCATCCCAAGCTTCTAACTCAGTGCTCCAAAGATGCCAAACCACCAAAAAGTCAAATTCAAAGAAATCTCAAGAGTCATCAAAAGGTTAATTTGTCAAAGGAAAGAGTCAAATGCAAAGGTAAAGGTTCAAAGTGTAAAATGAAGTGAAGAAAGGAATAAAGTGGGTCCCAATGCCCAAATAATCAATTTCATGAAGTATAAGACCACGAAGACATCCCATTCAAACTCAATTTCACATCCAAATGTCGATTTTGCACTCCCTCAGCCCAAATAAGTCAATTTCCAGAGTCAGAGGAAATTTTTTTGGGCGCTGGGCATAGGAGAGTGGCGCTACACATAGGAGAGAGGCGTTGCGCATAAGGCATTTGGCACTGTCTTTTTTACCTCAGGCATTGTGCTCCTAGGCAAGGCGTTGCGTTTTTTCCTAGTGTGCTGCACTTATGCCTAGAAATCTCTAGAGGTATCAAAATGCCCTCAAACCTTATCAAAATTTCAGCAAAGGCTTTTTTCCTCCTTTATCAAGTAAGTAAAACAAAAAAATTTCCTCCTTACTTTTCTAAGTGTCATTTTCATAGTGGTTTTCTCCATAATAAAAATTGACATTTTGTTTAGTGGAAAACCCTAGTTCGCTCCTTCACTCTTAATTTACTTCCCATAAACCCTACAACACCTTCCTACATCACTATTCAACCCATCCCTATCCCTAAACTACTCTTTCCTAATCCCTAAACCTCTTCCCTATAAAACCTTGAGTCCTAGGCCACTAAAATTCCTAGGCAGCCACTATCCCAAACCTATAATCCAATTATCATTTTCAACTCCCTAAGTATCTTGACCTCCTATCACCCCCAAAATTACCCTAACACCTTCCCTCATCTCCCTAAATTTACCTACCCTAATCACTACTCCCTAGACCTATCCCCATTCCCATTTCCTCCCCTAGGGTTTCCAGACTAAGACACCATGGAAAGAGATAGAGACTATATGGAAGAAGAGGAATATAGGAAAGAGGAGGAGGATAGATTGGAGGAAGAGGAAAAACAATAGAGAAGGCCACACAAAGGAGGTAGAATCATAAGGCTGGATCCCACCAACACTAGAGAATTGATAGCTTCACTAATGACAGTTTCATGCTTTTAGTATGTTGGGTGCCTTGAGTTTTGTAACATGATTGAAAGGGTACAACAACAGCCTGTTTTGAGAAGACTATTCAATGTAAACCTCAAAGACAATCAAGTAACCTTAGCGAGTGTGACTTTCACAGTATCTACATCCATCATTGTTGCTGCCATAGGGATTCCAAACATCAGTGAGAGGTGGTTCAAATCCAAAGATTTTGAGGATTAGTACTATGAGACATTTATCAAACCAATGTACATAAATGAGAGGAAGACAGTCTTTCCTTTCAGCTATATTCTTAATAGGTATGCCCCCATGATGAAGATCATCATGAAGTATTTCTCTTGTGAAGGGAGGTTCTCTAGACTTTACACTTATCGCATTAGACTACTCATGCAATTCACAAGAGTTAAATTGCTCAATATCCCATAATTTTTTATTCAGGATCATAGACAAAATGGAATACTTTGTGCAAAAAAGAGAGTTTGAACAACATATGAATATTCTATTCCACCACTCCTTGATTAAAACCATTGTCTTCCATAGGCTTAACCAGTTGAACATTTCATGGGACACATTCATAGCAAATGATATCTGCAATGCTCCATAAGTTCCACATGCTGAAGATGTGCCTTATTCATCTCACCCTACTACATATGTGCTTCCATCTCAGCCCATAGTTCCTACCATTTCATCACCTCAGTCCATTTCACATACTCCATCACCATCACCACCATCATCACCATTTAATGAGCAGCATGAGTCACCTAGCAGAGTTGATGTTAGTAAGCCTAAAGAGGTTGAAATGAGCACAATGTAAAAGACATATCAAAGAGAGCATATGCTGGTTTTTTCCCCATAGATTGTGGGAGGGGCCCTACCTTCTTCACCAACAAAGTAGGTACAAAAGGGAAAATAAAATATGGCAGAGGAATATGTACATGAGGTAGCCATTCATGATGAGGATGAACTCCATGAAACAAAGATAGATTTTGACCTTGTTGATTTACATGATGAGCATGATGATGAGGCTTCCAAAATTATTATCAAGCATAATGATGCCCAAATCAATGAGCTTCAAACAACCTTAGAGAGATCTAGGTTTTTCATAGCATACTATGAGCATGAAAGTGAACAACTCAAGACCAAGCAGGCCATCATGGAGATTCAGCTTCTCAAGGAATTAAGAGAAGAAAACAAGGCTAAGGCCTTACTTGATGAGGCTTATGAAAGATATGGTGAAACCAATGAGGCATAAGAACAAGTGCCAAGAAGAATACCTAGGACTAGAGGGCTGAAAAGAGCTCTAGAACTAGAGAAGCAAAAGGAGGCTGAACTTGCTAATCAGCTCACATTGAATGAACAATTTGCCATGATTGACAATGAGAACTAGGATAAATGGCTTGATAGGGCCAACCAACATATTGAGAAGCTTCTTAAGAAATAAAAAAAGGATAATGAAATATTGAGAAAGAGGGCCAAGCACTACTTCAAGAAAAACCAAATTGCAAGCTCAAAACTCAAGAAGGCCAAATCAAGTCTTGAAACCCTAACCAAGAAAAATGAAGGGGAAAATATTGATATTCTTGTTGAGGAATATCTCATAGCCTATTACACCTCATCATAATCCCACATAAAAAAATTGAAAGTGAATATTTGAAAATTTTGGAGTGCACAGTTTTAACAGTTGTCACAGTCAAAAGCTTGAAGGCATTGTGCCCTAGGTGTTGTATTTTCCCTAGGGGAGACAAATGGAGAAAATGAAACGAATATTGGATTTATAAGTATTACGATTAGAAAAACCACTTTAAAAAAAAAAATTGGGTCAAAGAGGCAGTCAAAAGGTCAAAAAACACTCAAAGAATGACCTTTCTTCCCAGTTTTGGAGGCTGGTACTACGCCTTTGACTAGTCTTTGGAGAATGAAGTTTTGGAGGGACAAACCTTGAAAATTTTGGGAATTGGGCATAGAGATAGAAACTAGACAAGATAGGCTTTCCAATGATCTATCCTGAGCTCAATTTTGACACTTGGAACCCCCTCAAAAGTGAATATGAAGATGGAGCTATGCATAGGACTTTGGCGCTATGCATAGGACACATTTTCTCAGTTTGCTGATATTTTTCAATTTTCTCAATTTTTTCCAGTTTGACCATGGCCAACGAGATTTTTACCAATGTAAATCATGAATGTAAAAGTAATTATGATGTGGTTGACTTATCTAGGGTAAATACATTAGGTGAAAATTTTTGATGACATGTAATGAATCAATTTGCAAAAAGTGAGGGATGAGTCAGTTTGACCTCCATACACTCTAGGTATTCAACTCAGTTTTTGGTGGAACACCTCCTCAACTTGGGAATTCGACCCTTGAGGTTCAGAGAGGTTTTTTGAGGTCTATATCATGTACTTTTTTACTCATTTCATAGGTTGGATGTTGATGCATTGATCAGAGACAATAGTGTAATTAGTATTTGGCAGGAAATTAATGAAAAGGTTGCATCTATTTCTTTGGGATACCTGTGGTATGGAAATTTAGCATTGTTATTCTTATGTCTCATTATCTATGAATGTTTTGTTTCATGATCTATTTAATTTATATGATATGTTGGTTTTAAATTTGGTAAACAAAATACATCTCTCATGCTATGTTTTGGGAAAACCTTCATAGTTTATTCATCTTCTTCAGTTTAGAAATAATCATGCTTA
This sequence comes from Pinus albicaulis, assembly GCA_034641835.2. Lineage (NCBI taxonomy): Eukaryota > Viridiplantae > Streptophyta > Pinopsida > Pinales > Pinaceae > Pinus > Pinus albicaulis. The sequence continues at coordinate 947,586,701 of CM076582.1, forward strand.
TCCTTTCTCTTTCTAGCACCTCACCTATCTAATCCATCCCACTCAAGAAACTCTAAGTGTTAGGTTTTCTACCTACCTTTCCCCATCAAATATCTGCAACCCTAATATTATTTTCCCTGGCCTAGCCTCTTTGACCTAATCCTCATTTAGCAAACCAAATCAAACAAACAAACCACTGTAATCATACCTAGCCTAAAACCCGAATTCATCCAACCCTCTTGGCTGTGATTTTGTGGAGAGAGCCCTCTCTGATTTGGTAGGGCTAGCTACCAAGCTTAAATATTGGTCTGTGGTTACCTCTTTTTGGACTCTTTTTCAACCTTAGAGATCCGGTGGAGTGCTAACACAATCCTTGGAATGATAAAGCTCTTCACTCTCTCGAAAAAATTTATCAGACGCCGCACTTTAGGGGGTAATATGTTACACGTAATGTTTTCACCATGAATTTTGATTGTCATTATGGATCTATCACCATCCATATCCATGCTTCCTTAGAATTCAAAAACATTCATGTTCCTGAACCAAGTCTTGGAAATTGGAAAAAAAATCTTTAAAACCTTTAAAAGGTTATATGCGATCTTTTTGTGACCATTTCCTGCACATGCACTAATAATTTTTCTATTATCCATGGTGATCACCACTTTTTTCGCCAACAGAAACTACACACCCCTGTAAAAGGAATTAAACACAAAAAAGTAACTTCTAGAAGCCTAGTTGGTAAAATATTCTCCCAACTAGAAGCCTCTAGAGTGCGCTCGTTCGAGATATATCCTTCTACTCATAGAGATTATCCCTTGGCTAAAGGAACCCTAATTACTTCATTGGAGGATCTCATCCCTCTCTTGATGTATCTGAAACCTCCTCAATCTCTCTATAAATGGAGCAGATGTTTCAGGTTTGATGGTAGTTGTTGGGAGATTCTAAGTTGATAGATACTGAGATACTAAGTTGGTATGAGATTGATTTTACATTGAATATCACACCTTTTTACACAAGACTTCATGTTAGTCATTCTAGAGAGGAAGGCTTTTCAAACTGAGGATACGATTGCACAGACACACGAGAGAAATGTGTACAACATCAAGGCTCAAGTTGTAAGATTGCTCTTTTTGATTCCTGATAATACATATGGATCTCTTTTTCTCATTTTCATGTCGATACTTAGCCCTTGATCACTAAGTTGAACTTGTATTTTTTATTATTATATATTGTAGGTGCTTTGATCCTTTGCATTTTTTGTGATTGCAGGCTCTTCTCAGCATTGAAGGATTGCTTTGGAATGAAAGTCAAAAGGCTACATCAAACGTCTTGTTGAAAAGTAGGAGCACAACCTCCTCATTTATAAGTTATATTAATCTGAATGCAAATGGTTTAGAGAAAGAGGTATTCAAATGGTTTTTTATTTCTAGTTACTTGTTGGGATACTAGGGAGATCGCTCTTGTCCGCAAGAGGGATTAATCCAAAAAACAACCGCATATCCAACATGAGCGCAACACCATATGCACACAACGCCACATATCCAACATGTGAATAGTATGATATTTACACAACACCACATATCCAACATGTACATAACATCATCTATACCCATAAATGCATATAAAATATGCATATAACACCATATATACAATAGACACACAACACCACAGGTACAATAATTGAATATACAATATGCACAACATATACAAAACAATAGTAATACACATCCAAAGACTACACTATCTCTACCAAACAACCTTGCTTCTAGTGTCCTTCCACATCCATACTTGTCCCAGCATGTCACAGATCATACTACTTTCATTCCGAAGATGTATCCCTCAAAATTACTTATCCATAATGTAAACATAGGCACAGTACAAGAATATAATATCAATTCATATCCACATGATACCGACCTCATATATCTGTCAGGGCTATTCTTCCACTTGATTCCTCATAAACTAGGAACCTCTTCATGCCATTCACTTACATAAGCAATCATTCCTCCAGAATAATGATTCCTAATGGCCCTGTCAGACACCGACATACATACATACATTTATACATATATACATAAAAACATCAAAATAAAACAATCATGATACCTGACGACCCTATTAGACAATGGCATACATACATACATAGTTATTAACATAATCATGATCACAACATAATTATCAGATATCATAAGGTATAGGTTAAGAGAATTTCCTTTATCCATGCATGCATGCACAACATTGAGAACAATAGTTCCCAACATAGCCAAGGAATCTGTTACCTTAAGCCCATTACTTTACCTTTCTTGCTACTTTTCTCATGAATCTTCTGCCATCTTCCATTTATCATAATGGACCCAACCAACTCAACCGACTGTCATAATATTACCTTTATATTCTTTTATACATGCACCAGGCTTCATCCATATCTTACCTTATGATTTGGGTTTCATTCAACTCTTCCCGAACTCCATTAAATTTCCTCTTTCCCAACCAAATCCCAATAATCTAAAAAAATAAAAGGAAAGAACAAGAAACAACAAGAAGAAAACCATGAAAAAACCAATGACAATATGACACCACAAACAAAGTGGCATAGTTATGCACTAGACATAAACAAAACCAAAAATCAAGCGCAACAAATCACAAAAGACCGAAAGCACAAGACCGAAAACAAACACCATGACTCATTCTCATGTGTTCCCATTGCTTTCAAAGGAAATCCCAACCTGAGCCTTCTTCAAGATTTCATGGCAGTCTCCTTTTCCATGCAATCCCCTACATCATGCTGCGATAAACACATAACTGTTAGAGAATAAATAAACATAATCAACATACTAGTTACCTTACCTTATTATTCTAATCTCACAACCTTGTAACTTAACACATCCACGCCATCTCTCAAGGCACTCAAATTCCCCTGATGAATCATTCTATAACTATAAACTAGCTAATATACCTTCCAAACACATGCTCATGAATATAACACATATCCACACAATGTGAGACAAAATGAAGGTTAAGAAGAATTCTTGTATGCAAAGCACTTATTCTTTTGGAATTAGGGTTTCCAAACATAGCCAAAGGAATTATCACCTAATTAATTTCTTTTACCATTTACCTTGTTGCAATGGAGTCTTATTACCTATTATCACATCTCCCAACCATTAGTTATATATAAGCAAATCAACTATTACCTTTTCATGCTAATACCAAGCATGTTTCCTTGCAACTATTTGTGCATGTCAATCACATGTTCCAAAGATAAAGACAACATATCTATTAATTTGAAATCAACCTTTACCAAGACTAATATCCATGTCCTTAATTTATCTCAAGGGATGCTATCTCTCTGCACAATCAATCTAGATTAGCACAATATAACTTCACAACATATAAACTCAAACATAAATAAGGTCATGATGTCCATAACATTAACTAGCTAACAGTTCACATCATAAACTCATAAGCAATTTACATTCGTGCATAACAATCACATATGCACAGTCAATCTAGATTAGTACAAAACAATATCACTAATAGGTCGACTCATACCTAGATGTCATAACACTAACCATCTGCATAGGCCAAGCCAATTTAGCACGATACACAATAACATCAAGAAATTAAAGCAATGACCATAACCATCATGCATATGACCACAAGGCATATAACAACAAGTTACTATCCTTCATAACTAACTAATGCACATACATATGATTACACTAAACAACTAGCATCTATCATACATGTAACAGAAAAACCGTATACTAACATACATGTACATAACCCTAATGCTTATAAAAAACCATTAACCAATATACTTGTATACCTACCATACAAGCTTGTATGACAATCTACTCTTACGCTGAGGTCCATTGCTACAACCTCACTTTGAGGATCCACATCTCTTACTAAATCTCAACCAACATATTATCATCGTAACATACCAAGAGAATCATGATGACATAACTACATACAATGACCTAATGGAACAAAAACCTCAACGATGAAAATGCATGCATAATTACATATAAACACTGTCATGGATAAAAAATGCATAATTGACATGTACTCATGACAAATACATCCAACAACAACACCATAAACCTTCGCATGGTGACACCACTGCAATCATGACCAAGACCATGCAAACACAACAAGCACAAGGACCTATATGCAACTGACACATACGTATGACAACACATTCATCCAAAGATAACAGAAACCAGACATCACCCAAGGAGAACAAAACCATGCTTTGATACCACTCTATGGTATCAAATAACATCCAAAGAGATAAATTCCCTCAATAGAACCAAAACTAGACATTCCCCAAAGAGAACAAAACCCGCTTTGATACCACTATGTAACACCCTCCTCCCACATCTACCTAGGTAACTGGCCAACCAGGGTAAACATGTGATGAAGAGTTACTATGATATGATTCAACTCTGATCCAAGGGATCAGTAAAGTGCTTAAAATTAAAAGTGTTCAAAAGTGCTCTAAACCAGTTCCAAAACATAGATCTCATCACCCTAAATCCAACACAACTTGAATTGCTCAAAACCGATATCGCATGCTCCTGATATCACGTTCAGGTATGCTGACTAGGTAACCCGTACGCTGACTAGGTAGGTGACCGTGTTTGAAGAGCCAATGATAGGATTCCAAGTGGCTACATCTTATTGGTCAATTTTTACTACATTTTGATTGGTTGTTGGTCGTTTGAGGTGGTCCAATAGGTGGAGCCCACGTGGGCCAATGGATGGTTGCCACGTGGCATCCCAACGTCATACTAAAATTTGTTTATGGGATAAACGGACCGAGCAGGAATTGAACGTGTGGCCTTTGGAGTGGCAACACGATGCTCTACCGCCATCCCATCGGTGGTTCTTAACAACCATAGTGGAGAAATGCTTCATAAACTTTATGTGTTGCATAGTTTGGGGACGGGGCCAGGGTTATGCCCTAGTCCTCAGTCACCCCAAACACATGAGACCGCGGGACGGGTGTCGAGGGCTAGGGCCTAACCTCAGCCCAAGCCGAGGTTAAAACCTCAAACCACAGTTCAAAGGTGGGTTCATAATTGATCAGGTGACCATGTCCAAATGGAAAAAAATGCTCAAAAAAGGAACGACTAAAAATTGGTTGCAACCTGAACGACTGGATAGGCCTCATCGCTGCAATTCAGGTGCCATGAACGTGACTCAAATCCGATGTCATATGAGAAAGATATTAAAGTTTTAAAATGCCCAATGACCTTCAAAACAGGACTTTTGAACAAAAATAATTTGTCATTTTCAGAAAAATATTATGGAAAAATTTCATTTTTTATATGGTTTTTGGGAGCCTATCAGAGGGTGCCACATGGCCTGCCCAGAGGCTGCCACGTGGCCCCAGGCCTAAGGTCCAAAGTCATGTTTTTAAAAAAATGATGGGATGACCTGACCTAACCTGAACATGTTTGGGTCACGCTGAATGTGTTTGGGTCATCAAAAGTTGGGCAATTGAACACGTGCAGAGAAACATGCAGTTGGACCCCTCGGGTGGAGGTCGACCGGACCTGAACAAATTTGGGTCAGCTGATAGTGGGCAAGCGTGAACGAGTCGGGTTGGCGGTAAAAACATGTTTAAGCCCACAGGGCTAAGGGCGGTAGATGTTGCGACCAGGTGCTAGGACTAAGGGCTAAGCCTTGTTGAAACAGCGGAATAGTTGCGTTAGGCCCTCAGGTGCTAGCCCCCTAGCCATGCGACCTGCAGGCTACGACCATGGGCGCGGGCTAACAACTTAACCAGTAGCGCTAAACTGCCTTCGGCTTTCTCACATGTAAAAACACCATCAACTGGAAGTTAAAATTAATGCTTCCCCCAAAATTAGTGCACGGTTGCGACATTTTGGCAATTCCGCCATTTCTAGCGTGCTTCACTAGAGTTCACCCACATTTGGTGGGGTTTTCAAGGGACATTGAGAAAAAATTTGTGGAGGTCATAACTTCTCCAATATTGAACCAATTTGGATGAAATTTTGGTCAAATTTGGGTATTCTGAGCATTCTGGAGTGTTTGGGACAGGTTTCAAAGTGAGAAAAGGTGTTTTTCAGCCATTTTTTCTTTAAGGAATCTTGGAGAGCCACTAGGGCCATGAGGGAAATGGGGCTGCATTGGGCTATACTTCACTATTTGAGGTGAAATAAAAGCCATTTTTAGCTTATTTCTATCTTCTGAATTCAATTTCACAGCTAGTTCTTCCTGTTTAGGAATATTTATCACTGTATAACCAATTTGAGAAACTTAATAGAGTAAGGACATGCCCATTGGGAGCCTTGGACCAAGGAGGGGAGAACTGCCTCATCATGTTGTTGTGTTATGTTATGGTGAAGTTTTGATACTATGTATTTTTTATTTAAGATGATAAACAATAATTTTAATTAACATTCACTCACACATAAACTCATAAACAGTTACCAAAAACACTTTGTTTAAAATGCAAGACATGATGAACACTTTGCACACTTAATTAAATGAAAATGGATACTTTGCACAACAGATACAAATAGTTTCATTTCCAGATCAGATGGTATCAAAGCTAGGTTTTGAGCCTTAGGAGCTAGAGTTTTACTTATCATTTGTTTTGTGCAAAGATATAGTTGATTCTTTGCAAGTTTTGATGCTTACTAGGCTTAAACTCGAGAGAGGAGAAGGACACTTGGTTTGTGAAAAAAGTAATCCTCAACTAAGAAGGGCTAGAGAGCCACCTACAAGAGCCATAGAAGCAGCTTCAAGCATGTCTTCAAGAGAGGGAGAAGCTCCTGAAGATATTGATCCCAAAGAAGAGGAACGGGTGCTCCAAAAGGCTTTCTTGGACATGACGGAGATGGTGAGGATACTCTACCAAGAAAGGAATGATAGGCTTGTTGGAGAAGGGTCTAAAAACCAAAAATAAGGAGAGGGTTCTTCAAGAGGAAAGAAAATTGATGACAAGTCAAAGAAAGGACACGGAGGAAATGGTGATCCACCATCCCCATCTTCATCCTCTTCCTCTACATCGGCATCCTCAACTTCGGTGAATCAATCTCACAAATATAAAACCACTGGTAAAAGTCCATTTTTAAAGCTTGATGTTAAATTTGAGTTGCCTATGTTTAATGGTGAAGTCAATGTAGAGAAACTTGACAATTGGATAAGACAGTTGGAAGTTTACTTGAGGATACAGAACCTTCATGATGACGACACCAAGATACAGTTAACCTCTTTGAGAATGGATGGAGCAGCATTGGTATGGTGGGAAGCCAAGACCAAGGATGAAATTAAAAAACATGGTAAGATCACTTTTTCATGGGCTGAATTTATTATTGCAATTAAAAATCAATTTTATCCATTAGCTCATTTACAAAAGGCTATCATGAACTGGCAAAACTTCAGATAGCTTAAGGGACAAAATGTACAAGACTACACCCAAGAGTTTAGGAGAAGAGCACTCTTATTAGGGGTAGACTTACAAAGTCAAGATACTTTGCTGAAATATATAGGTGGTTTGCATAGCTACCTTAGACATACTATCCTTATGTTCAATCCTACTAGTATAGATGAAGTTTGTGTACAAGCTACGCATTTAGAGGCTAGAGGGAAAAACACTTTTGACGAGGGTAGAAACAAGCCTTTTAAGGGGAAAAACAAAGATAAAACCTTTAAGGGAAAAGGAAAAAAGAATGCATCTGTCAAACAAGAGGGTGAGAAAGTGATATGTAAACACTGTTCAAGAGAAGGCCATGAAGAGAAAAACTGTTGGAAACTACATCCTGAAAAAAGAACTCAGTTTAACAAAAGCAAAGGAAAGAAGAAAAATGCAGCTACTACAACTACACCACAAGACTTAGGTGATGATTCAGGTGACGAAACCAAAATTGCAGCCATGGGTTTGAAGAGCTTGAAGGGAAAGGAAACTAAAACTAAGCCAAGCACTAGTACTTAAAACTGTCATGTACAAACTCCAAATGCAGAAGAAAGAATTGAATTGTTCCATGTGAGGGTAGTCTCAAAACATACAAAAATTGACACATTGTTTGACAGTGGGTCACAAGAAAATCTCATATCAGAATACTTGGTCAAATAGCTTAAATTTGAGACCATTCCACATCCCAAGCCATATCCACTTGGATGGATATGCAAGGATGCAAACTTACAAGTCTCAAGAAAGTGCATATTGCGATTTTCAATCATTGCATACTTTATTGACACAGTTGAACTTGATGTAGTGCCGCTTGATATATCAAGAATTGTTTTGGGAAGTCCTTACTTATTTGATAGGAAAGTGATCTTCCATCACCATGAAAATAAGTATCATCTATTTAAATATGGAAAGGATTTTATTGTCAGAGCACATCGCAAGAAGACAAATAAAGCGATGGTAAATGCAGGACAAGTAAAAAGACTAGTGAATTCTAGTAAGAGTTTTGTACTTCTTATGGTTAAGCCCAAGGTTGATGTGAATCATGAGTCATTTGAAAATTGTGATTCCAAGCTTAAATCAGATTTATATGATGTAGTTGATGTACATCATGAGATGTTTCAGGAACCCACAAGTTTGCCTCCTAAAAGGGAGATTCAGCATGAAATCCAGTTACATCAAGATTGTCCTCTTCCTAACATAGGCATGTACCGCATGTCTATCATGGAGAATGCTGAAATAAAGAGGAAAATTAAGGACTTGTTGGACAAATGGTTCATAAGAACAAGCACTTCGCCATGTGGGTCACTAATAGTGTTGATTTCAAAGAAAGATGGAACTTGGCGCATGTGTGTGGACTTCAAGGCATTGAACAAGATAACGGTAAAGAATCGTTACCCACTCCCAAGGATAGATGATTTGTTAGATCAGCTGAAAGATGCTAAATATTTCACTAATTTAGACTTACGTAGTGGTTATCATCAAGTTAGAACTGCAGAAAGTGACATTTGGAAGACAACATTTAAAACCAAACAGGGACTCTTTGAGTGGCTTGTTATGCCATTTGGTTTATGCAATGCACCTGCAACTTTCATGCGGGTAATGGATGATGTCTTACATCCGTTTCTTAATGATTTCATTATTTTATACTTAGATGACATCTTAATTTTTAGAAAGACTAGAGAAGAGCATGTCATGCATGTTAATAAAGTACTTGATATTTTGAAGAAAAATCAGTTGTTTCTTAAAATGTCAAAGTGTGAATTTGGAAAAACTTCTTTGGTTTATATGGGACACATAGTAGGAGGAGGTGCTTTGAGAATTGATCCTTCTAAGGTAGAATCCATTTTGAATTGGCCTAATACCAAGTCCATTATAGAGGTAAGAAATTTTTTGGGTGCAACTCAGTATTGGAGGAAGTTTATTTCTAACTTCTCTGCCATAGCAGCTCCTATGCATGTAGCGAAAAGTGTGAAGCGTGCTTTCCAATGGGGAAGCAAGAAAAAGAAAGCTTTTGAGACTTTGAAATAGAAGATAAGTTCAGCTCCAATCCTTGCATTACCGAACTTGAGACAACCATTCGAGATTCGTATCGATGCTAGTGATTACGCCATGGGTGCAGTTCTCCTATAGCATGGTAAGCCTATTGCATTTCATTATGAGACATTTAATGGTGTTGTTGTGAATTATCCTACCTATGATAAGGAGTTGTATGCATTGGTACAAAGCATCAAAAAGTGGAAAAACTATTTGATGGGCAAAGAAACAGTTGTTCATACTGACCATCAGCCTTTACAGTACTTGCAGTCGCAAAGTAAATTACAACAGTCACGACATTTCAGATGGATGGGTTTCCTACAACAATTTCACTTGGTAATAAGGTACAAGAAAGGTATTTTCAATAAAGTTGTTGATATGCTTTCAAGGCCTATTATTAGTGCTACTAATTTACTTGAGAATGATTCTATTGTACATGAGAGCTACATAGAACAATATGCATTGGATGTTGATTTTAAGGATGTGTATGCTAACTTGAGTGAAGGGAATCATGTTGAGGAGAATTATTATCATTTTCATAATAATTTGTTGTTTCATATGGGCAAGTTATGTATACCACAGGGGGAGAGACTAAGCATCATGAGAGAAGCTCATTCTTCTCTTAATGTTGGACATTTCGGGGTAAGCAAAACAATGGCACATTTACAGAGGTATTGTTATTGGCCTCGCATGGCAGATAGTGTTTCACGTTTCATTAGAGGTTGTTCATTATGTGCTATAAGCAAGCCTAGAAATAGGAAGCTTGGTTTATATACGCCATTGCTGGTACCTTCTAGACCATGGCAAAGTGTTTCTATGGATTTTTTTGGAGGTCTACCATTACCCAGAAAGAAGCATGATTATCTTTATGTAGTAGTTGATAGATTCAGCAAGATGTGTATTCTTATGCCATGTAAGAAATCTATAATTGCTGAACAAACTGCTGATTTATATTTTCAACATGTATGGGTTCATTATGGCTTGCCTACTTCTATTGTTAGTGACAGGGATTCCAGATTTGTTGGGAATTTTTGGTCCAATTTATGGAAGATGATGGACACCAAGTTGAAGAAGAGTATTGCTTTCCATCCACAAACATATGGCCAAACAGAGGTAGTGAACAAAAACATTGTACATATTTTGAGAGGTTATTGCAGAAAGCATCCCAAGCTTTCGGATGAGCATTTGCATTACATTCAGCATGCTTACAACTGGGCCAAACACTTTTCTAAAAATACTTCACCTTTTGAGGCTTGCTTTGGGTACTTTCCTAAGTCACCTTTAGATTTCATTCTTGAGAAGAATGTTGCCATTGATGGGCATAGTGACATTGAAAAAGCTTGCATGTTCATTGAAATAATTCAGCTCATACATCAGCAGGTTCAAGAACAACTTGAAAAAAGTCAAGGCAAGTACAAGGAGAGGCATGATAAACACAGAGTTGATCATAAGTTTCAAGAAGGAGATGAGGTATGGCTGCATATTAGTAAGGAAAGAATGCAAGGAGAAGGTAAAAAGCTGAAGCCTATTCGTTATGGTCCAATCAAGATCCTTAAACAAGTTGGAAATAATGCTTTTCAACTAGATTTGCCTTCATATATGCAAATGTATTCCGTTATGAATGTGCAAAATTTACGTTTGTATGAACCTCCTTTAATTCTTGATTATGAAAGTGAAATTCAGCTGCCATCCATCGAGGGTTTCTCGCCAGAATTTCTGGATGAGCTAAAAGAGGATGCTATTCTTGACAGAAGGACATGCACTTCGAGGAGGGGAAATGTTGATTATGTTCGGGTTGGTCTAAAAGGTAGCAAACAGAGTAAGGAAAAATGGATGGAGGTGGAAAATGTGAGGGATTTGTACCCTCATCTTCTTAACAGGTAATTGAAGGCTTTTGGGGTCCAAAATCTTCCCAATGGGGAGGTGTGATCAGGTGATCATGTCCAAATGGAAAAAAATACTCAAAAATGGAACTGCTCATAATTGGTTGCAACTTGAACGACCGGATAGGCCTTGTCACTGCGATTCTAGCACCATGAACGAGACTCAAATACGATGTCGTATGAGAAAGATATTGAAGTTTTAAAATGCCCAATGACCTTCAAAACAGGAATTTTGAACAAAAATAATTTGACATTTTCAGAAAAATATAATGGAAAAATTTCATTTTTTATATGGTTTATGGGAGCCTATCAGAGGGTGCCACGTGGCCTGCTCAGAGGTCGCCACGTGGCCCCAGGCCTAAGGTTCAAAGTCATGTTTTAAAAAAATTGATGGGCTAACCCGACCCGACCTGAACATGTTTGGGTCATCAAAATTCAGGAAATTGAATGCGTGTAGAGAAATGTGCAGTAGGGCCCCTCGGGTGTAGGTCGACCTGACCTGAACGAATTTGGGTCAGCTGATAGCGGGCAAGCGTGAACGAGTCGGGTCGGCAGTAAAAACATGTTTAAGCCCTCATGGCTAAGGGTGGTAGACTCCATGACTAGGTGTCGGGACCAAGGGCTAAGCCCTGTTGAAATGGTGGAACAGTTGTGTTAGGCCCTCGGGTGCTAGCCCCCTAGCCATGGGACCTGTGGGCTATGACCATGGGTGCGGGCTAACAACTTAACCACCAGTGCTAAACTGCCTCTGGATTTCTCGCATGTGAATGCGCCAGCAAATGGAAATTAAAATTAATGCTGCCCCCAAACTTAGTGTGCAGTTGCGAAATGTTGACAATTCTGCCATTTCTAGCTCGCTTAACTAGAGTTCACCCACATTTGGTGGGGTTTTCAAGGGACATTGAGCAGAAATTTGTGGAGGTCATAACTTCTCTGATATTGAGCCAATTTGGACGAAATTTTGGTCAATTTTGGGTATTCTGAGCATTATGGAGTGTTTGGAATAGGTTGTAGAGCGAATAGAGGTGTTCTTCAACAATTTTTTCTTTAGGGAAGCTTGGAGAGCCACAAGGGCCATGAGGGAAATGGAGCTGCATTGGGCTATATTTCATTGTTTGAGGTGAAATAAAAGCCATTTTTAGCTTATTTCTATCTTTTGAATTCAATTTCACAGTTGGTTCTACCTGTTTAGGCATATTTCTCACTGTATAACCAATTTGAGCAACTTAATAGAGCAACGACATGCCCATTGGGAACCTTGGACCCGACAGATGTAGCCGAGGAGGGGTGAACTGCCTCATCATGTTGTTGTGATATGTTATGGTGAAGTTTTGTTGCTGTGTATTTCTAATTTAAGATGATAAACAGTCATTTTAATTAAAATTCCCTCACAAATAAACTCAGAAACATTTACCAAAAACACTTTGTTTAAATTGCAAGACATGATGAACACTTTGCACACTTAATTAAATGAAAATGGATACTTTGCATAGTAGATAAAAATAATTTCATTTTCAGATCAATAATCTGGTGGCTCATAACCAAACCACCATTCAACTAAATTTGTAGCATGGGAAATTAAACTCGATGAAGTTTGAAATGAAACCATAGTTAAATACTTCAGTTGGAGTTAATTTTGGGCAGAGAGTTAAACCAACTCCAAAACCATAGTTCAACGTAACCAAACCATGATTTAGACGCCAATTAAAAATGGTTGTCATGAAATTTTGAATGGACCAGATCCAACAGAAGGGATCCAACCACATGGCCCCACTTTATTCGCTCCCATGGGTCAGTGGGCATTTAAAACAAGTGAAAAAATGCACCCAATTCAATGCAAATCTCGTCGGCGCAAGGCGAATTTTTCTCTATCTGGTGGTCAAAATGGTGGAATTCGTAGGATGGTTAGGAAGAGAGTGCAGCTTGTAGATTAGTTAACAACAAAACTTCACCAGAGCATAACTTCTTCAATTTTTGGCCAAATTGAGCTAAAAAAAAGTGTATCTAGGGGTTTTTGACTGTTATGGAGCCATTTGAGACATTATTTTTGCATTCTAAGCTCTGAAAATCCATGTAAACACATATTTTATCACTTAATGAAAGAGGCCCAACATTGGAAGCTAGACCAGGAGATGCAGCCCAGGAGGGGTGAACTCCTTCATAATTTTGTTGTCTTGTGTTAATTTTTATGATATTATTGTCTATGTTATTATGTTGTAAAACTGAGTTTAAACACTTAATTTATGTGCTATTGCAACTTGCCTAATTGCTTATAAGACATAAAATTTAACTTGCAAATTTCATCGGGCCTTCAAGAATTCAAATATAGATTAGTTTGGTATGAGAGCTTAGATTCTTTGGTTATATTCAAGGTTGAATTATGTTGCAATTTTTTTTTCTTCTTTTTTTCTGATTCTTAGAAGGTTGAAGCTCAAAATAGGAGAAGGAAAGCTTGTGGGAACAAGTCCTTAAGCTAGTTGAAGGAGAGAACATTTTCCACAATATTCACCACAAGTTTCACCTCTAGTGTCACCCAAGGCCTCACCAGTCATGGCACATGAAGGAGAACCTGAAAATCTATCTGAGTATGAGAAGACTTTCAAAAAATCTATAATATTCCAAATTCGGAATAGCTAGCTAGGCATGACTGGAAAATGCATTTTCCGGTAATGGAAGCTGCAGGAATTGAAACCAAGACCTAGATCCCTTAGAAAAATGTGTCTAAGTGTTGAATCCAAGAGGAGGCTCCAAAGAAATCCTTCTAGAGTGGTTAAACAAATCTCCCACTACTAGATGTTCTCAAAAAGTGCCCGGTGAGGGATTGCAACAATTCTCAAGCAAGAAATGGAAAGACAACATTATTCTGTAGCTGTGAACACATGAAGATGTATATAGCCAATAAATATGTGATATAGCAGAAAATGTATACAATGTGTGGAGGAATCAATCACTCCAGCTAGGCAATGGAAGCCTCAATGGGACATATACATGAAAAATGGAAATACTGCTACATGAAAGAGAGCCTTGGCTAAAATGATGCAGTTTATAGGAGATACTGCAATATAAAAAATGATAATATGATGATATGACAATATCAGCTCAAATAAATGAGGGGGAGTAAGCTATCAACCCCTGAAAATACTAATACAACACTAATACACAATCCTTGGAAGGATTGGCTACAATATACATGAAAATGGAAAATCTGCAGAAATGCTGGAGTTGCTAGGTAGCAGCTGCAACTCTGAAATACTGGATATGGCTGAAGATGATGTGAAATCTGAAATAACCTCCTCCAAAAAATCTATCAAGTGCAAGGTTGATCCTGGCACTGAATATCTCCTCCTTCAAAATGGTGGTGCAACCCCTCACTGCAAGTGTGCACTGGAATAACGTAGTATGGAGAATGGACTATGCTATCTATGATGGGAGATGCTTGGCCTTGATGCAAAATCTGAAATATAGCTCTGGAACCCTTCCTTACTAATCCTCCCAAGGAATAGAAGCTCCCTCCTCTGAAAGATGAGACAAGGAATGGTGTTGTGGAACCCCTCCACTGCAACACCAAGTAACACTACATTATAATTTAGCAGAAATAACGTAGTGACTGAATAATAGCTTTGGCCTTGAGCCAAGATGTGGAGAAAATGAAGTGCAATCCTTCAATAGGACTCTCAAGAAGGAGAGGAAATCCTAAACAGGAATCCCTCGTGCTAAGCAGCATTGCAACTCAGCTGAACAGCCGGAGTATGCAAATAGTCTTCAAACTAGAATCAATATGCTCAAAGATGTCTTAATATGGCTGCCCCTTCCTCCTTTTATGTAAGTGAATGCCTCTTTGCCATGGACCCCACACATTAGGGTTTCTTCTACAAGGAATATTTCTCCCTCCAAAACTGTGTTGTCTTCCCAAGCAAGCTACACCTCTTAGGTAGCATTGTTGACTTGGTCAAACTTGACCTTGTCCTCATGCAACTTGCCCCTTTTCACACTGGAGGGTGAAAAATAAGTTGCTCCAAATGATCCTTTTCCCATTATGAAGGATCTTATTCCTACTCATGGGCCTTTTACCCATTTTATTCACCTCCTAAATGAAATTAGCAAAAATTAATATTCCAATTTGCTGCATGCAAATTTTGGAATATTACAATCCTCCCCTCTCAAATATTGCTTGTCCTCAAGCAAGTGTAAGGATAGACTGAGTTATTTTCTCCTCCTCTTCCTGTAGCATCCATATATGATGATCTCCTCCAAGGAAAGTTATGATATCTCATCAATCAAGCCTCCACATTTCCCCCCCTCAGCATGCAAGTCAGATATCAAGCCATCATCATGTAAAAGTGAAATACTCAAGAGGATAGCAAAGTGATTTCTAGAGGTCCCCTTGAATAATGGGATCTGAAATGAAATGGGAACTATCTTTCCCATATGGATCCTCCATCTCCAAGCTATGAGGCATGCAAAATGAATCACCCCCCAACTAGGCAACTCCTGAAAGCTGTCATCCACCTTTGGCTCTGGAAAAGTAGGTGGGATAAAAATATGCACATGGTAGACTATGTAGCCTACCCCACGCTGTCTATCTCTCCACTTATGATAAGTGTAGAGTTTTGGATGTCCATTGTCTATAATAATTTTTCCCTCAAGTGGAAAAATGAGGACTAGACCTCCAAATATCTCTCCCCCAATGCTTCAAATCATGCTGGCCCAAGTATCTCCATATATGATGAGTTTGAAGTCATCATCATATGGCATCTCCTCCATCATATGGCTCACCTCATAAAGAGTCAAATGTTCTATCAAGGTGATCATATCATATCCCATGCTCCCCTTAGAACATGTAGTGTAAAAAGTGTGAGGAATTTCTCCCTCAAAGGACACATTCACCTCATGTGTCTCTCTCCCAAGCATGCTCCTCATAAAGACATAAACAATAGAACCATTGGGAGCAAAACTGAGAATCATACTTGCTGCCATGTTCAACAAATGAGAAGGAAAATGGTCCCTCAAGTGCAGCCAGCATAGCTTGACCCTCAACTGCAATAGAGATTGATAAAATAAGTGGCCTCTCAACCACTTTCCTGCTGCTCCAATCTCCTCATAAGTATGGAGGAGGTGAATAATGTAAGGTGTACAATGAGCATGCCCTCCATAATATCTCTCTTCCCCAAGTCCTCCTAGGGAATGGCCATCAATCATGCTTATGGCCTCATCTAAACCATATGGTCTAGAAAAAAGAATGATCCTCCTTGGAGCATCATCCTTCACATGTATGGTTAAGGGATGCATACATACATCATACAAATAATCATGTAAACAATAATGAATACCCCTACCATATCTCCTGCTCATATAAGTGGAGTGGCTCATAAGTGAGTCTCCTCTCATCTCGAAAGGGGAAAGAGGTGTCTATGTTAACTCTCTCAAAGAGTCATGTCTCTCCTCTATCTCCATCTGATCCATGCATCTACTCATATGATGATATATATCCTCCTCAAAACCCATCCAAAAATACCCCCCCATGATGGTGTGGCATGCTGTCATAGAATAAGTGGGACTGAAAAGGAACTCCTCATGACCTACATGTAGCAACTTCTCCTTGAGCTTGGAAGCTCTAGGAAAGAAGATCCTACCATGATAAAAGATGACCCCATCTCTGACTGAATACCCCTCCTCATGCAACTGGTCATCCAAGATCATGCAAGTGAAAAGATCCTTGGAATACTCCACCAACAGCTAGGATCTCCAATATGGATCTATTCTCCATAGTGACAGCGCTGATGATCTCTCATGAAGAAAATCTGTCATATGGCTGCCCTCTCCTTTGACATCTCCTATGTCAAAGATGCAAGTTGGAAGGCTGTTATCCTTCCCCTGTTGTTTCTTCCACAACGCATAATCTGAAATGGAAGTGGGTGCTGATGATGTTGAGAGAATTCTCTCTCTCTCCTTGAGTCTACCCAAGACTCCCAACGCTATATCAAGATCTCCCAAGGTTTCCACCCTCCTGAAATAACTGAGTGGTGCCCCAACATGTGAAGCATCCATCCTCCTCTGCTGATCCAGTGGTTTCCCCAGCAAAATTTCTCCATGCAATGAGACATCATCATCAAGAGGTGACTTCATATATGAATGAACAAATCTATCCATGCTTCCACTGTGCAATCCAATCACCTTCTTAGGTGCATCAACCTCCAAGAATGAATAGGGATGTGTAATCCTCATCTCATGATGTTGGGTCTTCTCCCTACCTCCTCTTTGTGTCTCCATGGTTTCACACCTCCTCAAAAATGGCACAGGTAGAACATGAGTTGTGCCTTGATCTCTACACATGAGATCCTGGGGACTCCCTTGCAAAGATACAAGCATCCCTCTATTTGGAGCAAGAGCTCCTCCTTCCTCTACATGAGGTGCTAGATCAACTCCAGATCTAACAACGTTTTTTCCCTCAATATTTGCAACATGAGTGGGCAACTCTCCAATGATTGGATCCCTTTTTGAAAAAGAGATCTCCATGCTCCTTTGCTCAAAGGTGTGAGATGAAAATATTTCTCCCGGCAAAGTATGGTGCAAATTTTCATGCAAGGGTTTTTCTTGAGTTTTATTGTTTTGCTCCACCATATGTGTTTCATGAATCCTTCTATCAAATATTTCTACTAATGCCTTAGTGAAACTAGCATAAGATGCAATGTTTATATTTCTCAAAGAAAAGGATTCAAAGATCCACCAAGCATAAGCCTTACCTCTCAAATGCAGCGCTGCAACTTTGATGGCTTCATCCTCCGTCATTTGGTGCTGTTGTAAGAAGGTCTCTAAATCCTCCACCCAAGCTTTGGCTAAACATGTAGGTGAACCCTCAAAGGTAGATAGAATAAATCCATCTTGTTGCTCTCTTCCATTCACCTTCATCTTGCAAAACTCTGAAAAACTGAGATGATCTCTGAATTTCTGAGTTTGAAACTCATACTCTTTCAAGAAATTACTAAGGGTTTCACTCCTAGCAACCTCTTCTTCTCTTTCCATCTCTCTTCCAGAAATCTTGGGCATGTGACTGCACTGAGTATTGGGATGTGTAGCTGCTTGCTCACACTCCTCATGTAATAATCTAGAGTTTTCTTTAGAATCAAACCCTCCAGGAGATTCTCCATGCATATTTCTTCTGATCTCCTTGAACTCTTAATGGATCATATGTACATATTTAGGAAGAATATTTGTAGGCTTATCCACTTTTTCTTCTCCAAAAGATGGAGTCTTTTTCTTACTTATTTCTTTGTCTACTTGATGAGAATAGGAAGTGTAGGGTTCTTCCTCTTCTTTCTGCTTATCCTCCTTGGGGAGGTTCTTCATGGATCTGAAATATGATGAGATAAATCCCATCCTCTTAAATCTTCTGATATTCTTGAGCTTAGACTCAGAGGCTGAGCCAAGAAAGCAATGTTGATACCACTATAATATTCCAAATCCGAAACAGCTAGCTAGGCATGACTGGAAAACGCATTTTCCAATAATGGCAGCTGCAGGAATTGAAACCAAGACTTGGATACCTTATAAAAAGGTGTCTAAGTTCTGAATCCAAGAGGAGGCTCCAAATAAATCCTTCTAGAGTGGTTAAACAGATCTCCCACTACTAGATGTTCTCAAAAAGTGCCCAGTGAGGAACTGCAACAATTCTCAAGCAAGAAATGGAAAGACATCGTTATTCTATAGCTGTGAACACATGAAGATGTAGATAGCCAATAAATATTTGATATAGCAACACATG
This sequence comes from Pinus albicaulis, assembly GCA_034641835.2. Classification (NCBI taxonomy): domain Eukaryota; kingdom Viridiplantae; phylum Streptophyta; class Pinopsida; order Pinales; family Pinaceae; genus Pinus; species Pinus albicaulis. The sequence goes on from CM076582.1 coordinate 947,605,809, forward strand.
TATACAATTTGTGGAGGAATCAATCACTCCAGCTAGGCAATGGAAGCCTCAATGGCACGTATACATGACAAATGGAAATACTGCTACATGAAAGAGAGCCTTGGCTAAAATGATGCAGTTTATAGGAGATATTGCAACATTAAAAATGATAATATGATGATATGAAAATATAAGCTCAAATAAATGAGGGGGAATAAGCACTCAACCCCTGAAAACACTAATACAACACTAATACACAATCCTTAGAAGGATTGGCTACAATATACATGAAAATGGAAAATCTACAGAAATGCCAGAGTTGTTGCGTAGCAGCTGCAACTCTGAAATACTGGAGATGGCTGAATATGATGTGCAATATGAAATAACCTCCTCCAACAGATCTATCAAGTGCAAGGATGATCTTGGCACTGAATATCTCCTCCTTCAAAATGGTGGTGCAACCCCTCACTGCAAGTGTGCACTGGAATATCGCAGTATGGAGAATGGACTGCGATGTCTATGATGGGAAATGATTGACCTTGATGCAAAATCTGCAATACAGCTTTGTAACCCTTCCTTACTAATCCTCCCGAGGAATAGAAGCTCCCTCCTCTGAAAGATGAGACAAGGAATTGTGTTGTGGAACCCCTCCACTATGACACCCAGCAACACTACGTTATACTTCAGCAGAAATAATGCAGTGACTGAATAATAGCTTTGGCCTTGAGCCAAGATGTGGAGAAAATGAAGTGAAATCCTTCAAGAGGCCTCTCAAGAAGGAGAAGAAATCCTAAATAGGAATCCCTCGTGCTAAGCAGCACTGCAACTCAGCTGAACAACAGGAGTATGAAAATAGTCTTCAGACTAGAATCAATATGCTCAAAGATGTCTTACTATGGCTGCCCCTTCCTCCTTTTATGAAATTGAATGCCTCTTTTCCATGGACCCCACACATTAGGGTTTCTTCCACAAGGAATATTTCTCCCTCCAAATCTGCGTTGTCTTCCCAAGCAAGCTACACCTTTTAGGCAGCGATGTTGACTTGGTCAAAATTTACATTTTCCTCATGCAACTTGCCCCTTTTCACACTGGAGGGTGAAAAATAAGTTGCCCCAAATGATCCTTTTCCCATTATGAAGGATCTTCTTCCTGCTCATGGGCCTTTTACCCATTTTATTCACCTCCTAAGTGAAATTAGCAAATATTAATATTCCAATTTGCTACATGTAAATTTTGGAATATTACAAAATCATTCTTTGAAATTACTGAGATGGTGAAATTTCTTTATGAGGAAAGGAACTCAAGGTTGTATGGTGAGAGCTCAAATATTCCAAATGGAAATGGAGGAAATGGAGACAAACCTCCAAAATGGATTTGAGGGAATGGTGATAAAACACCTCTACCTCCACCTTTCTTCTCACCTTCATCTTCACCATCATCATCTTCTACATCAACCCCTTCACAAACACCTCCGTATTCTACAAAGGGACATGGTAAAACTCCATTGTTAAAACTTGACATAAAGTTTGAATTGCCTATGTATAATGGAGAGGTAAATGTTGAGAAATTAGATAATTGGGTTCATCAACTTGAAGTGTATTGCAGGATACAAAGGATCAAAGATGACAACACATTCATCCAAGGAGAACGGAAACCATACATCACCCAAGGATAACAAAACCATGCTTTGATACCACTCTGTGGTATCAGATAACATCCAAAGAGAAAAATTCCCTCAAGAGAACCAAAACTAGACATTCCCCAAAGAGAACAAAACCCACTATGATACCACTATGTAACACCCCCCTCCCACATCTACCTAGGTAACTGGCCAACCAGGGTAAACATGTGACGAAGAGTTACATTGATATGATTCAACTCTGATGCAAGAGATGAATAAAGTTCTTAAAATTAAAAGTGTTCAAAAGTGCTCTAAACCAATTCCAAAACATAGATCTCATCACCCTGAATCCAACACAACTTGAATCATTCAAAACTTATATCGTATGCTCCTGATATCACATTCTGATCATTTTCATAAAAAAAAAGTTTGCTGGTTGGTTAGGTACATTGACTAGGCAACCCGTACGCTGACTGGGCAGGTTATTGTGTTTGAAGAGCCAATAATAAGATTCCAAGTGGATACATCTTATTGGTCAATTTTTACAACATTTTGATTGTTTGTTGGTCGTTTGAGGTGGTCCAATAGGTGGAGCCCACGTGGGCCAACGGATGGTTGCCACGTATCATCCCAACTTCATACTAAAATTTGTTTATGGGCTAAATGGACCGAGAAAGAATTGAACGTGTAGCTTATGGAGTGGCAACACGATGCTCTACTGCCATCCCACCGGTGGTTCTTAACAACCATAGTGGAAAAGTGCTTTATAAATTTTATGTGTTGCATAGTTTGGGGACGGGGCCGGGGTTAGGCCTTGGTCCTCAATCACCCCAGACCCACGAGACTGCAGGACAGGTGCGAGGGGCTAGGGCATAACCTCGGCCCAAGCTATGGTTAAAACCTCAAACCACAGTTCAAAGGTGGGTTCATAATCTGGTGGCTCATAACCAAACCACCATTCGACTAAATTTGGAGCATGGGAAATTAAATTTGATGAAGTTTGAAACGAAACCATAGTTAAATACTTCAGTTGGAGTTAATTTTGGGTGGAGAGTTAAACCAACCCAAAAACCACATTTAAATGTAACCAACCCATGATTTAGAGCCCAATAAAAAATGGTTGGCGCGAAATTTTGAATGGACTGGATCCAACAGCAGGGATCCAACCACGTGGCCCCATTTTATCCGCTCACAGGGATCAATGGGCATTTAAACCAAGCGAAAAAATGCACCCAATTCAGTATGAATCTCACCGGCGTGGGGCGAATTTTTTTCTATGTGGTGGCGAAAATGGTAGAATTCGTATGGTTAGGAAGAGAGTGCATTTTGTAGAACAGTTAGCACCAAAACTTCACCAGAGCATAATTTCTTCAATTTTTGGCCAAATTGAGCTCAAAAAAAGCGTAGCTAGGGGTTTTTGACTATTATGGAACCATTGGAGACATTATTTTTTTATTCTAAGCTCTACAAATCAATGTAAATAGATATTTATCACTTAATGAAAGAGGCCCCACATTAGAAGCTGGACCAGGAGATGTAGCCCAGGAGGGTTGAAATCCTTCATAATTTTATTGTCTTGTGTTAATTTTTATGATATTATTTTCTATGTTATTATGCTGCAAAACTAAGTTTAAACACTTAATTTATGTGCTATTGCAACTTTCTTAATTTCTTATAAGACATAAAATTTAACTTGTAAATTTCATCAGACCTTCAAGAATTCAAATACGATTAGTTTGGTATGAGAGCTTAGATTCTTTGGGAGTATTTAAGGTTTAATTATGTTGCAAGTTTTTTTTTCTTTTTTTTCTTTTCTAATTCTTATAAGGTTGAATCTCAAAAGAGGAGAAGGAAAGCTTGTGGGAACAAGTCCTCAAGCGACTTGAAGGATATTACATTTTCCACAATATTCACCACAAGTTTCACCTCCAGTGTCACCTAAGGCCTCACCAGTCATGGCACATGGAGGAGAACCTGAAAATATGTCTGAGTATGAGAAGACTTTCAAAAAATAATTCTTTGAAATTACTGAGATGGTGAAATTTCTTTATGAGGAAAGGAACTCAAGGTTGTATGGTGAGAGCTCAAATCTTCCAAAGGGAAATGGAGGAAATGGAGACAAACCTCCAGAATGGAATGGAGGGAATGGTGATAAAACACCTCTACCTCCACCTTTATTCTCACCTTCATCTTCACCATCATCTTCACCATCATCATCTTCTACATCAACCCCTTCACAAACACCTCCACATTCTCCAAAGGGACATGGTAAAACTCCATTGTTAAAACTTGACATAAAGTTTGAATTGCCTATGTATAATGGAGAGTTAAATGCTGAGAAATTAGATAATTGGGTTTGTCAACTTGAAGTGTATTGCAGGATACAAAGGATCAAAGATAACAACACATTCATCCAAGGAGAATAGAAACCAGACATCACCCAAGGAGAACAAAACCATGCTTTGATACCACTCTATGGTATCAGATAACATCCAAAGAGAGAAATTCCCTCAAGAGAACCAAAACTAGACATTCCCCACTATGTAACATCCTCCTCCCACATCTACCTAGGTAACTGGCCAACCAGGGTAAATATGTGACAAAGAGTCACTATGATATGATTAAAATCTGATCCAAGGGATCAATAAAGTGCTTAAAATTAAAAGTGTTCAAAAGTGCTCTAAACCAGTTTCAAAACGTAGATCTCATCACCGTGAATCCAACAAAACTTGAATCGCTCAAAACTGATATCGTATGTTCTTGATATCACGTTCTAATCATTTTCGTAAACAAAAAAAGTGTTTGCTGGTTGGTCAGGTACACTGACTAGGCAACCCGTACACTGACTAGGCAGGTGATTGTGTTTGAAGAGCCAATGATAGGATTCCAAGTGGCTACATATTATTGGTCAATTTTTACTACATTTTGATTGCTTATTGGTCATTTGAGGTGGTCCAATAGGTGGAGCCCACGTGGGCCAACAAATGGTTTCCACGTGGCATCCCAACATCATACTAAAATTTTTTTATGGGCTAAATGGACCAAGCAAGAATTTAACGTGTGGCCTATGGAGTGGCAACACGATGCTCTTTCGCCATCCCATAGGTGGTTATTAACAACCATAGTGGAAAAGTGCTTTATAAAGTTTATGTGTTGCATAGTTTGGGGACAGGGTCGAGGTTAGGCCCTAGTCCTCAGTCACCCCAGACCCACGAGACCGTAGGACGGGCGTCGGAGGCTAGGGCCTAACCTCCTCCCAAGCTATGGTTAAAACCTCAAACCACAATTCAAAAGTGGGTTTATAATCTAGTGGCTCATAACCAAACCACCGTTCGACTAAAGTTGGAGCATGGGAAATTAAACTTGAGGAAGTTTGAAACGAAACCATAGTTAAATAATTATATTGGAGTTAAATTTTGGGTGGAGAGTTAAACCAACCCCAAAACCATAGTTCAACGTAACCAAACCATGATTCAGAGCCAAATTAAAAATGGTTTGCACAAAATTTTGAATGGACCGGATCCAACGGCAGGGATCCATCCACGTGGCCCCATTTTATCCGCTCACAGGGGTCAGTGGGAATTTAAACCAGGCGAAAAAATGCACCCAATTCAGCGCAAATCTCGCTGGCATGGGGCGATTTTTTTCTATGCGGTGGCGAAAATGGTGGAATTCGTAGGATGGTTAGGAAGAGTGTAATATTCCAAATTTGGAACAGCTAGAAAGGCATGACTGGAAAACACATTTTCCAGTAATGGAAGCTACAGGAATTGAAACTAGGACCTAGATACCTAAGAACAATGTGTCGAAGTGATAAATCCAAGAGGAGGCTCCAAATAAATCCTTCTAGGTGGGTTAAAGAGATCCCCCACACCTAGTTGTCCTCAAAAAATGCCCGATGAAGGGACTGCAATGTAAGAACATACAATGGAGTAGCAGCGTTATTTTAATGAGCCAGCATGCATGAAGATGTGAATAAAATTTCCTTTGGTATTATAGCAGAGAATGTATACAATACTTTTAGGAATCAATCACTCCAACTAGGAAATGAAGGCCTCAATGAGACATGTACATGACAATAGAAATACACTGCTATGCAAGAATGTCATAAGGCTAGAATAACGCAGTTCATTGGAGACACTACAACATACAAAATGAAAATACAATGATATGATAGTGATAGCTCAAGAAATGAGGGGTAGAAAGTCCTCAACCCCTAAAAACACTAATACAACAATAATACAACAATCCTTGGAAGGATTGGCTACAATACACATGAAAATGGCAAATCTGCAAAAATGTCGAAGTTGTGGGGTAGCAGTTGCAACACAAAACTGAAACTACATGGAGATGGATGAATAATTTGTACAATATATATCAAACCTCCTCCAATGGATCTCTCAAGTGCAAGGCTGATCCCAGCACTGAAGATCTTTCCCTCCAAGATGATGGTGCAACCCCTCACTGCAAGTGTGTATTGAAATAACGCAGTCTAGAGAAGGGACTATGCTGTTGATGATAGGAGAAGCTTGGATTGATGCCAAAATATGAAAAATTGCACTGGAAACGTTCCTCACTAATCTTCCCGAGGAATAGAATCTCCCTCCTCTGAAAGATGAGACAAGGAATGGTGTTGTGGAACCCTCCACTGCAACACCTAGCAACACTATGATATACTTCAGAAGAAATAATACAGTGACTGAAGAAAGTGGCTTTGGCCTTGAGCCAAGATGTGGAGAAATGAAGTGCAATCCTTCAAGAGGCCTCTCAAGAAGGAGAATAATTCCTAAACAGGAATCCCTCATGCTAAACAACATTGCAACTCAGCTAAACAGCCGGAGACTGCAAATAGTCTTCTAGACCAAAATCAAATACTCAAACATGTCTTACTATGGTTGCCTCTTCCTCCTTTTATGCAAGTGAATGTCTCTTTGCCCTGGACCCCACACATTAGGGTTTCTTCCACAAAGAATCTTTCTCCCTCTCAAACTGTGATGTCTTCCCAAGCAAGCTACACCTCTTAGGCAACGTTGTTGACTTAGTCAAACTTGACCTTGTCCTCATGCATTTGCCCCTTTTCACACTGGAAGGTGCAAAATAAAGTTGCTTCATTGATCCCTTTCACACTATGCAGGATTTATTCCTACTTATGGGTATCTTTACCCATTTTATTCACCCCCTAGATGATATAAGCCAAAATTAATATTCCAATTTGCTGCATGCAAATTTTGGAATATTACAGTCCTCCCCTCTCAAAAATTGCTTGTCCTCAAGCAAGTGCAAGGATAGACTGAGTTATTTCTCCTCCTCTCCCTATACCATCCATGTATAATGATCTCCTCCAAGGAAAGAGATGTTATCTCATCAATCAAGTCTCCACATTTCCCCTCCTCAGCATGTAAGTCGGCTATCAAGCCATCATCATGTAAAGGTGAGATACTCAAGAGTATAGAAAAGTGATGTCTAGAGGTCCCCTTGAGGAATGGAATCTGAAGTCTAATGGGAACTATCTCTCCCATATGGATCCTCCATCCCTAAGCTATTAGCCATGCAAAATGAGTCACCTCCCAACTAGGCAACTCCTGAAAACTGTCCTCCACCTTTGGCTCCGACAAGGTAGGTGGGATGAAAATCTACACATGGTAGACAATGTAGGCTACCCCACGTTGTCCATATCTCCACTTATGATAAGTGTAGAGTTTTGGATATCCTTGGGCTACAATAATTTTGTCCTCAAGTGGAAATATGAGGACTAGATCTCCAAAGATCTCTCCCCCAACTCTGCAAAACAAGCTTGCCAAAATATCCCCATATATGATGAGTTGGAAATCATCATCATATGGCATCATATCCATCATATGTCTCACTGCATAAGGAAACAAATGTGTTTCTCTAGTGGCCATACCATCTCCCATGTTCCCATTAGAACATATAGTGCAAAAAGTGTGAGGAATTTCTCCCTCAAAGGACACATTCACCCAATGTTTCTCTCTCCCAAGCATGCTCCTCATAAAGACATGGATAATAGAACCACAGGGAGCAAAAATGAGAATCATAATTGCTACCATATGTAACAAATGAGAAGGACAATGGTCCCTCAAATTCAACCAACGCAGCATGAACCTCAACTGCAATAGAGACTAATAAAATGTGTGGTTCTTCAACCACCTTCCTGCTGCTCCAATCTCCTCATAAGTATGGAGGAAGTGAATGATGTAAGGTGTACAATGAGCATGTCCTCCATAATACATCTCTTCCCCAAGTCCTCCTAGGGAATGGCCATCAATCATGCTTATGGCCTCAACTAAACCATGAGTTCTAGAGAAAAAATGCTCCTTCTTAGAGCATCATCCTGCACATGTATGGTTAAGGTCTGCATATACACATTGTACAAATAATCATGTAAACAACAATGAATACACTTACCATATACTCTACTCATACAAAGGGAGTGGCTCATAAATGAGTCCCCTCTCATCCTCAAAGAGAATAGAGGTGGTTGTGCTAAATCCTCCATCTCCATATGATCTATGCATCTCCTGATATGTTGATATATCTCCTCCTCAAAGCCCTTCCAAAAATACCCCTCCATGATGGTGTGGTATGCTCTCATAGAACAAGTGGGGCTGAAAAGGAAATTATCATGAGCTGCTTGTAGCAACTTCTCCTTGAGCTTGGAAGCTCCAGATAAGAAGATCTTACCATGATAGAAGATGACCCCATCTCTGACTAAATACTCCTCCTCATGCAACTGGCCATACAATATCATACAAGTGACAAGATCCTTGGAATACTCCACCAACACCTGGGAGCTCCAATATGGATCTATCCTCCATAGTGACAGCGCTGATGATCTCCCATGAAGAACATCTGTCATATGGCTGCCCTCTTCTTTGACATCTCCCATGTCAAAGATGCAAGTTGGAAGTCTTTTATCCTTCCCCTGCTGCTCATGCCACAATGCAGAATCTGAAATGGAAGTGGGTACTGATGATGTTGAGAGAATACTCTCTCTCTCCTTGAGTCTAGCCCAGACTCTTAGCGCTGTATCAAGATCTCCCAAGGTTGCCACCCTCCTGAAATCAATGAGTGGTGCCCCAGCATGTGAAGCATCTTTCCTCCTCTACTGATCCAGTGGTCTCCTTGGCGAAATTTCTCCATGCAATGAGACATCATCATCAAGATATGACTGCATATGTGAATGGAAAAACTTGCCCATGCTCTCACTACGCAATCTAGTCTCCCTCCTGGGTGTAACAACCTCTAGAAATGAATAGGGATGTGTACTGCTCATCTCATGATGTTGGGTCTTCTCCCTACCTCCTCCTTCTATCTCCATGGTTCCACACCTCCTCAAAAATGGCACATGGGTTTTTCCTTTATTTCCACACATGAGATCCTGGGGACTTCCTTGGAAATATGCAAGAATCCCTCTACTTGGAGCAAGAGCTCCTCCTTCCTCTACATGAGGCACTAGATAATCTCTAGGTGTGCCAGCGCTGTTTCCCTCAATCTCTGCAACATGAATGGGAAACCCTCCAATGATTGGATCCCTCTTTGAAAAATAGATCTCCCTACTTCCTTGCTCATAGGTGTGAGATGAGAGTCTTTCTTCCAGCAAGGTATGGTGCAAGTTTTCAACCTCCTTCATGTTTTCTGAAGTGGAATTGTGTTCTCATGCAAGGGTTTTTTTTTAGTTTCCTTGTTTAGATCCACCATGTGTGTCTTATAAATCCTCCTATCAAATATTTTCACTAATGTCCTAGTGAAAATTGCATAAGATGTAGTGTTTACATTTTTCAAAGAAAAGGATTCAAAGATCCACCACGCATAGGCCTTACCTCTCAAATGCAGCGCTGCAACTCTGATGGCTTCTTCTTCAAGAATTTGGTGCTGCTACAAGAAGGTATCTAACTCCTCCACCTAAGCTTTGGCTGAACATGTAGGTGAACCTTCAAAGGTAGATAGAATGAATCTATCCCACTGCTCTCTTCCCTTCACCTCCATCTTGCAAAACTCTGAAAAACTAAGATGATCTCAGAATTTATGAGTTTGAGACTCATACTCCTTCAGGAAATCACTAAGATTTTCCCTCCTAGCAACCTCTTCTCCTCTTTCCATATCTCTTCCATCAATCCTAGGCATGTGATTGCGTTGTGTATTAGGATGTGTAGCTGCTTGCTCACACTCCTCATATGTCAACCTAGAGCTTGCTTTAGATTCAAACTCTTTCGAAGATTATTCATACATCTCCCTCCTTATCTTCTTGAAATATTTGTGGATATTATGTACATATTTATGAAGAAGATTTGTAAGCTTATCCCCTTTTTCTCCTTCAAAAAATGGAGTCTTTTTCCTGCTTATTTCTTTGTCTCCTTCATGATGAGAATAGGAAGTGCAGGGGCCTTCCTCTTCTATTTGCTTATCCTCCTTGGGGAGGTTCTTCATGGATCTGAAATATGATGAGATAAAACCCATCCTCTTCAATATTTTGATCTTCTTGGGCTGAGACTCATAGGCTAAGCCAAGAAAGTTGCTCCGATACCACTGTAATATTCCAAATCTAGAACAGCTAGCAAGGCATGACTGGAAAACGCATTTTCCAGTAATGGAAGCTACAAGAATTGAAACTAGGACCTGGATTGCTTAGAAAAGTGTGTCTAAGTAATAAATCCAAGAGGAGGCTCCAAATAAATCCTTCTAGGTGGGTTAAACAGATCTCCCACACCTATTTGTCCTCAGAAAATGCCCGATGAAGGGACTGCAACAATGTAAGAACATACAATGGAGTAGCAGCGTTATTTTAATGAGCCAGCATGCATGAAGATGTGAATAGTCTTTACTTTGGTATTATAGTAGAGAATGTATGCAATAATTTTAGGAATCAATCACTACAACTAAGCAATGAAGGCCTCAATGAGACATGTACATGACAATAGAAATACACTACTATGCAGGAATGTCATAAGGCTGGAATAACGCAATTCATTGGAGACACTTCAACATACAAAATGAAAATAAAATGATATGATAGTGATAGCTCAATAAATGAGGGGGATAAAGTCCTCAACCCCTGAAAACACTAATACAACAATCCTTGGAAGGATTGGCTACAATACACATGAAAATGGAAAATCTGCAGAAATGCCGGAGTTGCAGGGTTGCAGCTGCAACACAAAATTGAAACTACATGGAGATAGTTGAATAAGTTGTACAATCTACAGCAAACCTCCTCCAATGGATCTCTCAAGTGCAAGGCTGATCCTAGCACTGAAGATCTTGCCCTCCAAGATGATGGTGCAACCCCTCACTGCAAGTGTGCACTGAAATAACACAGTCTAGAGAAGGGACTGCGCTGCTGATGATAGGAGAAGCTTGGTCTGATGCCAAAATATGAAAATCAGCCCTAGAAACCTTCCTCACTAATCTTCCCGAGGAATAGAAGCTCCCTCCTTTGAAATATGAGACAAGGAATTGTGTTGTGCAACCCTCCACTGCGACACCCAACAACACTATGTTATACTTCAGCAGAAATAATGCAGTGACTGAAGGAAGTGGCTTTGGCCTTGAGCCAAGATTTGGAGAAATGAAGTGCAATCATTCAAGAGGCCTCTCAAGAAGGAGAAGAATTCCTAAACAGGAATCCCTCATGCTAAACAACACTACAACTCAACTAAACAATCGGAGACTGCAAATAGTCTTCTAGACCAAAATCAAATACTCAAACATGTCTCACTATGGATGCCTCTTCCTCCTTTTATGCAAGTGAATGTCTCTTTGCCCTGGACCCCACACATTAGGGTTTCTTCCACAAAGAATCTTTCTCCCTCTCAAACTGCGTTGTCTTCCCAAGCAAACTACACCTCTTAGGCAGCATTGTTGACTTGGTCAAACTTGACCTTGTCCTCATGCATTTTCCCCTTTTCACACTGGAAGGTGAAAAATAAAGCTGCTCCATTGATCCCTTTCACACTATGAGGGAATTATTCCTACTTATGGGTCTCTTTACCCATTTTATTGACCTCCTAGATGATATAAGAAAAAATTAATATTCCAATTTGCTGCATGCAAATTTTGGAATATTACAAAGAGAGTGCAGTTTGTAGATCAGTTAGCAACAAAAATTTACCAAAGCATAAATTCTTCAATTTTTGGCCAAATTGAGCTCAAAAAAGTATATCTAGGGATTTTTTACTATTATGGAGCCATTTGAGACATTATTTTTTCATTCTAAGCTCTGCAAATCTATGTAAACACATATTTTATCACTTAATGAAAGAGGCCCAACATTGGAAGCTGGACCAGGAGATGTAGCCCAGGAGGGGTGAACTCATTCATAATTTTGTTGTCTTTTGTTAATTTTTATGACATTATTTTCTGTGTTATTGTGCTGCAAAACTGAGTTTAAAGACTTAATTTATGTGCTATTGCAACTTTCCTAATTGCTTATAAGACATAAAATCTAACTTGCAAATTTCATCAGACCTTCAAGAATTCAAATACAGATTAGTTTGGTATGAGAGCTTAGATTCTTTGGTTGTATTGAAGGTTTAATTAAGTTGCAAGTTTGTTTGTTTGTTTTTTTTGTTTTTTTTTCTTCTAATTCTTACAAGGTTGAAGCTCAAAAGAGGAGAAGGAAAGCTTGTGGGAACAAGTCCTCAAGCTAGTTGAAGGAGATTACATTTTCCACAATATTCACCACAAGTTTCACCTCCAGTGTCACCCAAGGCCTCACTAGTCATGGCACATGAAGGAGAACCTAACAATATGTCTGAGTATGAGAAGACTTTCAAAAAATCATTCTTTGAAATTAATGAGATGGTGAAATTTCTTTATGAGGAAAGGAACTCAAGGTTGTATGGTGAGAGCTCAAATCTTCCAAAGGGAAATGGAAGAAATGGAGAAAAACCTCTAAAATGGATTTGAGGGAATGGTGATAAAACACCTCTACCTCCACCTTTCTTCTCATCTTCATCTTCACCATCATCATCTTCTACATCAACCCCTTCACAAACACCTCCACATTCTCCAAAGGGACATGGTAAAACTCCATTGTTAAAACTTGACATAAAGTTTGAATTGCCTATGTATAATGGAGAGTTAAATGCTGAGAAATTAGATAATTGGGTTCATCAACTTGAAGTGTATTGCAGGATACAAAGGATCAAAGATGACAACACATTCATCCAAGGAGAATGGAAACCAGACATCACCCAAGGAGAACAAAACCATGCTTTGATACCACTCTGTGGTATCAAATAACATCCAAAGAGAGAAATTCCCTCAAGAGAACCAAAACTAGAAATTCCCTAAAGAGACCAAAATCCACTCTAATACCACTATGTAACACCCTCCTCCCACATCTACCTAGGTAACTAGCCAACCAGGGTAAACATGTGACGAAGAGTCACTATGATATGATTCAACTCTGATCCAAGGGATCAATAAGGTGCTTAAAATTAAAAGTGTTCAAAAGTGCTCTAAACTAGTTCCAAAACGTAGATCTCATCACCATGAATCCAACGAAACCTGAATCGCTCAAAACCGATATCATATGTTCCTGATATCACGTTCTAATAATTTTCATAAAAAAAAAAAATGTTTGCTGGTTGGTCAGGTACACTGACTAGGCAACCCGTACGCTGACTGGGCAGGTGATTATGTTTGAAGAGCCAATGATAGGATTCCAAGTGGTTACATATTATTGGTCAATTTTTATTACATTTTGATTGGTTTTTGGTCATTTGATATGGTCCAATAGGTGGAGCCCATGTCGGCCAACGGATGGTTTCCACGTGGCATCCCAACGTCATACTAAAAAATAATTATGGGCTAAATAGACCAAGCAAGAATTGAACGTGTGGCCTATGGAGTGGCAACACGATGCTCTACCGCCATCCCATAGGTGGCTCTTAACAACCATAGTGGAAAAGTGCTTTGTAAAGTTTATGTGTTGCATAGTTTGGGGACGGGGCTGGGGTTAGGCCCCGGTCCTCAGTCACCCCAGACCCAGAAGACCGTAGGACGAGCGCCGGGGGCTAGGGCCTAACCTCATCCCAAGCCACAGTTAAAACCTCAAATCAAAGTTCAAAGGTGGGTTTATAATATGGTGGCTCATAACCAAACCAACGTTTGACTAAAGTTGGAGCATGGGAAATTAAAGTCGATGAATTTTGAAACGAAACCATAGTTAAATACTTCGGTTGGAGTTAAATTTTGGGTGGAGAGTTAAACCAACCCCAAAACCATAGTTCAATGTAACCAAACCATTATTCAGAGGCAAATTAAAAATTATTTGCACGAAATTTTGAATGGACCGGATCCAACGTCAGGGATCCAGCCATGTGGCCCCATTTTATCCACTCACAGGGGTCAGTGAGCATTTATACCAGGTGAAAAAATGCACCCAATTCAGTGCTAATCTCGCTGGCGCGGGGCGAATTTTTTTCTATGTGGTGGCGAAAATGGTGGAATTCATAGGATGGTTAGGAAGAGAGTGCATTTTGTAGATCAGTTAGCAACAAAACTTCACCAGAGCATAACTTCTTCAATTTTTGGCCAAATTGAGCTAAAAAAAAGCATAGATAGGGATTTTTGACTGTTATGGAGCCATTTGAGACATTATTTTTGCATTATAAGCTCTGCAAATCTATGTAAACGCATACTATTATCACTTAATGAAAGAGGCCCAACATTGGAAGCTGGACCAGAAGATGTAGCCCAGGAGGGGTGAACTCCTTCATAATTTTGTTGTCTTGTGTTAATTTTTATGATATTATTGTCTATTTTATTATGCTGCAAAACTGAGTTTAAAGACTTAATTTATGTGCTATTGCAACTTGCCTAATTGCTTATAAGACATAAAGTTTAACTTGCAAATTTCATCAGACCTTCAAAAATTCAAATACAGATTAGTTTGGTATGAGAACTTAGATTCTTTGGTTGTATTTAAGGTTTAATTATGTTGCAAGTTTGTTTGTTTTTTTTTTCCTTCTAATTCTTACAAGGTTGAAGCTCAAAAGAGGAGAAGGAAATCTTGTGGGAACAAGTCCTCAAGCTAGTTGAAGGAGAGCACATTTTCCACAATATTCACCACAAGTTTCACCTCCAGTGTCACCCAAGGCCTCACCAGTCATGACACATGAAGGAGAAACTGAAAATATGTCTGAGTATGAGAAGACTTTCAAAAAATCATTCTTTGAAATTACTGAGATGGTGAAATTTCTTTATGAGGAAAGGAGCTCAAGGTTCTATGGTGAGAGCTCAAATCTTCCAAAGGGAAATGGAGGAAATGGAGACAAACCTTCAAAATGGAATGGAGGGAATGGTGATAAAACACCTCTACCTCCAAATTTCTTCTCACCTTCATCTTCACCATCATCATCTTCTACATCAACCCCTTCACAAACACCTCCACATTCTCCAAAGGGACATGGTAAAACTCCATTGTTAAAACTTGACATAAAGTTTGAATTTCCTATGTATAATGGAGAGGTAAATGTTAAGAAATTAGATAATTGGGTTCGTCAACTTGAAATATATTTCAGGATACAAAGGATCAAATATGCTGAGACCAAGATTCATCTTGCTTCTTTAATTTTGGAAGGTGCATCACTCATTTAGTGGGAAGACAAAACTCAAGAGGATCTCAAGAAAAGAGGTAAGATCATAACTTCTTGGAATGATTTTGTGGCTGCATTAAGAAGACAATTTTATCCTTTAGCATACATGCGAAAACATATAATGAATTGGAAAAAAATTATGCATCCAAAGGGTCAAATTGTGCAAAGTTATACCCAAGAGTTTAGAAGGAGAGCATTAATTTTGGGTGTATATTTATCCTCTCAAGGCATTTTACTCAAATACATTGGAGGTTTACAGAGTTACTTGAGACACACAATTCTCATGCTTAACGATACAAACCTAGATGATGTTTGTGTACATGCAACACATTTAGAAGCAAGAGGGAAACAAAAATCCATTCAAGAGTGAAGACAAAGGAAAGGGAAAATTCAAAGGAAAAGGGAAGAAGAATGCTTCCATCAAGAAAGAGGGAGAAAAACTCACATGAAAACACTGTTCAAAAGAATTCCACGATGAAGAACATTGTTGGAACTTCATATTGAGATGAGATTCAAAAAGTTTAACAACAAAGGAAAAAAAAATATTGTTGCAACTGCACAACATGATTTAGGATCCGATTCGGGAGATGAAAACAAAGATCATAGCCATGGGATTGAAAGGTAAGGGCTCTATTACAAATACAAGTTCTTCTAGTAACCTCTATGAAACTCAAAATGAAAAGGAAAGAATAGAGCTTTTCCATATTAGAGTTATCTCATAACATAACAAAATAGACACTCTAATTGATAGTGGATCACAAGCAAACCTCATTTCAGAAACCATTTTCAAGAAAATGAATTTGGAAACCATTCCTCATCCTAAACCTTATCCTTTAGGTTGGGTATGTGACAATTCAAAATTGAAATTGA
Organism: Pinus albicaulis; assembly: GCA_034641835.2. Classification (NCBI taxonomy): domain Eukaryota; kingdom Viridiplantae; phylum Streptophyta; class Pinopsida; order Pinales; family Pinaceae; genus Pinus; species Pinus albicaulis. The sequence continues at coordinate 947,621,901 of CM076582.1, forward strand.
CTAGAAAATGTAAATTGAAATTTGCCATCACTGCAAACTTTATTGATGAGGTAGAACTTGATGTAGTTCCCTTAGACATATGTGGAAATTTTTTGGGAAGCCCATATATTTATGATAGGAAATCCATATTTCATTGCCATGAAAAAAAGTATCATTTGTTTAAAGATGGTATTGTTTACATTGTTATAGCACATAACAAGAACTAAATATATCTCTTGTGAATGTTCGACAAATGAAGAGGCTTGTTAATTCTAACAATAATTTTGTACTTTTGATGATCAAACCCAAGAATGATGTAGAGAATGAAGCCTTCAAGGTTGTGATGCAAGGTGAAAATCTTATTTGATTGAGGTTGCTAATTCCTATGATGAGATGTTTCATGAGGCTAAAGGATTTCCTCCTAAAAAAGGGATCCAACATGAGATCCAATTGCAGCAAAATTGTCCTCTTCCAAAAACTGGCATGTACAGGATGTCAGTCACGGAAAATGAAGAAATTAAGAAACAAATCCAAGAGTTGATTTATAAATGGGTCATTTGACCAAGCGCATCGCCATGTGGGTCACCTATTGTTTTAGTGCCAAAGAAGGATGGTACATGGCGCATGTGTGTGGACTTCAGAGCAATGAAAAAAATTACGGTAAAAAATCATTGCCCTCTTCCTAAAATTGATTATTTACTTGATCAATTGAAATATAATGTTTATTTCACTAAGTTGGACTTTATGAGTGGCTATCATTAGATTAGGATTGCTGAAGGAGACATTTGGAAGACAACATTCAAAATAAAGCAAGGTTTGTTTGAGTGGTTGGTTATGCCCTTTGGGATTTGTATTGCTCCTGCTACATTCATGCAAGTTATGAATGACGTTTTAAGGCCTTTTCTAGATTGTGATATTCTACTTATATGACATATTGATTTTTAGAAAGTCTCATGAAGGACATGTCAATCACATATTTGATGTATTAAATAAGGAAAAGTTGTTTTTAAATATGTATAAATGTGAATTTGGGAAAAATTCTTTAGTCTACTTGGGTCATATTGTTGGATGGGGTGAGTTCAATATAGATCCGTCAAAGGTCAAAGTCATTTTGAATTGGCCAAAACTCAAGACCGTGACAAAGGTTAGAAGTTTCTTGGGAGCCCAATACTGGAGAAAGTTCATTTCTAACTTTACTTCCATTGCAACTCCATTACATGCATTGACAAGTGTGAAGCATGTTTTTCAGTGGGGAGGCAAACAACAAAAATATTTTTATGCATTGAAGGAAAGAACCAGTTCAACACCCGCACTTTCACTTCCAGACTTGATATAATCATTTGAGATACAAATGGATGCAAGTGACTATGCCATGGGCGCAGTCTTGATGCAACATGGTAAGCCCATCTGTTTTCATTATGAAATTCTTAATGGTGCAATGATTAACTATCCTGCATATGACAAAGAATTGTATGCATTGGTGCAAAGTGTGAAAAAATGGAAACATTACTTGATGGGTAAGGAAAATATCATTCACATTTATCATCAACCATTTTAATAGTTGCAATCACAAACCAAGATCCAACAAGCGAGGCACTTCAGATGGATGGGTTTCTTACAACAATTCCACTTGGAAATAAGGTATAAGAAAGGTATCTATAACAGGTTTCTGATATCCTTTCTAGGCCAATTGTTAGTGCAACCTTCATTCTTAAGCATAATTCTATCATGCACGAGAGCTATGTTGAGAAATATGCCTTAGATGATGATTTTAAGGATGTATATGTGATTTTGTGTCAAGGTAACGAAGTAGTGGAACTATATTATCATGTGCATGATAACTTGTTGTATCATCTTGGAAAGCTATGTATTTCACAGGGATAAAGAGTCAACATCATAAGGGAAGTGAATACTTCTCTTATTGCTGGTCATTTCAGTATAGGTAAGATAGTGGCACAATTACAGAGGTATTGTTACTGGTCTCGTATGCTTGAAAATGTATCATGATATGTAAGAGGATGTTCTTTATGTGTTGTCAGTAAGCTTAACAATAGAAATTTTGGATTGTATACTCCACTTACAATACCTTGACATCCATGGGAAATTGTTTCTATGGATTTTGTAGGAGGTCTGCCTATGTCTATGAGACGTCATGATTATATTTATGTAGTTGTGGATAAGCTCAAAAAAATGTGTATTTCGATGCTTTGTAAGAATTAGGTTACAACTTAACATACTACACATTTATTATTTTAAAATGTATGGGTACATTTTGGGTTGCCCACATCCATTTTTAGTGATCGAGATTCTCGCTTTGTCGAGAAGTTTTGGTCAAGATTGTGGGGACTCATGGACACTATTATCACAAAATCAGACCCAATAGGCTTCTCATCAAACTAATCTTGTGCAACTATTTCAAACCAAGCTTTTGGTTGAGGCTTATCCTCCTCAACCTAAGAGGTCTCTCTCAAGGGTTATTGATTTTAAATAAAATTGAAGGTGGCTAACTCTTTATGTGGTCATAAACTGATAAATGATTGAATTTGGTTGTAAATCACATTAGAAAGAGTAAATTGGGCTTATGGAGTCATGATAGATTTAGTAAAACCAATCAATCTACTTATCATGGAAGTTGAGGCATGTTAGAGTTTTAGTCAAAAGATACACATGTGAAACAGTGGAAACACAGTCAATTTGCCTACATAGGAAGTCAGAGCATCAAGGATGAATTCTGAGTAAACATAAGCAAATACCACTGCAATAGTTAGTAAAAGGATGAAATATAAAAAACACACACTAAAACTCTGTATGAATCTCAAGCTGGCTAAGTAAACTTCTCTGTATTAAAGCTGAAAATAGTCACTTACAGTAAACACAGTCTTTTTTGCTAAAAATTTCCAACCCTTAGCATTTCGAATTCTTCCTCTTTATAGATCATTTAAAACATAGGATAACGTTATCCTCCACCAAATACTTCGAAATCCTACTATTTGATACCTTTTCTAACCATAAACATGGTCTTTATTACAAAATGACAGTTGCAAACCTAATGAGCAGTCCTATTTCAAATAGGACTAAAACTCTTTAACTTTACTCCTAACAACCTTATCTAAATTTAATTACATCAAATGACACTTGCATTTTCATGAAGTCAAATTCTGAAGATGAGTTCCAACCTGTTGTAACCATAAAGTTGATGATGTTGTTCTCCTAAAACCTAGGAAACTGTCTCCCTGTTTTTTAGGCCTTTGATTCCTTTGACTCCTTGGAACATTCTGTCCATTTATGAACCATGATTTAGATTCCATTTGTTGTAAATAACTAAATCCATATATCTTCAATCACTTCCCTGTGCCAGTTTTGCAACATTGACTTCGAATTATCCAAAAAGATTGAAACAGACCAGCGCTACGAAAGTAGCACAGTTTCGTAGCGCAGTGTTTTAGCCCATTTATTTTAATATTTTGATCTTTTACTTTCAAGGTGGCTTTAATCTACACTTGACATGCTTCTTCTAGATATTTCAGGGCAAAAATCTCAAAACTTCCCCTCAAAATTGATAAGGAAAAGGGTGAAAAAGTTGCTACAACAATTTCATAGCTCTTTTCACCCTTTTTGCACTACCGGCATTACGAAACTGTTGTGCAAGCAGTTTTTATCAAAATTTCTTAAAAATTTACAATAAAAAGGTGCCTAGACTTAAGAACATCAATATTTTATCAAAACCATCAACAATATGAACTAGAAACATAATCTTTACAAAATTTGATCCTTCTTTTCCATTTAGACTTTGTTTTGAATTTGTCATTTTTTACCTCTGCTTTTTAGTTCATCTTGATACTGTTTCAATTGTAGCTCCAAATATTTCACTTGGCTTCTTAGCTTCCTGTTGCTTTCTCTCAAATGAGTGTTGATCACTCTAACAAACCTTTCCTCTTTAATAGCTGGAACTGTCCATGTGTAGAACTGTTGGGCACTGCTTGGGATCTCTGACTTAGCAACTGTTTGACCTAACCAAACAAATTTCAACCTCTTGAATTTTGTCTTTTCAATGTTGTGTTGTCTTTCCCTCTTTCTCAACATTTCCATTTCTTGATTTTCTATTTTCAACCTTTCTTCCAACAGCTGACACTCTGACATCTGTTCTTTTCCCTTCTCTACCTTTTTGATTGCATGCTCTACTATAGGAGATGAGAGATCAATCACCTTTTCAGGGGCCTTAGCTACTTCAATAGTTACTTGGGTGTCTTTACTACTTCCTTGGAGTTTATTTTCTTGTCTGGTTAAAGGTTTCCTAGCGTGGAAAACAAAATCTGCATTCTCACCTTCAAAATTCAATTTCTTTGTTGACTTGATTTTTTTTCTGTTTAGGATCATTTACTTCAATAAAATTTGCCTGCACAATGGGTGATTCTTCTATATCTATTGCATGCAATATATCATCCAAGTTTCCTTTCATATTTGGACTGTCCTCTGCCACTGACACAGTTGTTTTTCCCTTTGATGCTGATACTTGACTTCTTGTCTTTCTCTCACTTTCTTGCTTACTAGCCACCTGTTTATGTTTTGTTTCTTTGACCTTTTCTACTTTTTGTTTTGCAGGTGATGGGGTTTGTGCAACAAGCACTGATGCTTTCTCAATTCTATCTTCAACTTGTTTCCTAGGTTTCAACTTCACAAAACTCTTGGCTTTGGTAATTACTGGTTGACTAGATTCTGCTATTAGTGTTGAAGGATTTCCCTTAATCTTAGGGTTTTTAGCTAGAGTTAGGGCTTCCATTTCAAATCCACTCATAAATAAAAAGGAATACCAATCTCTATTTATTTTCTGTAGCTCATTTAAAACCAGTAACTTAATCAAACCATGATGAAACAAGGATGTTTCACAACCATTAGATTTAGCTTGGACTTTGTCAGCCATTTTGGAAAGGCTTCTATGCAAGAAGAATGGTAAATCTAATGATATCAATCATGTGAAATGCAACAGTAGTTTAAAATGATAAGTGTAGAATTTATGGTACCTGCCTTCACATGTAAAATATCTTTGGATGTTGAATAGCAGCTTTGCATAGTTATCCTTGATACATCTCTTGGGTATTGCATTGTTCAAGTCCATGTCTACAAATTCAGGTTTCATAAACTCCTTGCATGGATCCATATCAAACCTGAAACCTTTAAACCAAAATTGTTGTCCCCTTGGTATCTCTGTCACAACAACTATGATCTCAGCTATCACTGGCATATTTATCATTCCAAATTTGGTGGTGGTTCCACTGAAATGTATAGAAAACTCTTTGGACACTTGAGTGTGGCAATCTTGAAGTTTTTCACAAAATTTTAGACAGCCAGCCTTGCTAAAAGCCTCCATCACCATTTGATCTTCCATAACAGCATTTTCATTCTCAAGTTCATATCTAAGACAATGTCCACCTCTGCGGATCTTCTTTTCTTCTACCATGTTTCCTGTAGAAAACCATGTTTGTTTCTCTAAATCAACCTCTCTTGACCAGATGAACAGCCCCACTTGATTTGATGAATCAACCTCGCTTGATTTGATGAAATTTTTCTTTGGATAGAACAACCATAAACTTCTCCTCACTGTTTCAGAGCTTGGACATCAAAGGTGAAGGTGAATGAAACAGGAATGACTCAATTTAGACAAAAGAAATTCGAATTAGGGATGTCACTTCATGATTAAATTATGTTTAATTGATACCCTATCATGAAAATGATGAATTTAGGACAAGTGGGTACTAAGAATCTGTTAATTAACTGACTCACCATACACCTATCATGTCATTCCCCAACTGAAACTGACAAATCCTGGCTTATTTTACATGATAGCTATGAAACCGTGCTTTCGTAGTGCTCACAGTGTAAATTTTTCAATTTGTGCTATGAAAGTAGCAGCGCTTTCGTAGCGTAAAACTCGTTTTTTGAACTCTCAGCGCTATGAAACTGTGGTTTTGTAGCTAATTTCAAGAAATCAAACTAAAACCTACTTAGATGACCTTTACATGAAAAATGTGAACTTTTTAACTATGGAATGGACCTAAAGACCTTTTTTGAATTTGGATTGTGAACACTAAACTTCTTAAGAGTATGACATACCCTTAACCATTCTCAAATGACCTTCAAAACTATTTAGATCATGATGATCAAAATAGAGTTGACATGCCATATTTTAAAATTATTATTTTTTAGTGATAACAAACACCAAATTGAAAAATAGCACAACATTCCATCTGAAAACAGATGGCCAAAAAAAAGTGGTAGAAAGAATGGTAATACATCTTCTTCATGGTTATTGTAGCAAGCATCCTATTAAGTTGTGGGATGAATATTTTCACTATATTCAACATGATTACAACCAGGCTAAGCATTCATCGACTCAAACATAGCCATTTAAGACATGCTTGGCATACTTACCAAAACATACTTTAGATTTTATCTTTGGGAAAGATGTTTCTATTGATGGACATAGTGACATAGATAAGGCGAAAATATTCATTGAACAAATTCAATTGGTGCATCAGACAGTTCAAGAATAGTTGGAAAAGAGTCAAGCCATGTACAAGACAAGACATGATAATCATCATGTGGATCACAGTTTCCAAGTGGGAGATGAATTTTAGCTTCACATTAGCAAGGAAAGAATCTAAAGATAAGGTGAAAAACTGAAACCAATCCAATGTGGTCCATTCAAGATTTTGGAAAATATTGGTAATAATTCCTTCATGTTCGATTTTCCTTCATATATGAAAATCTATGTAGTTGTTAATGTTGAGAATTTGAGACTGTATGAGCCTCCTTTGATTGAAGATCAAGGAGGGAATGTTCAAATTCCTTAAATTGAATATTTCTCTCCTGAATATCTTGAATATTTGCAGCACGACACCATCCTTGAAAAGAAAACAAGAACTTAAAAATGATGGAACATGTAGTACCTTTGTATGGGGCTCAAAGGGACAAATCCAAGAAAATCCAAATGGATTGAGATTGGAAGGGTGAGGGAACTATACCCTTATATTTTTTTTTGACTGAAAATGATCTTTTGGAGGTCCAAAAGCTTTGAGTGGGGAGGATTGATCCAACAGATCAGTAAAGTGCTCAAAATTTAAAGTGCTTAAAAGTGCTCGAAACCAGTGCCAAAACGTAGATATCTTCACCCTCAATCCAATTCAACTTGAATCACTCAAAATCGATATCACACGTTCCCGACATCGCATTCCGATTGTTTTCTTAAACAAAAAAAAATTTGCAAGTTGGTTAGGTATGCTCACTAGGCATCGTGACTATTTTTTAAGAGCTAATGATAGGCTTCCAAGTGGCTCCATATTATTGGTCGATTTCTGCTGCATTTTGATAGGTTGTTGGTCGTTTGAGGTGGTCCAATGGGTGGATGCCACATGGGCCAATGGATGGTTGTCCCGTGGCCTCCCAATGTCATACTAAATTTTTTTATGGGTTGAACGGTATGAACATGAATCGAACGCACGACCTACGGAGTCGCAACATGACTCTCTAACACCATGCCATCGGTGGTTCTTAACAACCGTAGTGGTGAATTCCTTTATAAAGTTTATGTGTTTAATGGTTTGGGGATGGGGACAGGGTTAGGCCCTGGTCCTTGGTCACCCTAGACCCACAAGATCGCAGGTTGGGCACCAGGGGCTAGGGCCATGGTTAAAACCTCAAACCATAGTTCAAAGATAGGTTCATACTCTGGTGGCTCATAACCAAACCACCATTCGACCATAGTTGGAGCATGGGAAATTAAACTTGGCGGAGTTTGAAGCGAAACCATAGTTGAATACATCGGTTGGATTTAAAGTTTGGGAGTGGAGTTAAAATGACTCAGAGCCCAGTTAAAAATGGTTGGCGAAAAATTTTTAACGACCCAGATCCAATGGTGGGGAGCCATCCACGTGGCCCCATTTTATCCACTCATAGGTATCAATGGGCATTTAAACCAGGCGACAAAATGCACCCAATTTGACACAAATCTCACCAATGTGGGGTGAATTTTCACTATGCGGTGCTGAAAATGGCAGAATTTGTAGGATGGTTAGCAGGAGAGTGCAGTTTGTAGATCAATTAGCAACAAAACTTCACCAGAGCATAACTTCTCTAGGTTTTGGCCAAATTGAGCTCATAAAAAGCCTAGATATGGGTTTTTAACTATTCTGGGGCCATTGGAGACATTATTTTTGCATTCTGAGCACTACAAATCCATGTAAACACATATTTTATCACTTAATGAAAGAGGCTCAACATTGGAAGCTGGACCAGGAGATGTAGCCTAGGAGGGGTGAAATCCTTCATCACTTTGCTGTCTTGTGTTACTATTTATGGTATTATTTTCTATGTTATATGATGCAAAATTGAGTTTAAACACTTAATTTATGTGCTATTGAAACTTGAGTAATTGCATAAAAGACATATAATTTAACTTGAAAATTTCATCAAACCTTCAATATTTGAAATACAGATGAAACTCCCCATGTATAAGTTAAGGAAGTGGGACCGACGTAACACAACTAACCTGACCTTCTACATATGCAACAAAAACCCCAAAAGCCATCCAACCCTTCCAGGTGACCAACCCCTAAGACAACTTGACATTTTATTGCATTAAAGCCTCAGTCGCTCCCATGACATGGACATGCATTTGACCAAGACCCTCCAATCTCTCCCACAACAAGGCATGTTTGTGACTGGGTACTTTTCCAGGTAGTTCTACGCGAGTAACTCCATATTTTGTGCCACTTTCTCAGGGCTAGGACTTAGGCCACTTCCTAGAACTCCATGAAACTTCCAGAAATGGAGAGTAACATTAAAATAATGATACAAATGCAAATAATTGAACAAGGAATTGACTAGAACCCTACTATCCATGACAAAAATTTCACCAAACATGTCACAAATATGCATTTTACAAGTTAAAATAACACATCTTAGCTTAGGGGTCTCACACCTATCTGAGAATCACTAATAAGCATTGATGCTTCATCACAATAACCACATTACCATCTATTAAGCCATATACTCATTGCACATTTATTGATTAATCAAAACATGATGAGAGCCATACATCATCATTTTCATAAAACTCAATCATAACCAACATATAACCAACAAAAATATCAAGGATATAACATCCATATAAATCACATATAAAAAAGCATATTTACCCATAAAATACCATGGAGAAAGATCTCTTATTGATGATTGCATAGGCCGACGAGGTATGGGACTTCCACAATCCACCCGACCATAGATTGGGTTGAACCAAATCTCTCTTTCAACCAATCACCCCCGTTCCATATTCCAAACATGAATGTGGGATCTCATAAAAAAAATCAATCAAAACCAAACCAGGGCTTCCAAAGGCCAAACTACCTCAACCATCAAGCAATGATTCCACCTCACGGTCGAACATAACTAACCATTACTAGATTTTTCTATAACAAGTTGTCTAGGGCTCTAGATAATTTGTTCTAACGAGGGCTTCTAGGACTAGTAACTCAACCCACAACTTTCGTTGGGATTGCAGAGCATTTGTCCAACCAGGGCTTCCAAGACTAGTAACTCAACCCATCAAGGACTTCCAGAGAATTTTTCCAACCAAAGACTTGTAACTTAAACCCAACTATTATAGGGCTTCCATAGCGTTTTTCCAACCAAGGCTTCTAGGAACTAATAACTCAACCCACAACCAAAGGGACATGAAAACCAACCAAAAAACAAAAGTAAAAACCACAACACCATGACTATCCAGGAGATGTAAAGGCTAGGAAAAACCACTATCAAATCAAGAAATCCTCCATGCCAATGACAAATTGTAACCAAATAACCACATGCATATGCCATGCATTCCAAAAATAGTAAGGAAATCATACATGAAGCTTGGTACTTGCAAGAAAAATCTGTTGTAGCTGCTAATCCTGATGTCCTTTTAAGCTTTCTTGGTTTTCTTTTTCTTTCTTGCTACAAATCCCAAGTATTACACACTCCTCTAAGAGTGCTCCAAGAAAACTCTAAGTATCCAAGAGTATGAGAGAGAGAGAGAATAGAATGAGAGGTCCAAAACTGAACTGAAAAAAGTTAGCAAAATATTGCCAACTGATCCTCAAAAGCCTTTTTATCAATCAAGCCTCTCATTTCTTCATTTTCCATTATTTTTCTTCATTTTCCATTATTTTCCTTCATTTTCCTCCTCACATGCAACCTGTGACCTTTCACCTTCATTTTTCCTAATTTCCATTATTTTCATAAATAAATTCCAATAAATGCCACTTTGCCTTTCCAAATAATTTTCCATTTTCCTTTGCCAATTTACTTAGCCATAATAAACTAAACGAACACCCACTAGGATTTTTTTGACCACCATTCTTCTTGGAATACGTGTCCCATGACCTTGGTCATATATTTTTTTACATGGATTTTTAACCTAGGCTATTACAACAATACATTTATAACCTTCCCAAGCTTCGATCTCGGGATTGAGCATGGGTTTATCCTTCTTTCATTTTATCTTACATACATCTATCCAATCCAATGGATTATCATGAGTATATGAGACAATGATATCCTTCCCTTGAGATGTTTATATTGCCAAATATTCTGACCCATTTGTAGTTTCCTTGTGAATATCTGAGTCGTTTGACTCATGGGTACGTTTGTGCCAACTCATTAATAGATCCAAAATTATGGCAGAGCCTTTTTTGGGTTCAGTCACATAGTTAATTTCATCTATAGAGGGATGCAATGGCTCTACATGATGTTAAGTTGAGTTTAAAGGAGTTGCTTTGGTCATATTGTTGTTCTGTTGTTGAGGGGTATCCTGCTTGTGATTTGTAGTAATCTTGGGTCCTTTTGATCCCTTCGAATCTTATTAGCCACAACTCATTTTCTTAGGATCATGTTGGGTATTGGACCCTTGTGACTCAAGGGGTAGGTGCTCTAGAGATGATCAGGCTGTTGGAAATTCCCACAACGAAAAGTAGTATTCTCATAATCAATTGGTTGTGAATAAACCGTAACCTTCCATTTGAGGAGGATTTTATCTTGCAATCCTTTAGTGAGATCCACTTCCACACATATTCAAATATATGTGAGAATTCCTTTTAACCACCCCATCATTTTCATTTTTTATGTAGAAAACTATGAATTTCCCCACCTTTTCCAAAACATCAAGATGATATAATTGTATGGGAAGGTTGGGGAGCCTTACCCCAAAAAAAGTGGCAACTCTTGTCATGGAAAGAGGATTAAAATTAGGGAACCATGGTTTAAAAAATAGGTTGGAGTGACCTCAAAACCAAGGTCCTTGATAAAAAACCTTTTGCTATTTTGCTGAATTTTGGAAGACCACAACAAAAAATCCTTTGGAGAAATAATGTATCATAATATTCTGAGGCGAATTCTATTTCACCCACTCTTGAAGGGTAGAGGCTGAGGGCCAAAAACCATTAAATCGTAAAATAAGCGCTTTCTATTCATAATATATAGCCTAGAAACTACATATCACATTATCTACCTCGAGATATGGGGTTTTCATTACCCAAGCTACCAAAAATGCTAGTCCTAATAGATCTTTATGGTTTGGCAATGGAGGTCCAGGTTTAAGAACATCCTTGAAGGACTTGGGTTGGGATGAGGAGGACACAACCCAACCTTTGGCTCCACCCCTTACTCTTGAAATCAAATATATTGTAGCGTCCTTAGCTATGTCATAATAACTGAGGATTTTTTTATCTTGAAGTTACCGACCTTAATATATGAGTTGAAAACTGCCATATGGGACAATATTGAATCCTTCCTACAAGTGAGGAGATGAGATCCATGGCTTTGACCTATATACAAAGGGAACCTCCTGATATTTATTTCACAAATATAGTGAAATTTTCTAGATCTAAGTTAACAACACCCCCCCCCCCCCCAGAAGCATAAAGAACCTTGCAAAATAGGGGGCCTTGAGAGTTGAGTTTGCCTCCAGCCCAACGAAGGGTTTCCAAAACTTTGAGAAAAATCATCTAAACCAACCTTGAAATGAGATTAAAGTGTCATGAAACTTAATCCTTCTTGAATGAAAGTGGTTGTATCTTCTAGACTCTAGGGAAAATTTTCATCACCAGGTCCATTCCCATTTCCAAGTTGAATAATGATGTGTTTTTGGTGAGGGAATTGGTTAGAATAGACAAGAGTCATAGTGAAACCATATATCTATGTGAACACCATATTAGAACCTAGGGCATTCACCATATTGATTGATAAAAGGCCTTAATCTTCGGCGCCGATGACTGCAGCACTAGCATTGGAGCTCATATTGAAGGAAACTACAGGAGATTGAGGGATGACTATGGAAAATGTAGGAGGATAAGGGATGGCCCAGGTGGCGATGCCAACAACAGTCATAGGATTATTTTCGATCGCATTAGGGATGAATGAATACCAATATGAGGAGGCAATACTTGACGATTTTATGAGAATGGGTGTAGAGACAAAGGTTGTAAGAGAGAAAGCTACGCCAAAAACCATTTCTAGGGAGGTTCGCAGAATGAAAATCATAACAAAGACCACTTTGACTTTTTTCTTTAAATGTAAGAAAAAACTAACTTATTTCCTTATATCCTTAAAAAAAATATAATTAATTGAAAATAATTTTAGATCCCATTTCAGAGTCACCAAACTATCTAGCTATATAACATATAATACTTCAAAAAATTAATTTTTTTAACAAATAGTTAACAAAATGTAAACATGTAAACCTCTAATCATTTATTACTATTTTTGTGTGGGGGGGGAGGGAGATATCTTTATATTCCATATGAGGAATATACATGTTCCAATCCTTAATTGACTATTCACTTTCAACAACAAGGCTTGAAGCCATTACATCAAATCTCATCACATCACTCATGGGAATTGAACTTGAGTGGGGAGGATCCCAAACACTCCTCCTAACCACCCAATATAACCCAATTAAATTATTACTTTATTTATATATTTAGATTAAATTGATATTATCTTTATTAATTAGATATAATAATATACCATATATGAATGAGATTGTTTTGATTTGAAAGAAACTATGAAGCAAATTTTGAGCGAGGATTAAGGGAAATAACTTAATTTATCATAGATATTAATTATCTATCAAGGTCTTAATACATTTGATGCCTAAAGGATTTCAATATTCTTGATAATAGGAGACTCGATAATCATTATCAAATACACATACCACTCCTTAGCTTTGAAATATTGTAACATAGCAAAGTTAATTCTCAAAGTTAAAAAATGAGCAAAGAGGTGTAAGTTTATAGAGTTCTTCCATGTGCCAAGGGAACATAACAACAAGAAAATCCTATTTCCAGTAGAGAAAATTATCTAATAATAGTAATATTGTGGACAAAAGGGGGATTGATATCATTATCATTTTCATCCACTAGAGTAAGTAATGACAATATCTGACCAAGTTTATGTTGACGGGAAGAAATGCCCGACCAATAATAGGGGATATCCCCAGTAAAAAGTCCCAACTAGACTCTAGACCGTTTGTGATAGGGATCTCGTCTGGGGTGTGGGTCTGGCTATCGCTAAATATACCTTTTCTCGGATGGAGTATGAGCCCTGCAGACTTGTGGATACACGGTTACTCGAATGATACGAAACAAATGGTTGATGATTCTTCCTGTTAATTTCTGAACATGTTCTATGCCATTTCAGATTAGGGCACACAATACTGAAGCAGATAAAACATATCAATAGATCGATAGAAGACAAGCCAAAACAAAGATAATGAATAGTGTTGTTACGGTGATCAGCAGGATGCTTCTACCAGCAAAGTCTCCAATAGGTCATTCAGCCAAGCGTGTCACACATAACCCCAGAACAACCCAAACAAAGAACAGTCCATATATTACGCAGCTCCAACGCTATCCAGAGAGAGAATTCCTCCACACAATGTGTGTCAAATGAACTCTAAGTCTCTCCAATATATAGGAATCTTTGGGGGTGTGTGACACGTCCTTTAAGACATTTAAGTCTATATTTTATTCTAGGTCGACCTAGCACATAAGTGGAATAAATTCAAAGTACATGTTCTGCTCGTCTGATCGAGATGATCTTTAGATCAATATTACACCTCTCCGAAAGAGGAATCCAATAAAAATATTGTGATCATCATTTGAGCAGCACAACCCAAAGTTTGGACCTATTTTTCCAATTTTAACACTCCCTCTCAACTAGGTAGAATTTCATCCACAAGTGCAATCCAAACATAGTGTGTCATCCTGCCGTAACTTGCTTTGCTGGCCTCTTTATTTCAAAACAGAAGTGGGTCAGTCACAAAGACATCATACTCGGCTGACAGATTTAGCCCAGAGGTCTGAAACCTGTATAGGACCACAAAGAGTCTCATACCAACCCAAAGTTGGTTTACCTGACCCGAAGTCAGTTGGAGGTCCAAAACCTCACTAGGACTCAAGAGAGTCATATACTAACCTGAAGTCAGTTGTAGGTTCGAAACCTCACTAGACTTGATCCTAGATCAAGTGGTTGGACACGTGCCATCCTAGACATAGAGAGTACGGCAATCTCCGATGCATCCATCGGTCTTTCTATGGTCTCTATTCACATTTCCCACCTCGTTGTCCAAATGAGAGGTACCTCCCATGAGTCTGAAACTCAAATGGGTAGGATGCATACAGGGCATAAATCATGAGAGGCGAACCAACTCAATCATCATGGTGGGGCCCAATCACACCAACAAGGTTCGACAAGCCTAGCCCTGTGATTTCTTATAGCTCCAAGAAGCTATCCCCAAAGCCCCCCAGAGCTCCCAGATCTCATCGTCCAAAAGGACCCTCAGAATAGGGTCATTCCACGATTCCAAGATTCTCACGGAAGGTTAGGAACATGACCTTCCCCAAGGGCATAATGAGAATATCTGCGACCTGCTCATCAGTTCCTATGATCGAGCCTTACAGCGTCTTTTTGTACCATATCCTGGATAAAGTGGTACCAGCCATCAACATGCTTGGATCGATCGTGGAACATGGGATTCTATGACAAATGAATCCCCTCTGGTTATCACAAAGGATAATGGTGGCATCTAGCACATGCTCGAATAGCTCACAGAAGAGCTTTCGCAATGAAGTGACTACACAACAGGCCATACATGCTGCAATTTATTCAACCTCAGCGGTGCTCAAGGCTACCGTCTTTCATTTCCTGCCCGAAGCAGATCTACTTGTGAAGTAGCATCCATATGCCCTCTTATGATCCACCACACTGCCAGCCCAATCAGCATCAGTATATCCATGAAGTGTCATACACGTGGCAGTGTATTTCGGCCCATGGTCTATCGTGACTCAGAGATATCTCAAGAGTTTCTTGGCACCAACCCAGTGAATGTTAAGATCAACCATGTGTTGACTCAAATTGTTCACTACACAACATACGTCCTATGAGTTGACGATACTCAGTAGGATTTGCTAACACGGGCCCAGCAGCACTGCCACTCAACTTCTTAAAGTTGAGTTCCATCGGTGTCGACACGAACTTACAGTCCACCATACCAAATCTTTCCAGAAGCTTCACAATGTATTTTCCTTGAGAATGGAAAATCTTGCTAGGTCTCTACCAGACCTCCAGGCCTAGGAAATAGTGCATCAATCCTAGGTCCTTCATCTCGAACTCAGCAGCGAGCTCCCTCTTGCACTAATGAATGAGAAGGTTAGCACCTATCACAAAGAGGTCATCCACATACAACACCAGAATGAGAGGCTTCCCTTTGACAACCTAGAAGTAAAGGTTTGGATAAGCATTACTTCAAGTGAAGCCTAGCTTCATCAAGTAGCTATCTATCCTCTCGTACCAAGCTCTCAGTTCTTCCTTCAACCCATAGAGGGCTTTCTTCAACCTACAGACATGGGTGTCCCTATCCTGGACTTCGTACCCCAGAGTTTGCTCAACATACATCTCTTCCTTTATCGCATCATGCGGTCTTTACATCCATCTGATGAATATTTCGTCCTTGCGTAGCAACAAGAGAAATAATAGATTATAGGTGCAATAGTAATCAGTGCCTTCAGGTGACACATTTTCCCATCAGGTCCATGCTTGATCTTATATCGAGGTGACAACAACTTTGATCTGTGGTCTAAGAACCATATCCTAGACATCACCCTCGTATCCTTACAGACTTTGATGTTTTATAGTTTCTTCAAATGATCCAAGCTCATATTGTATCCATGGTAGCTAGATACCCCTGGTATTTATATGGCTTCTCATATTTCTTCCGAAATTTCCCCCTCTGAAGCCATATGTCTTTGAGCCATGAGGATCTTCTTTTGTTCAGCAACGATATTAGCTCAGAAGCATATACAATTGTATTTCCCTCTTAATACCATCTTCTCTTGTGAGAGAAGACATCCATTTTAAATGAGGGCATCCCAAACACCAACTTGGAAAGGATTCTTATTCTCCCACAGTCAAATCCATCCAAGACTCATAGTCATATACTGTCATTTAGCTATCTTGGCACGTATCATATACAATATTTGTTCAAAACTTCACAGGCTTTCCTGATCATGGTTCAAGACTTCAACAACATGACTGAAGGCTGAAAAAAAACTTCTCAGTTCACACTTTCAAATTTATCATTACACTCCAATGTAAGTCCAGCTTATCGCTATTATGAGTTTTGTAAAAAAGGTGGCTGTCTATGTCACTGTCATAATGACAATGACATAGAATCACAAATTAATTTCTTAGTTCCTCAAATTTGAGGCTACAGAAATAATACACCCAGCAATCCACCATGAGCTATTATAGAGATTCTGTCATCACTGTCATATTGATGATTACGATGTTGCCATAATTTTATCTTTCCCATCACTATATTCTTCATCATGGTCATACTACCATATAGAATTTGAAGATTTCAACTTTCATGGTCATACATATTCTGCCATATGTCGCTATCAAACAGGGATAAAGTATCTACAAGCCTTAGCTTGTGTCTTATCGCAATTGAGGAGATTTGCTGAAGCTTCCTCAAACAGCCTTCTAAGACTGCAACTTACTGAACTGGAGATCCAATCTGTCATGGTTTATCCTGTACTTGAAGCATTGCATCCTGATTTGCTTCCAGATCTGCCCATTTTGTCATTTTTATGGTTATTTCAAAGGACTTCTCCTAAGGCTGTTAAGATCAGCCTAGATCAATGAAAATTCAATTTCCCTGGTCACTTTTCCTAAGACTTACATCTATGCCTGTCTCATCAACAATCTGATTTCTACAAGGATTTTCCCCAAGGGCTTCTGCGGTCAACTACGAAAAAAAACGTTCTTTAGGGCTTAGATTAGAAATTTTTCCTCTTATATTTGCACAGATATAGGAACCAATCTGACAGATGATTCAAACACATAATTTCCAGTCCATATTTTACATGATACCTTTCTTTTATGTAGATGTAGCATAGTCATAAGATACTCCTTTGGGATAAGCCAGCGAAAACCCACAGATAAAGACTTCCAAGTTATTGAAGAACAAATAAGATTGGATTGAAGTCAGAATTGCTTACATAGATTTGTAGCTTCATAATTCGACCTCCCACTACAAAACAGTAACTCAGATCATCCTCTGAGATCAGCTCCTACATCTTCAAAGGCTCGGATAAGATTGCAGAGAACCATGGTTTACAGTGATGAAGGTTTTGATATCACTTTAATGTACAATAAAAAAACTTCACGTGAGGTTCATTAATTTATTAAATCAATTGATTTCTATCACAGCAATCCTGCCCACTGATATTCCTTATTTTCACAGACCAAACCCTCGTGTCTATTAAATTCACGATATCGGACCAATCCTGCACATGGATGTTGGAGAAAAAAACAACCGCTTTGGCTTCGGGAGAAAAGGTAATGTGGGCCGACAGATGTTGGAATGTCTCAACGTGTCCAATACCCACACCTGGATGTAGGTGAGGAGGTGACTCGTGCCATCGCCAGCCACAAAGTTTTCTTGATGGTGTCTTCACGAGGCCTCATGACTACGCAACGGTTGTCTTCAGTGACTTTCCACTCCTGGATTTCTAATGACGGTCATGAGGGCTCGAATACTCGAGTAAATGTGTTCCTAGCATATAACACCATGATGTCTTTCCTGCCACCATATATTACCATAGTCTTAAGCCCGAGAGTCAACTGCAGATTCCCAGTTTCGAAACCCATAAATTTTTTCAAGCGTCATGGGTTCCACTCCACACCACCCCTCAGTTCTTCATTTGGGCACACGAAGTTTTCAATGCCACGAAGAAAATAAAAGGTCCACGCATGATAGTCTTCGGCTGGAATAAAAATGTCAATGAAGGTTTTAATGTCGACGAATCTGTTACAACCTCAAATTCGAAGAGAATAAGAACAGTCTGGAAGGAATAATTTGACGTCCAAAAAAAATTGACAGTCGCGAGGGCCCAAATGAACGTCGCAAAAATGCACAGAACAGTCCACGAGGTGAACATGATAATTTATGTCCATCATGCAGACATGCAGGAATTTTTGTAACTACAGCGTTTGATTCCCATCATTTTTTTTTATATGTTTTCCCATCCACATTTCTGCTGCGCTACCATAGTTCTGTACCAGATTAAGGAACCTCAGCAGATGCTGCTTTTCCACTAAGCTCAGTGTCCTGTCCTGGAAAATACTCGCATGGGAATCTGGCACCGGCATTAACCCTTTCTCACCTGGCCAAATGTAGCAGGCCTCCACACTTTTAAATTCCAGATAGTTACTAGCACCGGCCTTCATTAACAATTCCACCAAGGGACCTCCGCAAAACGCAAGCTTTAGCCCCGCTATGTCCAAATTGAGTATAGAACTTGATTGTTTACAGGTTCGATTTCTAGGTCCTCACCGTCAGGTGCTTTGATAGGTTTAGTCGATCCATAGATTTGCGTAACAGTGGGAGGCGATAGAAGGGGCATGGATCTAAATGAAGGATGGTGTGCCCTGCCGCTGCCGCTGCGGCAGCCAGGATTGACTCCTGCAACCCTGTGCCTTTGACGATTGTGTCGAATGTCTTAGGTTCGATATCTAGGAAATCATCCTCCATTGTTGATTAGTTATAGTATGTTGTTCAAACTTTCTTGTCCAAAATACTGATTAAATTTTCCACAACATACACTTCAACGTTTGTGGTCGCCATCTTTTGCTGCGGCAAGATGCCTCTAGGCCAGCGGCATTTTAGGGAGCCCTTGATTTGTTTCACGGAGGCCTTAATTACAGCAGATAATAAGCCCACGGAGCTCCTTCTTCTTTTCATGGTAGCTGTGTCTAGGGCACACAAAATTTGGGCATTGTCTTCCTCTTAGCTCTGATACCATGTTAATTTTTTAACATGTTCTATGTCATTTCAGATTAGGGCACACAATACTGAAGAAAATAGAACATAGCAATAGATCGATACAATACAATCCAAAACAGAGATAATGAATAGTGGTGTTACGGCAATCAGCAGGATGCTTCTACTAGCAAAGTCTCCGATAGGTCATTCAGCCAAGCGTGTCACACATAACCCCAGAACAACCCAAACAAAGAACAGTCCATATATTACGCAGCTCCAACGCTATCTAGAGAAAGAATTCCTCCACACAATGTGTGTAAAATGAACTCTAAGTCTCTTATATAGGAATATTTGGGGGTGTGTGACACGTCCTTTAAGACATTTAAGTCTATATTTTATTCCAGGTCGACCTAGCACATAAGTAGAATAAATTCAAAGTACATGTTCTGCTCATCCGATCGAGATGATCTTTAGATCAATCTTACACCTCTCCGAAAGAGGAATCCAATAAAAATATTGTGATCGTCATCTGAGCAGCACAACCCAAAGTTTGGACCTAGTTGTCCAATTTTAACACTTCCTGTAAATGAAACATTATAAATATCAAAGCGAGTTTGGAAGCATGAAACCAAAGGAAATGTTGTTAGCAACACATCATTAGGGTCATACTCATAAAATTTGCTTGACCACAAAAGAAATAGTTCTCTATGGTCGAAACACCCTTCAATTCCTAAAGCATTTTCCAAAATATGAAACTATATTAATAAACGAAGTCATTAAACATATTTTAATGAAATATTCACATACCATTAACACATCTAGTAAGCTTAAACTTACAAATGACATATGAGTAGAAAACGCAGACTGGTCAATTATAAAAGATAACAAATACGTGAGACATAATATTCATAATGCTAGCACACATAAGTCCTCATCTGATCCAATAGTGGAATCAAAACATTCATTTGTATTCATTCTCAGAAATATGCATTCGATGCTATACAATTATCTCTTATCCTTTTGGAGTCCCGAAAAAAGGCCTCTTACAATGTCCCTGGAGGGAGTACTTATAGAAAAAAATTGACCCTTGGGTGGCCCTGACCTTTCAGCTTCCTGACTATTGGCCTGGTCTGTGACCTGTGTGGAATCAACGATTTGCGACTTGGCCCTGACTGTGACTTGCGACCTGTTCCCTGCTACGACCTGCAACCTGATACCTATTGCGACTTGCGACTTGTACCATTTCCTTTTTTAAGAGAGAATTTGTGTGATGGAGAGGCCTGATACATCTATTTGTTGTTGTTCATTGAGGTACTTCTACCAAGCCTAATAGTCCGTAGCTACTGGAGTGACCTGGGGGGGGTATCTTCTCATAACCTGTGAAAATATTCAAGAGCGTCTGGGACAAAAGTGCACCTCTTTAATAAGATTTGATTAGATAGGGAGGGTAGTTTGGTGTAGATTTAGACTAGTGTGATGATGAACTGAACAATGTTTTCTTGTGAGGCCGGGAGATCCTGGATAGCAACTGCTTGCCTCATGGGTTACAGGAATGTTTGAATGTCTTGGGTCACCTCTTCCCTTGTCTTCTCAGTATCCAATGCTCCTAAATAAGGGATATGATGTATTTCATCCATTGAATCGATGCCACTTACCAGGTGTTCATAAGCGTACATCACCCTTTCCACATCCTTCACCAGCTTATCCTTGTATTGTATCTTTATTTGTATCTGGACTTTGTCATTCTGAGTACAGATCCAATCCTTCCTTGGCAGGGTGTCAGGAGCTTGCGGATACTTGTCTGACCATTCCAGCATGCTGTCTAGGGCAGTGGAGGCCTCCTTCAATTGCGTGGTTTTCCTTTTAGTTTCTGCTTTCACTCTTAGTATTTGTGCGACTATCTGCCTTATCATGAACATTTCTTCATACACTTTCTTCATGGTAGCCTCCAACGTAACCAATTCCCTTTGAATAGTGATTGATAATTCGTTGGATTGGGCGGTTTTGAAATGAAGCCTTTGGATTTCTACTTCCAGTGCCTTCCTTTCTTGTTCAGACTGAGTTTCCTTCTGCTTAGAAGCTTGGAGCCTGTTTTGTAGAGAAAAAATTTCTCTGCTCATTCTGCTGACATTTTCTTCTTTGGTTGCTGCGAAGGCGGTCCTTGCTGATGCGATCATGATTGGATTAGTTCTGGTATCTAGGACTATATCCTTTTCCATGGTAACTGCGAGGGGCTCGTCCAGATTCCATGCAAGGCATTTTCTTTTCTCTTGTCTCATCTTATGCGTGAACTAGTTGTATGTTAGCCTCGTCAGATATAAAATATCATCTTCCTGTTCCTCCGAGGTGCCAAGGTCTGAGAGAGGGAAATGCACACTCGTCATGGGGGTTGTTTGAGGTACATCAATGTGAGACAACTCTATTTTCTCCCTAGTCTTTGGGGGTGGTGTCTTGCTTCCCCCTGCTACCTTGGAAGAGTCTTCCTGTGATTTATGGTTTTCTTCCTCCTTTATTCTCTTCTCAGCCTCTGCTTTATCCTATTCTTCTTTTAACCTACACTCAACCTCTTTCTTCTGTTCTTCTTCTTCCTTCTTCTTACATTCCTCTTCCTCTATTTTCCTGCGGGCTTCTTTTGCCTGTTTTTTCTTATGTTCCTCCCTTTGTTGTTTTCTTTGTTGCTCCTCAACTTGCTTATTTTGCTTGTCTTCTTCTTATTGTGGTGCTAGGGCATCTTGGGTTCTTTTGAGCTCCTCTTATTTTTCCTTCTTCTCGGATTCTTGCTATGCCTTAGATTCTATGTCTCTCTTTTGCTATTTCTCTTTAGAGAGACTACTACCCGTATCAGTCCTTAGATTCTTGGCTTTGGAAGATGAGGCTCCTCCTATCGATTCGCTTCATTTTACCATGTCGGCCCTTTCCTCCGTAGTTTGATCATCTTGCCCCCCTTGATCAGTTGATTCTTCTGGTGAGGCTTCCATGTCTTTTTTGTACCAGTTCCTGACTTTCTCTTTGACAGGGCATTCCATGTGCTGGTATTTCCAATTGAATTTGGCCCATTTACAATCTGCAGGGACGATCCTTTCAGGATCATATGATCTTTGGGTGAAGGTCATGAAATGAAAACCCTTGATTTCCTCCACCTCTGCTTCTACTTGTTTGAAATCTTTAACCGTATAGGCGCCAATAGTGAGCGGGAGTGTAGGCCATGGTTTCTTCTTGCCCTTGCTGAGGACCTTGGAAAACCCGCTCATCATCTGGTAGCACACTTCTTGTAAGAGTAGTTTATCAGTGACAAATTGAGGTAGTGCGTGAGGTAACTTGAATGACCCAAATACCCTGATAAAATTAATTTCTACAATGGGAAACCAGTTGGCCACTTGGGTTATTGTTTCCATGGCTCGCCTAGACATGCACGGGGTGTCTTTGCCAAACAGCTTTCTGTAGAGCACAGGAATGAAATTCTGCAAGATCGATTCTATATTTTGTCTGTATTTGGAAGCCCATAACACATTTAAGTGTTTTTGAATTGGTCCAACATGCTTCACATCCAAGTTATGCGTCCATCCTTCAAACTGACATCTTGCACATACTGCATCCAAAAGGTAGGAGGCCATGTAAAATTCAGATGCACGCCCTTCTTCAGGTGCCTGTGATGCTAATATGTTTGACCTGAGGGTCGCTACTATTAGGTTGGCCTAGTTGAACTGGATGCCATATGTAGTGATAGCATACATGAGAGGGAACCAAGTCCCGTTGAAAGTAGTGGCATATGGTCGGCCGTACATCCTACACATCATGGCTGCCACAAACTTGTAGACTTTCCTGAGGCCCTTTGTTTTATATTCTTGATCCTTTCTAACCTTAAACTTCTCAGGATCCTCCCACCATCCCTTCAAGGTCTCTGGTATGGGTACTTCATGGGTGGTTGTCCAATCGGCGTTAAAAGTTTGCTCTTGGGTGGGGAGTACATAGTAGACTTCTGCATCTTTCCCCATCAAGTTAACAAACGCCTTCCCCGAGTGATTACGAATGACCCAAATCCTAGAGTCGACCTTCTGTAGGATCCATTCAATAACCTCTACACATGGAAATATGGGTGGATGAGCGCCTGCATAGTGAAGCTTGGACATCTTGACCTAAATGTACATTTGTCGGTCTGTAAGGTCTTATGGGAACTTAGGCTTTGTGAACTTCTGATATACTTGGTACCAACTAATATTGTCTCCTTTCCCGAACACACAGGCGGCGTCTCCATAGATAGGGGTGGGGAAGGAGGCGTGCCTTCTTCTGAGATTTCTACCTCTCGACTCTTGTTTCTCTTCCAAAATTCTGAAGGCTCCATATTTCTTGAGGCCGAAGAGATGGAGACACACTCGAGCTTGGCTTTAATTTTCCCTGGCATGTTCATAAAAAAATCCCATGATAAGACGGATGGCATAATTACAAATATGTTAATACCAATGAAACTTCCAAATGACTACTCAGGCTAGGTTGTTGCGACCCCTACCAACTATTATCTGAAGAAATGGCGAGGCTTGCGACTTAGCGACCTTGTGAGTATGTCACAACGTTGCAAGGTCACACTAGCGTGAACTCTCAGGGAACAATGACTCTATGACTTTGCGACTTGCAAATAGGTCGCAAGGTCGCTAGGTCACTCTAGAGTGAACTTTCAGGGAGTTGCGACCTTTCAACTTGGCAACTTGCGACTAGGTTACTAGGTCACAAGGTCCCAAATTAGGCAGTTAATTGATGATTAGCGACCGAGCGACTTCACGACTCGACAACCAAGTCACGAGGTCACAAGGTCTCTTAGTCGCTAAGTCGTGGAGTTGCGCAAGGGATTTTTGAGAGGTTTTGTGATGATTGCAACCCACGGGGAATGAGTGGAAAAGAGGAAAAAAACTTCAAGGGTGATGGACAAATATGGGCTTCAAGGCCTCCCCAGGAAGCTAATAAGCGTGCTTGAGGCAGACTGGGGCAGGGTGAAGTTCATAGAGGGAGGTAGAGAGAGATAAGCCATGAGGGAAGGTGTAAACTTTAACCAGAGGGCTATTGAGGAGCTTGAATGAAACCAAAAGGGGGATTAATAGGCAAGGGGTAGGGGCACATGAGGCAAAAATTAATCAAAAGGAAACAGCAGGAGGATTAGGAAACTTACCCGGGAAAAAACGTGCTCCAGCTAGCTTGTCATAGGCATTACTTGCTCCATCGCACAGGTCAAATGTGACTTACGCGACCCTTTTATTTATAAAGGGGTCACACATGCGATCATTTAATGCAGGTCGCTAGGTTGCAAATTAGGTCTGGGTGAGGGGAAATGTGACCTTGTGACCTTGCGACTTCGCGACCTGGAGGTTGCTAGGTTGCTAGGTCACATAGTCGCAAATGTGAAGCTTTAGACCAGAATGCGATCGCTAGGTTGCATGGTTGCAAAATGTTTGATCTTATTAGTTTTGCGACTATGTGACTAGTTTTTAAGAGACGAAGTCATGGACCAAACTTTGAAGGGATAATGCATGAAAAAAGGAACTTTCTCAAGGCTCAAGGCTGAGGGCGCATCAGAGTTATCTTTACCAAAGAGGTCAGGGGCTCTGAAATTGTAATATCCAAAAATGGAAATAGCAGCAATATAGCTCATAAAATGAAAGCAACAGCAAGTATTTAACACATGAAATTGTGAGAAAAATATAGAGCCATGTTATTGATCATATATGTAGCAAATAAGTATAAAAAATGAGGCACCAATCATAGAATGTGATCACACAAGCCTCCAATACATAAACACTCTCAAAAGTGAGATGTTGCTGCAACACAAAATGTCGGAGAGCTGCTATAGTGCAGTTATAAATACACTGCTATAGAAAAATAATGTACAAAAGCTGTAGGGTTGTTATATGCCTTGAAATATATTCCCAATACATATCTAGGCTTAATACAAACTCCTACAAAGAACCCAAAAAGATGGGATCTAAAGCCCTAGTGCTGAAGATTCACTGCAAACTGAAGCACATGAGTGTAGAAGGTTGAAATATAGCAGATCTGATGCATATCCTCTCAAAGGCCTCCTCCAATGAAAGGCTAAACCCTTCAATCATAGGAAACACTCCAAATGAGCCACAAGATCCCTCACTGAAGCTGCCCTAAAAAATAACGCAATTCCCAGCTGGAACAATGCTGGAAATGATGGGAAATATTTGGCCTAGTGCCAAATATCTAAAATATGTCCAAGAGCCCTCCAAACTAATCTCCCAAGAGAATGAATCATTCCTCCTATGAGAAACTAGCTTAGAAAGTGGGTTTCTAAACCCTCCACTGCAACACCCTGCAACACAGCACAATAACTTGTAGAAACTGCGCTGATGAAGAAAGTTGTAGCTTGGCCTGAAAAGCAGAATGTGGAAATTAATTCAATGCTCTCCCAAGAGGCCTCTCAAGGAAAGATATGGGATTCCTACTCGGTAACACCCGGTGCTAAACAGCACAACAATCTCAACTAAATAGTTGAAGAATGCAAGTAGTCTAAATAGACCATAAAAAAAATAATATTCCAAAACATAACCCCATATGGCTGCCATCCTATTCCTTATATATATTATGAGCTTCCTTTCCCTTGGCCTCACTCAATTAGGTCATTTCCTTCATGAAATCAATCTCCCTCCAAAACTGCATTATTCCCCATTTAATCTCCACTCCTCCATAACAGCATTGTTGACTTGGTCAAAGTTGACTGAATCAACATGATCTAGCCCCTATTCACACTTGGAGGTGCTTTATTTAGCTACTAAAAAGGTCTCCTTTCACACTTGAAGTGTTTTTATTGCCGCTAGGAGACTTATGGGCCTCCCCACCCACTTATTCACCTACCTAGTGATAAAACAAACTATAATATTCCATTTAGCTGAAGGCTAAATTTTTGGAATACTACAGTCCTCTACTCCAAAATTTTGCTTGTCCTAAAGCAACTATAAAGGGAGAAAAAAATTCCTCCCCTCCTCCTATTGTGGCCTCCTCATCAATAGTCCCCACCACTGCTTAAAATAATCTGCGATAAATTTTCCCTCCAATGGTTCCTCCCAAGTATGCAAAACCAAATGGCTCACATCAAGAAAAGGTGGAAGGTGTAAGTGGAAACCTTACTGCTTTCCAATGGACTCATCAAGGTAGGAGTGATGAGAAACATAGGGGATCTCATTCCCAATGAGAGACTCACATACCCATGCTATCATCCAAATTAAATGAGCCATCCTAGGTAGCTCATCAAAGAAATCCTCAACCCCCAGTTTATGCAATTTTTTAGGGCTGCACGGAGAGAATAGATTTTTTCACCCAAGTTGTTTCTCTTTCCATTTATGGTAAGTATGGGGCTGTTGCTGATCTTGGGATGAAATTTCATGGCCTCCAAGAATGGCCCAAGTTACCCCACCAAACAAAACATCCATGAAGTGCCCCTCCCAAGAACTTAAGTTCTCCAAATGGCTCCTCCCACATGAAGACAAGAGATATAGTGTGGCAATCATGGTTTTCCCATTTTTTATCCTAAAACATGTAACATATAAAGTAGGGAGAATCATACTCCCAATGGGCACCTTCAACTCTTGTTCCACTCTCCCAACAAAGCTTCCCATAAACATAAGAACACCATCAATATATGGAAGCAAAAACAAATGAAAACAAGTTTCCATATGACAACCGAGAGGTGGATCATAGTTCCACATATGGAACCAACGCAGTGCATCCCCCACCTGCCTCAAAACAAAGAATAACAAGTGTCCTTTTAGCCATTTGTTTTCTGCCACAATCATCCTACAAGATAGGATCATAAAAGTAATATGTGGTGCCAATGGTGCACACCAAGAATCATGTGGCTTCCCCCACAAACCACCAATAGAATAGCTAACCTCAATGTTGCAATTGGCTTCAAGTACATCATAATATAATATATAAGAAGGAATAATCCTCCTTGGTACAAAATGTTGCTCATAAAAAATAAAGGGGTACAAATCATAATGCATAAATGTACCTTCTCTACTATGTACTCCGGTCATTGAGCTAAAATGGCTCAACGAAAAGCTCTCCCTCACTCTCAATGAGTAGGGAAGTGGCTGTGACAACCTCTCCATCACCATATGGGCTATGCATCTCTCCATATGCTAATATATATCCTACTAGATTCCCTCCCAAGTGAACTCCTCCATCAAAGAATGAAATTCATCAAAGTGCATGGATAGAAAGTCCACATGTGCTGCATGTAGTAGCTTCCTCTTGAGCTCAGAAACTCTAGTCAAGAAGACTCTACCATAAGAATATATGACCTCATCATCCACCATGTATCTATCATCTCTCCCCAGGTCATCAAGAATCATGCAAGCACATCCTTGGAGTACTCTACCAAAAGTCGATACCTCCAATATGGATCAACCCTCTTAAGAGACAGCGCTGAAGATCTAAAATGTGAAGCTCCCCACATGTTGTTGTCTTCTCCTTTGACATCCCCCATGCCAAATTAATCCTACAAAGTGCTGCCATGCCCATCATGTAGCTGCTCATGCTCAAGTAGAAGTGTTGGCCTTTGGAAGTGGGCCTCCCATAAGAAGTTACCATCCAAAAATAACCTCCTAATCTTGACCCATGTAAGCAGGAGTGGCCTCCATCTACTCCAATACATGGAGGATTCCTTCCACAAAGGAAGTACCCTCTATTTCTCCAAATCCATGGAGCAGCTCCCTTGCACCATAGTGGTGTCATGCCCCATCACTGCAACAACTTCTGTCAGCACATAATATGTAGTAAGAGTGGGTAATGCTGAAAATGGGAGAATGTCTCCCTCCTCCTTGAGTCTACCCCAGCCTCTATGTGTTGTATCAAGTCCTCCCAAGGTCCTTACCCCTCTAGAACCAATGAGTGGTGCAACCCAATGTGAAGCATCTCTCATCATCTCTGGATCTGGTGGTCTCCCTGGTGGAATGCCTCCATGAAGTGAGACATCAATGTCAAGAGTAGACTGCACATATGGATGGACAACTTTGTCCCTGCCCTCACTGCACAAATCAGTCTGCCTCTTCTATGCATCAATATTCTAAAATAGATAGGGGTGTGTGCTGCTCATCATGTGATGTTGACCTTCCTCCTTACCTTCTCCTTCCATCTGCAAGGTTTCACAATAATGTTGTCCATTGATTATGCCTTGACCTCCACATATGAAATCCTCAGGAACTTCTTGCAATGATACAATAATTCCTCTTGTTGGAGCAAGTGCTCCATCTACCTCTACATGAGGTGCTCGATATGCTCTAGATATGACAGCGTTTTTGCCCCTAGCCTTCTCTTCTTATTCAATATGAATGGGAATCACCTTCTCAACAAGAGGATCCTCTTTTGAAAAAGGGATCTCCATGCCCTATTTTCCATGAATATGAGATAGAGATCTTGCCTCTAGCAAGGTATTATGCAAGATGCTAGCCTCTTCAACAGTTTTCTGAAGTGGAGTTGAGTTTAAAGGTCCTTTCAACCCTTGAAAATTTTTGGTTTGTTTTGGTTTGTTTAACTCCATCAGAGGTGTTTCAGAATGTTTTCCATCAAACCTTTCCACTAGTCTCCTAGTGAAATTTTCATAAGTAGATGTATGTGCATTTTTTTAAAGAAAAGGACACAAATATCCACCAAGCATAGGCCTTACCTCCAAAATGCAGTGCTGCAACTTTGATGGCTTCATTTGCTGAAACTTGGTGTTGCTGCAAATAGGTGTCTAGCTCCTCCACCCAAGCTCTAGCTAAACATTTAGGTGAACCATCAAAAGTAGATAGAAAAAATCTACCCATATCATGTTGCTTTCTCCTCTCCACCTTGATCTTGCAAAACTCTTGGAAGGTGATGTGATCTCTGAACCTCTTAGTTTGAGATTCATATTCTTACAAATAATCACTAAGAGTTTCTATCCTAGGAATTTCTTCTTCTCCCATCTCCCTCATAGTAGATATGGGCATATTACTGCGTTGTGAATCATAGTGTGTGGCTGCATGCTCACACTCATCATGTGAAAATCTAGAGTTTTCTTTAGATCCAAACTCCTTTGGAGATTCTCTATCCCTTCTCATCTTCTTGAGATCTCCCTTAATGCTCTGCATAGTTTGAAAAAGAAGCTTTGAGAACTCCTCTTCCTCTCTTCCTCCAAATAATGGAGTCTTATTTTTTTTTTTTCTGTACATCTCTTCTTGTGAAAATCTTCTCCTTATGGTGACATATTGGCTGCATGCATAGGCTGAGCCAAGATTATGCTCTAATACCACTGTAATATCCCAAAATAAAAATAGCAGTAATATAGCTCATAAAATGGAAGCAGCATCAAGTATTTAACACATGAAATCATGAGACCAATATATAGCAATGTTATTGATCATATATGCAGAAAATAAGCATAAAACAATGAGGCACCAATCATAGAATGTGCTCACACAAGCCTCCAATACATAAACACTCTCAAAAGTGAGATGTTGCTGCAACACAAAATGCTGGAGAGCTACTACAACGTAGTTATAAATACAATGCTACAGAAAAATAATGTACAAAATATGTAGGGCTGTTATATGCCTCAAAATATATGCCCAATACAGATCTAGGCTTAATATAAACTCCTACAAAGAACCCAAAAAGGGTTTTCAAAAATACACCCTATACAAGATGGGATCTAAAGCCCTAGGGCTGAAGATTCATTGTAAACTAAAGCACATGAGTGTAGAAGGCTGAAACATAGCAGATCTGATGTAGATCCCCTCAAAGGCCTCCTCCAATGAAAGGATAAACCCTTCAATCACATGAAAATACTCCAAAGGAGCCACAAGATACCTCATTGAAGTTGCCCTAAAAAATAACGCAATTCCCAGCTGGAACAATGTTGGAAATGTTGGGAAATAGTCGGCCTGGTACCAAATATCTTAAATATGTCCAAAAGCCCTCCAAAATTATCTCCCGAGAGAATTAATCCTTCCTCCTATGAGAAACTAACTCAGAAAGTGGGTTTCTAAACCCTCCACTGCAACACCCTACAACACAGCACAATAACCTACAGAAACTGTGTTGATGAAGAAAGTTGTAGCTTGGCCTGAAAACCAAAATGTGGAAATGAATGCAATTCTCTCCCAAGAGGCCTCTCAAGGAAAGAGATGGGATTCCCACTCAGGAACACCCGGTGCTAAACAACACAGCAATCTCAACTAAACAGCTGAAGAATACAAGTAGTCTAAACAGACCATAAAAAAAATAATATTCCAAAACATAACCCCATATGGCTGACATCCTCTTCCTTATATAGATTATGAGCTTCCTTGCCCTTGGCCCCACTCAATTAGTTCATTTCCTTCATGAAATAAATCTCCCTCCAAAACTGTGTTATTCCTCATTTAATCTCCACTCCTCCATAACAACGTTGTTGACTTGGTCAAAGTAGACTGAATCAACATGATCCAACCCCTGTTCACACTTGGAGGTGCTTTATTTAGCTGCTAAAAAGGTATCCTTTCACACTTGAAGTGTTTTTATTGCTGCTAAGGAGACTTATGGGCCTCCCCACCCACTTATTCACCTACCTAGTGATAAAACAAACTATAATATTCCAATTAGTTGAAGGCTAAATTTTTGGAATATTGCAGAAATTTTAAGATGGGACTAAATTTTGGAGGGTGTTGTAGTGGCTACAATAGGTTAAAATGAAATACAAGTAATTTTATGCATTCATAGTTAAAATATTGGTATTAAAACCACCCAACTCTAAAGTATCTTTGCACATACTCTTATCGATGGTGATTGAAGCTCTTAAGTAGAGAGGATTGAACATGGACCTGTGAGGTGGGATTATTTTAGTTCTCGGACAAGCTTATCTTACCTTGGTGTATGTTGGGGTAAGATAAAATTGTCTTATGGAATCGTCCCTTGTTGTGGGAATTTAAAATTTATGTTGGAAGTGGTGTATTAGTTTTTGGTCTATGGGCACATGTGAATTATGTTGGGATTGCGATTTCTCTTCTTGGACTACTAGAACCTGCATGTTATTGGCTTGAGTTTGGGAAATCATAGGAATTCTTTGAGATTGGACTACTGGTGTTTTATCCCCATTCCTTAGAATAATTTAGATGTAGAGGAGGATAATGAAGCACAATCACCCCAAATGATGTTTCTCGAGTGAGGCTTTGGAACTACAATGAATTTTGAGGAGGTATGAAATCCTTGTTTCTAATAACTAAGTAGTTATCTCCCTAATGAATAATATAATGTCTAATGAAGATGAAGCTATATATATATTTATTAAAGATTATGACCCAACATAAAAATAAAAATAAAAAATAAAATAAAATAAATAAAAAATAAATAAATAAAAAATTGAGAATTTGGAGGCTGAACATGATTTGATTTATCAATTGGTCTTAGGTCTAGATAGAAGCTCTGAATTTGAGGTATCACATTCAAGGATGTCAATTAGGCATGTCCATGACATGGAAAGAGGTGAAGAAACAATCCAAAAAGCAAGAGGGGATTTTGAAATGGAGTATGTGGATTAGGAGGCCACACAATCAATGAAAGCCATGCAAGAAGCCCACTATGGGTATGCTTTTATTTGAATTTAGCTTTATCTATGTTTTTCAAACTAGTTTTTGTTTGAGGAGATTTGAATATGGGATATATGGATAAGGAGGCTAAGCAATAAAAAAAAATCATTCAAGAAGCTAGGGGTGTTAGGAGGGGGAGGGATTCTCTTAAGTCCCAAGGGAAACCAAGAAGTAAAGTATTCATCGGGACTTGGTAAGAGGACGAAAAATCTCGCAGGAATGTACAAGATCTTTCTTAGTCTCCAATTGGCTAAAGATCAGGATTTCTCCAAGATAGTGATCATAAGCAATTCCATTATCACTATTCAACACCTTCAAATGGTTCTCTTCTTAAGAACAAAAATATCAGCATAATTATTAGTCTCTTAGATTCATTTTCTCAAA
The DNA here is from genome assembly GCA_034641835.2 of Pinus albicaulis. Classification (NCBI taxonomy): domain Eukaryota; kingdom Viridiplantae; phylum Streptophyta; class Pinopsida; order Pinales; family Pinaceae; genus Pinus; species Pinus albicaulis. The sequence continues at coordinate 947,654,226 of CM076582.1, forward strand.
AGGCCTTTTATCACATATTAAGAAGTCAAAACAAGGAGGCAGACACATAGGTCAACCAAGACTATCTCATTGAAGCAGGTCAATTTGTTATCAATGAATTGTTTGGATGGAAATTTATACCATGAAGTTCTCCATCCATGAATTTTTCCTTTCTCTCAACTTTAGGGTGGTTGAATATGTTCACCAAGTGAATTATCTTATGAAGGTCTCTAAGGTATCCCTTGCTAAGCACCCCGTCTCCTCCAATATTAGAAACCATTCATTTTTTACTTGGTCTTAAGGGCCTGCCACCATGGATGAGATGGTTGTTGGTGAGCATGTAGGCCATGCGCCCAAACATGTTAATTTTTCATAGGGCTACATTGTTCTTTTCTTTGATAGTTGCATTTCTTCATTAACACATTAAGTTCACCCCACAACATTATACCATTATTCAGATTTACATTATTATCTATCAATATATGAAACTATGTATAAATAATAATAACATCATCATCATCTATGGAGCGGGACATAAAGGAACAATGGAAGTAAAACATGCACACATAGAGACACCAGGATTGGTCTAAGACCAGGGAAAAACCCACTATGGGGAAAACCCTTGCAAATTATTCTTCTTATTCTTATTAGATCGTCATCAAATGATTTAGAAGAAGAGAGTACAATGACCCATATCTTCATAATGCAAAAAAACAACTATAACATTCATAATATGACCTTAAACATACTTATACTCAAAGATCTTGATTCTGAGGACTGTAATTCACTGTCACTGATTGTATTTAACTGCTAGATACTATTGTCACTATGCTGAAAACTTATACATACTGATAACTCATCTTTAGGTCTTGGACGCATGTAGAGATACTATGTGCGTGCATTAATGAAAAATATAGACGCTACCAGAAGAATTGTATGGGTGCATCTATGACAGATTGGGATGCTCCCAAGAGAGCTGCGTGCGGGCATCCCAGATCCATCTGCTCTGCAGAAACCCTAACCTCCCAAACACTCCCATAAACACTATGTGCGTGCGTCTATGGAAACTTGGATGTTACCTAGACCATTTTGTGCATGCACCTGGGGACCAAACTGGACTGCGGAAACCCCAACCTCCTGGACACACCCATAAGGGATTTGTACATGCGTCTGAGGCTTCCCAGACACTCCCATGACCATACTGTGGTAGTGTCTAGGGAAGGAAAACTTTAGTTACGTGTGAGCATCCAAGACTTGGAAACCCTAGACACGTGCAAGATTCAACCCTATAGTTTCAGACCCTTTGCGCGATATTTTCTCCAATGAACCTTTGCAAACCAAACAATAGAAGAGAGAAGAGACTTTTTGATGATTGCATCCAAATGAGATTTATTTCTCCTCTATTTATATGATTTCATGAGGGTCCACTTGGGGTTGGGGCAAGACGTAAACAATTTCACGTTTTCTTAGGATCGACCTATTCCATTATACATGTATGAATAAAATAATTCAAAAATCAACTTCCGCTTAACCAAAAATGGTGATCTTTAGGTCGATTTTGATCTTCTCGAAAAGAGGAATATATTGCGATTATTATCTTTATCTAATGAGCTATACAAAGTTTAATTTGACCAAATTTGCATAATTTTAACACTCCCTCTCAACTAGGGATAATTCTACCTGCGAATATCTGTTCATCGATCAATATTCCATTCTGGTATCACATATCATCACTGATAATCTCTGTCATGTAGTAATCATACTATGATTGTCTCATAATCGCAAATAATTAATGTACTTCTCTTTCTTATTCCTGCTTATCTCCTTATTGTTTTTTCTCGAATGTTGAACATTCTCGAATCTTAGAAGAAGAATTTTTTACCGGAGGGGAGCTTAAGCTACCACCCTTTATCCATCAGGCTACTACCTGGAATCTTTGCCAACGGGATACTACCTGAAATATCATCATCAATCATCATCAGAGTGCATATCATCAAGGAGCATATCTCAACCTGTGACCACATAGAGGAGTACATCTCAACCTAGAATCTCATGGGGGAGCTATACATCTACAACCCCATATTGAGTAATATAATATCCAAACACACATGGGAGCCCGTCTTGACCCTAGTATCACATTCGAGAGTTCAATCTCAACACAGAACCACATAAGGTTATCTTAACCCATGCTATTGCCTATTGATATTCCCATCAATGAACATGAATAGTCCTGTGGTAGAACTCCTGCATCATAATTGACTTGGGTTGTACACTGCAAGTACACTCTCAACCCGTTGGCCAAACGGGGAGCGATATTCCTAAAAAGCCCTTCTTGTGGGTATGATTCCAACTGGGGTATACTCTACAAATACCAGATAGGGGAGAAACATTCTTTGACCCTATGAAGATAGGGGAGAAACATCTATAACACTATAGGTACATATAGGGTTCATACCCTATTGTACTAAGTTCCCTCAAACTGAGGAGCCCTCTATCTCAATTCCTCACCCTGGGAGCTCAGATAGGGAGGAAGAGTTAGCTAAGTGTCCTCAATCAGTGCTACTCTCATCATACTCAAATATGGTATATACTTGTCTCAGTAATATTTGTTTCCTATTCATGTAGGAAATCAAATCAAATATCATGTTAGGACATAAATAATCATATGAATCACAAAAGGATACCATAATCATCCTCCCTCTCAAGTAGGTGTCAATCACAAGCCTAAGCTTGTCTCGAACAACTGCGTTGTCTCAATATATGGATAAATCTCAGTCCCAACTATATATATGAGATTCCTTATCATCTAAATGTATATATGTCATATTCAGATACTAATGAGACGAAGCTTCACAAATAGCCATACTAGCAACATCATACTCAGTCTCGGTCGTGCTATGGATCTCTCATCCAAGATATAATGGAAAATTTAATATTAAAGCAACATCTAAAATGTGCTCTTCAAAAATAATCTCAAATATCAATAATACATCTATGCAGTCACATATCATATGAGAAATATCTCAGCCTTAAAAATAGAACGTTTCATGCAAATATTTCAGAGGATGTTCGATGGCAACTCTAAGTGAATGAAGTAACTAAATCATGAATTTATTTAGGCTATATACACATCATATATATGCAGATGGATGTTCAAAATGGAACATCAACGATTCAATCAACTGTTAGATTCCATGTCAATTTCAACACCATTTTGAACTTTAAATTAGAGTGTCGAAGGATTTACAACTTTTCAATATAGAATTTCTTTCCCAAATTTTAGAATTTGATTCATCATGCCATGATACATCATTTCAAGCTTCAAAGGCCATATCCCTCTTACTTAGTTCATTAGAGGCTCATCACCTGTCAAGAGTAGAACATAATTATGTAAAAATAAAACCATAATCAAAATCAAAGCCATACCTCGGAACTCATCATATTGACTTAATTAGATGGACATATCTAGATCAGGGAGCTTGCTTCATGCAATTTTCACAACACAATAAACCTTACATAGATCAATGTTGTATCATCAAAGTTATTTCATAAAAGTTTAGAATCCAGATCATAACTATTATCAAATTCATCATAGTATCAATTCTTTCAACCAGGTGACAGGTAGAGATCATATCAAGTCTTGTCTTCATTTATCATCACGCCAACAAGTCTACCATCTATCATGAAATTACAAGCCATTTCTGTCACTAGATGAAAATGCATAGACCAAGGATAACTCATGAAGATTCCATCTTCATACTGAATCACAACTAAATTTATTTCAACCATTTTCCTAGGAACAATGGGGCCAATACAAGACCATTTTTCTGAATACCCACGTAATTCATTGAAGTTCACTATGCCTACATAGCATTAACATCAGGTAAAATCAATAATCGTCTGATCAAATAATTAGTCATCAGTTCAAGTCCAAATTTTTTATCATAGAGAGATCTATAGTCCAAAAACATGTCTCAATCATCAATTCAAAGTTCTAATTCATCGTTAAGCATCATGTCACAACTCATCTATATCAATCAGCCAAATATTTTGTAGCAAAAACTTCAAACATAATGACATATCTATATGTATGTTCCGATCACCTAAAAATTGCAAACATTAAAGTTTTTCTTTCTTACAGGTCTTACTGTTATCTATAACACATCTACAGTATTAACATCTTTCAGGTGAACATCTGATATCATGCACAATACTTCATTTTCATGTGATCAAAAATTTAACACAAAAAATTCAAAATTTAGTTTACAGTGGCAGAGTATGTCAGAGACACCTTGATTCAAAGTTTAGACAAATTCAAAAAAATTTGGATGATGTTCAACTGTAGTCAAACCCTTGTACACTCCCTTCAGGTTAGCATGGGAGCATATTTAGCTTCTTGGATGCTACCTTAACCTTAGCATGCATGTTTCAAGGGATGAAATCTCCTGGTTCTATGTCTGCGTCAGGAACAAGAGCCTTAATTTTGTGTGAGATTCAGTTTTGAGACTTTATTTCAGTTCAGTATTGTCAGATGTACATAGATCATATTTTAGCTGTACAAAATTCAAAATAGAAATATGAGTAAGAATCTTGAGAAGATATTCTCCCTCTTACTAGGGATCCACTTCATACATCTTTATTCATGTCACCAGCTTGTCTCTTCTAGTGTTATGAAACATCAAATCTATTAGATCATAAACATATATCTATCATGGTCATCAACATCATGTCAACAATATTATATCAGGGGTTAGACTTGAAATATTAGGGAAAAATACATATGTGACATCATATCTCAAAGATTATGAACACAATAACCCTTTCTATCAAAACAATACATCAAGTTAGGGAATTTAGTTTCACCATATGCCATCAATACATGACCACATGTAGTAATATTTCTATAATATCAATCTCATAATTATACCTCTATCATCATGGTTACCATGTTGATCATGATCAATGGGATCAATTCAAGTCATTCAATAAAACTTAACCAAAAAAACAAGAGTGTCAACCCTTTTTCCACACTTTCATCATGCATATCACAAACATTATCAATACCATTATATATATAAATCAATGATGTAACCTTCTATATGAGACCTGTAATGTCCCATGCATTTCAAGTGTCAAGGGTATCATTTACTAGAGTCAAGGTGCGATCCTTCTTTAGATGTTAGCCAAACACCAAGTATATCAATGTATCAACATTATATAGCCTCATATAATTCAAGAATATCAAAATGTTCAACACCAATTGCATAGGAAACATAGATCCAAGTCACTTTCATATGCATGTATGAGTCATTAAAGAAAGATACATTGTCATCATAGGTCTTACCTAGCCATCAATGTTACTCTTGAAACATAACATTGAAATAGTATGCCATGCATACCTTGTAGTAATCAGATACATGTGCACCTTCACATAGGTAACTTGTAGTGATTGTCATCTTTTCATGAGGTGTCTCTTTACCTTTTCCAGATCTAGCTTTTCTTTCCTGCATCTCAAATGATCCTTAATAAGGATCCACTTATCACATTTTATCAAGGAGGTTAGAAACATCCAAGTACTCAAATATACATGAAGGAAGTATAAGCATTTATCAAAAGAAATAATCATCATAATCAAATCCATAATTCTAAATAAGAGTAAAGTCACAAAAAAACATCATAAGTCAAGGAATACTTATCTTCAATGAAAGATTATCCTCTTACTTTTGAAACAACCTTCAAGAGCCATCCATAGACCACATAAAAATGTTTCCTTCAAAAAAATTTATCAAAAACCAAGCCTACGAGAGACTATCCCATTTAGGGCTTCATTTAAATATGTCATAAATACTTGAATATTTTGACTTTGACCATGCTAGGGTTTCATATCTTGATTCTCTTCCATAAAACAAGGTTTCTATCAAACCCTTATGCACTAACTACCTAGGTTTTTCTTCATACCTTAGAATTATTTTAGGTATCCACCATCCTCTTCTTACTTCACTCAAAATTGTCTCCATGGGGGTGATATCCATGGACTTCTTCAGCACAGTTCTGGAACCATTTTAATTTATCATAGGGTTACATTGTTCTATGCTTTGATAATTAAATTTCTTCATTAACACATTAAGTTCACCCATAACATTATACCATTATTCATATTTACATTATTATCCATCAGTATATGCAACTATGTAGAAATAACAATAACATCATCATCATCTGTGCAGTGAAACATAAAGGAACAATGGAAGAAAAGCATTCACACATAGAGACACTAAGATTGGTTCGAGACCAGGGAAAAACCCACTATGGGGAAAACCCTTGAAAATTCTTCTTCTTAGATCATCATTATATGATTAAGCAAAAGAGATTACAATTATCCATATCTTCATAATGCAACAAAACAACTAGAACATCCATAATATGACCTTAAATGTACTTAAACTCAAAGATCATGATTCTAAGGACTGTAATGCACTGTCACTGACTATAGTTAACTGATAGATATTGTTGTCACTGTGATGAACACTTTTGCATACTGATAACTCACCTTTAGGTCCTGGATGCATGCAGAGATACTATGTGCCTGCGTTTAAGACAAATTTGGATGCTACCAAAAGAACTGGATGGGTGCATCTAGGATAGATCAGGACGATCCCAAGAGACCTGCATGCGTGCGTCCCAGATCCAACTACTCTGAGGAAACCCTAGCCTCTCGAACACTCCCATAAATACTCTCTATGTGCATCTATGGAAACTTGGACGCTCCCTAGACCATTCTTTGGGCGTTTGGGGACCAAACTGGACTGCGGAAACCCCAGCCTCCTGGACGCATCCATAAGGAATTTGTGCTTTCGTCCGATACTTCCTGGACGCTCCCATGACCATATTGTGCTAGCGTGTAGGGATGAAAAAATTTAGTTACATGTGAGCATATGATACTTAGAAACCTTAGACACATGTGAGATTCAACCTTGTAGTTTCAGACCCTTTGTGTTATCTTTCCTCCGACGACCCTGTGCGAACCAAACAATATAATAGATAAGAGAGTGTTAAACACCATGTTGAAGCACACACATGGTGTATAAGGAGAAGAATGCACACACACAAGACTCAACACACAATGAAGGATAAGCGTGAGGCTTTCTTATTTTCCATTATACAAAGATGTACATTTATAGTACAATGGTGTGACTCTTGGTTTCACATTCCAAGGTCACTTGGACTCCATTGTGACTTTTCGCATTCCACACCTACCCATGTAGGATTAGGTGTCCCAACATCCCCCCTTAATCCGAAGGGGTATGTGTGAGTCCAAGAAAAGAGTTGTAATACAAATCTGCAAAGTATGCATGGCAGCACTTGGGCTGAATCAACTCTCTGTGGAAAAAATAAGTGGTTTGAGGATGACCACCAACACTGGAACACAATACTATAGCAGCTCCCCTGAACTCTTCAGTCCTGCAAGAAGTCAAGGCTTCGCTGTAGAGAAATTGTCCCTCATAAAAAAGGGAGACCTTCAACCTAAAAGAAGGGAGGTCTACTACCCGTGGTGGTTTTAGGTTGTCCACCAACCAAAGATGATGGTTTTAGATTATCCACCAACCGAAAATGATGGTTTTAGGTTATCCACCAACCAAAGATGATGGTTTTAGGTTATCCACCAACCGAAAATGATGGTTTTAGGTTATCCACCAACCAAAGATGATGGTTTAGGTTATCCACCAACCGAAGGCATGCTCATGGGCATCTGCGGGTTCCCCGGCTACATCTCTGAATCCAGAATGACGAATTGTGGCTCAGGCTCGCTTGAACTGCTGGCTACAACTCTGAACATGGAATGAGAGATTGTGGCTCAGGCTCGCTTGATCTGCCGTCGAAGCTTGTACATGACCACCATTTTCCCCCCTGTCAGGGACAAGGTGAGATGATGGCGAAAACTCAACTGCAAGTTTGTTCAATATCCATGAACAAGTTCTAACATGTGTCGTAAACATCTTCTTGGCTGCTGATGCCCATTGCCAAGAAGCGATCCATCCAAGATGAATCTTGGTTCTTGCAAGAGGCTTGTGTCTGAAGCATCTGTCTAAAGAATGGGTGTGCCGACCACAGTGCTTGCATGGATGAAGATCAAAACAGTGATCTTTCATATGGCCAACTCGATCATAGTGTTGGCATTTCTCAATCTGTTGTCGTGGAAGTGGAACAGGATCTGGAACAGCTGCAGGTGAACTGTCATACAGGAATCCGGCACTCTGAAATATGATGGGCTTTGTGTAGTCTAGAATATGAAAGGACACATCCTTGTCATATCCAAGACTAGTTCTGTGCTTGTTGTGGACAAGCTCTTCCCAAGGTCTGATGATGGGCTTGAGAAGTGCAGGTTGAACTGCTGCATCTGCATGTACATCTGCTCTTGTGCAAGGAACTGAATGTGGATCAACTGGAACTTTATCTTCTTGCTGCTGATGGGAGTCAATCTCAATCTTCTGAACAGAAACAGTTTCAGAATGGTGACTCTTTTGCTGAAGTTCGTCTTGTTGGAGTTGAGTTTCCAACTGCAAAAACTCAATCTTTTCATGTGCATCTTGCAAACAACTTTGAATGTTACAAAGAGCATCCTTGCTCATTTTTATCATATCATCAACATTTGAATGAATGAGGTTACTCAACAACTCTAATGCCTCATTGATTTTAACCATTTTCAACAACTTAGGCTCAAAAAATGAAAGGTTGTCGGCTTCAACCGAAAATGCACCCGTTTACAATGTGATGCAACAAGAAATATAAATGACTCCAAAGAATTTCCAACTATGGAAATATCAAGTACAAAATCTGTTCCTCAAATGATGGAGGGCAATCAACAATGACTTACATCAACAACTCAAATTCACCGATTCCAACTATGAATGAAGAGGCAAATTCACTCACAATGTGAGTTCAATACAAAATCTCTGCAAAATATGTGTAAATGTGCAGCTGAAAACACTGTGCAAGAGGCCTTTAAAGCTGCTGAAATTTTTCTTCAAAGAGCTGTTTTCAATGATGGCAAACTTGTCTTCAAATGTAAAATTCTTCAGAAAATCACCCTTATGTATATGCCACAAATCACAATGTAAAATCTGCAATTTTCTTGTCATTTCGTCATTTTCTCATTATCCCATTTCTTCTTCCTTTTTGCTGTCTTCTTCCTCTCTCTCTCCTCTCTCTGATGTTTTTTTTTTTTTTTTTTTTTTTTTTTTTTTAAATGGGAATATGTTAAAAAGAGAAAAGGAAATATTAAGATGGGATGGAAAACTATATGGTATATGGTGGGGGGGGGAGAAGGGGGCGTTTATTAATGGAGGGGAATAAATTAAAAAAGAGGAATTTTAAAAAGGGTGGGAAAGGAAGATATTAAAATGGGATTAAAAAAGGGGAATGAAACTATGGGAATTTTTTTTTTTTTTTTTTAAATGGGAAAGGACATTTAAAAAAGAGAATTAATAAGATATGGAAATTAATTTAAAATTAAGAACCATTAAAAATTAAGGAGGGGAAATATTAAAAAAAAATAAAGAATCGAATTTTAAAATGGGGAGGGGTTTTATTAATGGCGGGGATGGGAAGGGAATTATTATATGGGAAAATTTATTAAATGGAGGGAATTTAATAATGAGGAGTGGGAAGTCGTATTATGGGAGGGGAGGGAATTTAAATGGAGGCGTATATTAAATATAAAAATCGATTTTGTGTATATGAGAGGCGTGAATATTGAGTGAGGGGGTCGGGTTAGTAGAGGAGAGAGCGGCCGTGTAGAAATAGAACAGAGTGCAGAAAGGCGCGAGTGTGTAGAGAGACGGTGGTGAAGCGTTGAAGTGAGCGCGGAGCATGGGAATTTGGAATGTGAGGATAGTGCACAGAGAGGCCCTGAAGGAACGTAGGCAGAGTGTTAGGTTTGTAGAGCGAGGGGTGTGGTTGTAGAGTGATTTGAGATGCCGCAGGGGAGCAGTAAGGGCGTGGAGAGCGAGGGTTGCAAAGGGTCGAGCGAGGGTGTAAGATTGCAGTGAGAGGGGGCCGTATGGCCTGGAGTTTGAATTGATTTTTTTTGGTTTTTTTTTTTTTTTTTTTTTTTAATTTTTTAATTTTTTAATTTTTATTTTTTATTAAAAACAGCAGAGAGGAGATAAAATAGCTTGTAGAAATTGCAGAACAGTGAAAATTTCCAGTACTGAAAGATAATAGCAATCTGTAGAAATTGCTAATAAAACCCAGAAAATTTTCTAATAGCCCAGCAGCAGAAAAACTCAAAATTATCTTCAAAACCCTGTTTAAAGTATTTTCCAGCAGCTCAAAAATGCAGAGATGAAGAATTTTCCAGCAGAAAAAACTCAGATTTCTTTTGCAATAAAAACCAGAAACTTCTTCTTCTTCAGAAACTCAAATTAAGCACTTTCCAGCAGCTCTTCCAAAGCAGAATTAAAATGCAGAAATTAATAGAAATTGCAGGAAAAATGAGAATGAAAACCTTCAGATGGGCAGTGCTTCCTTTCTTCAAAACCACTGCTACTCTTTCTTCTGAATGCTGCAAAATCACTGCTGCAAAATTACTGAGTGCTGCAAAAATGTCAAGAATTTTTGCAAATATGCACAGGCCATAAACACAAATGGCTCATTCAAAGTGGAGCAGGGCCAGCAATTGCCTGCTCTGATACCATGTTAAACACCATGTTGAAGCACACACATGGTGTATGAGGAAGATGAACACACACAAGACTCAACACACAATGAAGGATAAGCGTGAGGCTTTCTTATTTTCCATTATACAAAGATGTACATTTATAGTACAATGGTGTGACTCTTGGTTTCACATTCCAAGGTCACTTGGACTCCATTGTGACTTTTCGCATTCCACACCTACCCATGTAGGATTAGGTGTTCCAACAGAGAGTTATTGATGATTGTATCCAAATGAGCTTGGGGTATTTTCTATTTATCATATTTCATGACGGTCCACTTGGGGTTGGGGCCAACCTAACCAATTTCACATGTGCTTAGGACCAACCCATTCCATTATTCATGTATGAATAAAATAATTCAAAAATCAACTTCCGCTTAACCAAATAGGGTGATATTTAGGTTGATTTTGGTCCTATTGAAAAGAGGAATCTATTGAAATTATTATCTTCATCATATGATCTATCCAAAGTGGAATTTGACCACAATTGCATACTTTTAACAAAACGTCCCTCGTATGTGGCATCATATGTTGTCTGACAGTTATTCATTTACTCTCTTGTCCTCGTACCAACCTCTTTCATCGATACAAGATGGGATATTTAATGTGTTTCATGGCTGATATGATCTCTGAGGTGTGGAAAATTTCAGGACCTAAAGCTTTAACAATGAAAGGAGTTCAAACAACGAGGATGCAGGTAACAAGTCATTGATGCTTGTTCCTAAGGTGAGGTAGTCTCTCTAGTGGCCGGTGGATTCTCCGTGTTCATGTATAATCTAGAGTTGAAGTGAATTACGTCACACGCATGAGCTTTGGATGGGAAAATTAAACTGTATAAACTTGGGAATTCTTCTGTGTTGGAAATATTGTCATTGATGGCAAAGGAGCACAAAGGAGCAGCACCAAGACAACGGAGCAGATCAAATTCAGATGGAATTGTTGCAGAGAAAGAAAGTGAAGTGGCAGAGGCTACAAGAGGAGGGTTTAGAGAGGAAGTAGTTTTTTTTGAACAGTTAGGGTTTTGTTTTGTAAGCCTACGAGAAAATTAGACAGAAAGGCCACTGATTATAATATCAGGCCAGAAAAGAACTCCAATGTAAATATTTACTCTTAATACAGAGAATAGGTTCCAAATTCATATGTTATATATATTTAATGCTTGATTCAGTTTTAACTCATGTGAAATTCAGGGTTTGGCACAATATATGTGTGCAGATGAATCGGACATATTTAAAGTAATTTTGAGACTATGAGTTTAAAGATTTGAACATTCAACTTGAAATTGAATTCTGGATGGATAACATATGATTGAGCATCGATCACAGAATGGATCGATGCCTTTAAAGAGAAATTTAGCCATTCAAATTGATGCCAATTGCGCACAGTGTAGAGACAGAGTTCCTGGTTGAATTAAGCAACAGGAAGTTGAATGATTTGTAACTAACCTAATGAATTAATGGTGAACCGGAAGTGATGGAACCGTGAATTGATAAAATAGTGGAGAACGCGCAAGAGTAAAGTGGAACCAAGAACTGAGATGGCATGGAAACGGGAAGAGAAGGCATAGTAGAACGATAAATTTGAAGAGTGGAACTGTGAGCCAATAGCGAAGTTGGAATAATGAAGCGGTTTCACAAAACAACAATGGTTTTATCACATCGCTTTTAGGAGGGTAAGTGGTAAAGGTTAAATGAACGTGATAGAGTTAAGAGGGCGACACGTCGCAAAGCAATACCACCTATTTCACGTTAGTTTGGAAGGATAAGTTTCCGGGCTTAATGTTATGCGATAGCCGTCCGATCAAAGGAGGCAAAGATCTGATGGTGTTCACATCAGAAATTGTGTAGAGGTTAACGAAAGGTGTGGACTCAACAGTGAAAAAGGTACATTTAAAATAACATAGGTTTAAAACCTTAAACATCGTGTTTGATGGAATGCGACTGCCGTTGGATGGGAAGTGGATATATCATGGGCAAAGATGCATTGACAATTGCTGTGGAACCCAACATATATACGTTGGTAATTATTTTTAACCAAAGTATAATTCAAATTATATAGAGAGGGTGTTTATCATGGTTTTATAACCATAGTTTTTTTTGAAAGGTGGGATTGACCGTCAGGAAATCTGTGGGCCCGGATATATTGTTATGTTGATACCTTGTGTTTAAACCAAAGTATGGAAGGGAAATTTATATTGTATTTATGAATTATGTTAAGTCAAGTAATAAACCTTGAGAATTTGTGATGGATGGAGGACTATCAGATTGAGAGACAGAGTGCGATGATCGTCAGATCTGATGCAGATTAAATCGATGGTTGAGATTAGAATGGTCAACGGAGTGAACAAACGTGTCTAATCGTCAGTGTACAACTATGGGTCCAAATAAATATGATGTCGACATTGTTTTAACCAAGGTAAGAACGTTATTTAAGCACGTCGACATATTGCAAAATCCATAAGTTGGAAGTATAATTATATGGATAAGTATATGGTTTATAACCACAAGTCAAGAGAAGACGGAAAGGTAAGTTGGTAAATGTGGGCCCGAAAGTTTATATATTAATATTGTGTTGACACTTTGGGTTTTAACATGTTTTGATTAATGCGGATAAAATATGGGTTTATACCCACAACAGATATAAGGAGATAATTTCCCGCATAAAGGGATTTTGATTTTTCACATCAAGATATGTGAATGATAGTTTAAACCTTGGTTTAAGAAAAGGTTTCATTATATATGGAATGGAAAATTCCTGGGCATAAATGAGATACGCATTTTATGTATGCAAAGTGTGGGTAAATGCAGCACAAAAGGCACAGGTAACAGAAGAAACAGGGTAGTTATACAGCAGAACGGGAATATAACAACAGAAATTGAAAAGACAGTGACAACAGTTGAAAGGAAAATGCTCAGTAAGGCCTAAGTGAGATATAATTGTTGTAACTGTAAATGTAAATGAATTAATTATTTTTACTGTATGTGATGCAAAGGCAAGTCTCCGAAGGAAAAAAAAAACCTCCCCTGTAATACTGAATTGAGTACATAGTATTGTAACATCCTGTAGTGTTGAGTGAGAAAATGAGAAGGTGGAATGCAAAGAGTCATACCTATTCATTTCATATTCCCATATGGAATGCAAACAACTATGAGAGGATCTCTATAAATGATGTTATAGTAATATGCTTAAGAAGTTCAAAGAGTGAGCAGCATAAGGGAAGAGATTGGAAGAAGAAGAAGGAGCAAAAAGAGAAGTTGTAAAGATCTAGAGATGAGATAAGGTAGATATGAAGGTTGGAGGACAACAGTGAAGAAGGAATAGAACAGAGCTAATATCCAGGTAAACCAGCATGTGTTTGCATAGTTGTGTGAGGAAGTTGGCACTTCCATATCAAGTTGTAGCTTGATAGATGTCCAGTTGTAGTTGGCTGAGGTAGGAGCCTCTTGTAGGCTGGAGCCTACAGAAAATCAGTGGTGAGAGGGAGTTGGAGCTTCCTTGCAAGTTGTAGCTTGCAGAATTGAGGTGGTAGCCTCCTGTAGGTTGAAGCCTACAAAAAGTCAGTGGTGAGAGGGAGTTGGAGCTTGCCTTTGCATCACAACAATAATAAGATGTGGTTTTCTCCCTTATGGGTTTCCACTTATATTTTTTGTCCATGTGCATGATGATTATGTGTTGATGTTCTGTAATTTATATGCTTAATACTTGTGGCACACATATTAATGTTGTTGTTTCATTATATATTAAGTAGAACCATGAAATGAAGATGTAAATAAATGTAAAAGAAAGTGTAAAAGACCATGAAGTGTTAAACTGATTCACCCCCCCCTCCTCTCAGCTTAACTAAGGGTCCAACAATTGGTATCAAAGTGAGGTTCCTTCTTTATCAGTTTAACAACTGAAAGGAGATCCTTGGTCCCCAAGATGGCTAGTCTAGAAGGATGCTCAAGAAATAAAGCCCCTATGTTTACTAGCACAAACTATGCCTTCTGGAAAATAAGAATGAGGACGTACATAATGTCTCTAGGAATAGAAGTTTGGGCTACTGTGGAATTAGGATATGCCCCAAAGGATTCTGACACAGAGAAAGAAGCTAAAAAAAAATTTATAACTAATGCAAAAGCCATGAATGCTCTCTTAAGTGGTTTGTGTGAGGAATAATTTATCAAAGTAATGCACAACAAGACTGCCAAAGAAATATGGGATACATTAGAAAGTATCCATGCGGGAGATAAAAAGGTGAAGGCTGCCAAGCTACAAGTCTATAGAGCCCAGTTTGAAAATATAAAAATGAATGAAGAAGAAGATGTTGCCAGCTTCTTCTTAAGGGTTGCAGCAATTGTGAATAACATGAAAGCTCTAGGAGAAACCATTAGAGAATGTGTAATTGTACAAAAGATATTGAGATCTTTACCATCCAGGTTTAACCCCAAGGTTTCTGACATAGAAGAAACAGCTAACTGGGAAACATTGACCATGAACCAATTACTTGGAAACTTGACAGCTTATGAAATGAGACTTCCATAGAGGAAGTCAAATATGAGGGAGGCAACCTTTAAGGCAGAAAAGTGCAAAGAAGAAAAGGAAGATACATGCTCCTGCTCTGATGAAGAAGAGACCAAATTTGTCAGAAGATTAGATAGAGGCTCAGGAAAGTATAAAGGTAAAATTCCATTTAAATGCTTTAACTGTGGAAGAGTTGGGCACTATGCTTCTAAGTGTCCTCAAAAGAATAGACTCAAGAGACAGAGAAAACCAAAACAAATAATTGGAAGAAAGGGAAGAGATTCAATAGAAAATTATTCTATACTCAGCAAGATAACAGTGCTTTTGAAAACTCAGATGAATCCTCAAATGAAGAAGAAACCTCTGAATTTGTGTTGATGGCCAAGGAAGATTCTGAAGGATTTCTTCTAGAAGATAAGGAAGAAGGTGAGATAGATCTTGAGGGGGAGCTAAGAAGTGCCCTGGAGGAAATAGACAGACTTAAACTCAAGTGCAGAAAATAGAAAGACATTCTCCTCAAATATGTAAAAGAAGAACCAAATTCAGAAGATCTCATTCAGTTGAAGGTAGAACTTGAAGAAGCTAAGAAAGTGGAAGACACTCTACTAAGGCAAATTAAGGATAAAATTCAGAAGCAAGAGAAATTAGAAGAAGAAGTAGTGTGCCTGAGAAAGAAATTAGAAAATGCCCAAAGGGAATTATCAATGAATACTCCATGAATGACAAGCTCTGAACAGTTGGATAAAATTCTAAATGCTCAAAAATCTCCTCTCATAAAGGTTGGGATAGGCTACAATGGAGAAACCAACAAATCCAAGGTAGAAGATAACCAGAACATCACTTTTGTAAAAGCTGTAAATGATAATGAAGTAGCTCAAAAGATTCCTACAGAAGTAGATGCCAGCGAAAACATGACCTGCAATGAAATAAAGAAACAATCAGCTAAAAAAGGCTCTTACACTCCTGAATATGAATTGAATAAATTCAGAAATTGTCAAAGGAGATTCTTTTCTCCTATGAGATATATCACTTGTTTTGCCTGCCACAAACTGGGACATACTGCAACATACTGTCAGAAAAAGAAAATTGAGTCCAACCAGCAAAGGATGCAAAAAATGAAAATACTACCTCAATCAAACAAATGGAGAGGACAACCTTTAACCAGGAACACTAATCGTTTCCATGGGTATTGTTTTTTCTGTAATAGGTTTGGTCATAAAGTCTTGGAGTGCAGAAAGTATGGACAAAGATTGATGTATGAAAACTCAAGGAAATTTATGAACAATGGAGAATTCACTCATAATCCATTTATAAATATAATCAAATGCTTTGTCTTCCATCAAATCAGGCACAAGTCTCACAAATGTCCTCTCAAATAATGTGGTCCATCTTATCAGAAAAGCTACCAAAAAAATAGCTGCATGCAGTGGAAAAAGAAGTTGAATAATTATGACTTGGCTCTGACAGCTCAAGATCAGAAAAGTCAATGGTATATGGACAGTGGTTTCTCAAAGCATATGACTGGATATCGAAGCAAGTTTGTAACCTTTGATGAAAATAAATCTGGAAATGTTACATTCGGAAATGATAAAGCAGGGAAAATCAAAGGAAAAGGCTCAGTCAGTCTTAATAATGGAAGAGGAGAGGCTCAAGATGTACTATTTGTGGATGGGTTGAAAGCAAATATGCTAAGCGTCAGTCAAATGTGTGATAAAGGTTGTGAGGTCTTTTCAGAGCCCAAGATTATGAGGTAAGCTCAAGCACCACAGGAAAGACCTTGATCAAAGGTGTTAGAACAGAAATTAATGTCTATATAGTGAAAGAAGAGAGTGAAGCATGCCACATAAGAAAACTTGATGAATCATGGTTATGGCATAGAAGATTGGGACACCTAAGCTTTGACCACATCATCAGTATGAGCAAGAAGAATGCAGTCAGAGATATGCCTGCAATAAAGAAGCCTCCAAATACCATATGTAAATCCTGCCAACTAGGCAAGCAGACCCACACATCTTTCAAGACCAAAGAGAAGCTATCTACAACTAGGCCTCTTCAGCTTGTTCACATGGACCTGTGTGGACCTTCAAGAACTAATGCACTAGGTGGAGAATCTTATTTCATGCTAATAATAGATGATTTTACCAGATTGACGTGGGTGGAATTTCTCAAATATAAATCTGAAGCAATTGAGAAATTCAAGATATTCATGGCACTGGCAGAAAATCAAACAGGATGCAAGATAAAATGCATCAGATCAGATAGAGGAGGTGAATTCACAGACTATGATTTTGCAGACCTATGCAATGAACATGGGATAAAACAACAGTTTACAATTGCAAGTACACCTCAACAGAATGGAGTGGCAGAGAGGCAAAACAGGTTAGTACAACAGATTTCCAGAGCTATGATGCAAGAAAGTAACATTCCCCAAACCTACTAGGCAGAAGCAATACACACAGTTGTTCACATTCTCAACAAAGCTCATCTAAGACCAAATTGTGATAAGACTCCTTACAAATTATGGCATGGTAAACCAACATCAATCAAGCACTTTAGAGTCTTTGGAAGCAAGTGTTTCATAAAAAATAATGATGAAAAACTAGGGAAGTTTGATGCAAGAGCTAATGAAGGAATATTTTTAGGATATGCATCCAAGAGTAAGGGTTACAGGTGCTTTAACAAAAGACTGCACAAAATTGTGGAAAGAATTGATGTAAGATTTGAAGAAGATCTACCAAACAGAACAAGAAGCACAAGATGCGCCAATCCTCCAGATGATCATGAAGCTGAGAACCAATATAATGATGAACATATCAAGACAATAGAAGATACTGAATTAAACTCAAAAGGTCCCTCAAGACATACTCAAAAGAACCATCCAGAAGATCAAATCATTAGGGACAAGAGTGTGGGAGTCCAGACAAGAAGACAACTTGCTGAACAGACAGAAGAAGTATACCTAGCCATGCTATCTCAAATAGAGCCAAAGAAGTTCTAAGAAGCCAGCAAAGACAAAAACTGGGTAAATTCTATGAATGAAGAATTAGACCAAATTGAGAAGAACAATACCTGGGAGTTAATTCCAAGACCCACTGGGAAAAATTTCATTCGCACAAAATGGATATTCAAGAATAAGATGAATGAACAAAGGCAGGTAATCATAAATAAAGCCAGACTTGTATGCAAGGGGTATTCTCAAATTGAAGGACTTGACTATGATGAAACCTTTGCCCTTGTAGCCAGAATGGAAGCAATCAGAATGTTTTTGGCCTTTGCATGCTATCATGATTTCAGGGTATACCAAATGGATGTGAAGTCTGTCTTCCTGAATGGAGACTTAGAGAAAGAAGTCTACATGGAACAACCTGAAGGATTCTCATTAACAGATAAACATGACTATGTGTGCAAATTAAAGAAAGCCTTATATGGTTTGAAACAAGCTCCTCGTGCATGGTATTCAAGGCTGAAAAAATACTTGCAAAAACAAGGTTTCAGGAAAGGAGGATTAGACAGCAATTTGTACATAAAGGCTAATGAAAATGAACTCTTAATTGTAGTAGTTTATGTAGATGACATCATGTTTGATAGCAAAAAATATGATTTAGCAAAAGGATTTGCTGAAGAAATGAAATCAGAATTTGAGATGTCTATGATTGGAGAGATCACCTTCTATTTAGGACTTCAAATTCAACAAAATAACACAAGAATATTCATTTCACAAGAAAAATACTTAAGAGAAATGTTGAAAAGGTTTCAAATGGAAGACTGCAAACCTGTGTCAACTCCCATGATCACTGGATGCAAACTTTGTGCTAATGATGGATCTGCAGATGTAGATCAAAAACTTTACAGATCCATGATAGGAAGTCTACTATACCTAACTGCTTCTAGACCAGACACTATGTTGGAAGTAGGTCTTGTGGCAAGATATCAAGTAGCACCAAAAAAAAATCACTTACTTGCAATCAAGAGAATATTTAGATATCTGCAAGGAACCGCACATTATGGCCTATGGTATCCAAAAGGAAAAATCTTCACATTGGAAGCATACACAGATGCAGATTGGGCCAGCTGTGTGGATGACAAGAAAAACACAAGTGGAGGTGAATTTTATTTGGGAAAAATTCTGGTGGCATGGCTAAGCAAGAAGCAAACTTATATCTCTCTATCTACAGCAGAAGCAGAATACATAGCAGCAGCAGCATGTTGCACATAAGTAATGTGGATGAAACAAACTCTCCAAGACATGAAGGCAAGCATTGATGAACCCATTTCTATCAAATCTGACAATACAAGTGCAATAAGTATATCAAAAAATCTTGTACTTCATTCAAAAACAAAGCACATCCCAATAAAGTACCACTTCCTCAGAGAACAAGTAGCACAGAAATTGGTGAAGTTGGAATACGTACCAACAAAGGAAAAAACAACAGACATATTCACAAAACCTCTTGCTAAAGAGCCATTCGAATATATAAGAGACAAACTAGGGGTAGTGTCTGCAGATTTTACTCTCTGATATGATTGAAAACAAAATAATAATAATAATAATAAGGGCTACATACAAGAAACAAGATCAGTGCGGAAGACAAGTGATAGTCAATATAAAACAAGAAAGCATCATTCCAGGGGGAGAGCAGTCAATAAACTGTCATAAAAGAGCTAGAACAATGGAGCAGTGCATGGAACAGGTCCTCAAGATCAGAGGAAACGAAAAGATCGAAACTACATTGGGAAATGTGCAACCCTTTGTCATTGATTTCAAAGGGAGAGGAAAATCAAGCAAAAGAAGAAAGGGTCTTCTGAAAAGCAAGCAAAGGAAGTCCTAGAGGAAGCATTGGAGTATTGCCATCAATGCCAAAGAGGGAGACTGTTGGAAATATTGTCATTGATGGCAATGGAGCACAAAGGAGCAGCACCAAGACAAGGGAGCAGATCAGATTCAGATGGAATTGCTGTAGAGAAAGAAATTAAAGTGGCAGCGACTACAAGAGGAGGGTTTAGAGAGGAAGTAGTTTTTTTTTAACAGTTAGGGTTTTGTTTTGTAAGCCTATGAGCAAATTAGACAGAAAGGCCACTTATTATAATATATGGCTAGAAAAGAACTCCAATGAAAATATTTACTCTTAATATAGAGAATAGGTTCCAAATTCATATGATATATACATTGAATGCTTGATTCAGTTTTAACTCGTGTGAAATTCAGGGTTTGGCACAATATATGTGTGCAAATGAATCAGACATATTTAAAGGAATTCTGAGACTGTGAGTTTAAATATTTGAACATTCAACTTGAAATTGAATTCTGGATGGATAACATATGATTGAGCATCGATCACAGAATGGATCGATGCCTTTAAAGAGAAATTTAGCCATTCAAATTGATGTCAATTGCGCACAGTGTAGATACAGAGTTCTTGGTTGAATTAAGCAACAGGAAGTTGAATGATTTGTAACTAACCTAATGAATGAATGGTGAACTGGAAGTGATGGAACCGTGAATTGATAACATAGTGGAGAACGCGCAAGAGTAAAGTGGAACCAAGAACTGAGATGGCATGGAAACGGGATTTAGAGAAGGCACAATAGAATGATAAATTTGAAGATTGGAACTGTGAGCCAATAGCGAAGATGGAATTGTGAAGCGGTTTCACAAAAAAACAATGGTTTAATCGCACTGCTTTTAGGAGGGTAAGCGGTAAAGGTTAAATGAATGCGATAGCGTTAAGAGGGCGACACGTCACAAAGCAATACCACCTATTTCGTGTTAGTTTGGAAGGATAAGTTGCCAAGCTTAATTTTAAGCGATAGCCATCGGATCAAAGGAGGCAAAGATCTGATGGTGTTCGCATCAGAAGTTGTGCAGAGGTTAACGAAAGGTGTGGACCCGACAGTGAAAAGGTACGTTTAAAATAGCATAGGTTTAAAACCTTAAACATCGTGTTTGATGGAATGTGATTTTCATTGGATGGGAAGCAGATAGATCATGGGAAAAGATGCATTGACAATTGTTGTAGGACCCAACATATATACGTTGGTAATTATTTTTAACCAAAGTATAATTCAAATTATATAGAGAGGATGTTTATCATGGTTTATAACCATAGTTTTTTTTGAAAGGTGAGATTGACCTTAGGAAATCTGTGGGCCCGGATATATTGTTATGTTGATACCTTGTGTTTAAACCAAAGTATGGAAGGGAAATTTATATTGTATTTATGACTTATGTTAAGTCGAGTAATAAACCTTGAGAATTTGTGATGGATGGAGGACTGTCGGATTGAGAGACAGAGTGCGATGATCGTCAGATCTGACATAGATTAAATCGACAGTTGAGATTATAACAGTCAATGAAGTGAACTGACGTGTATGATCTTCAGTGTACAACTGTGGGTCCAGATAAATATGATGTCGACATTGTTTTAACCAAGGTAAGAATGCTATTTAAGCACGTCGACATATTGCAAAAACCAGAAGTCGAAAGTATAATTAAATGTTTTAATTATATGGATAAGTATATGGTTTATAACCATAGGTCAAGAGAAGATGGAAAGGTAAGTTGGTAAATGTGGGCCCGAAAGTTTATATATTAATATTGTGTTGAAACTTTGGGTTTTAACATGTTATGATTAATGCGGATAAAATATGGGTTAATACCCACAGCAGATATAAGGAGATAATTTCCCACATAAAGGGATTTTGATTTTTCGCATCAAGATATGTGAATGAGAGTTTAAACCTTGGTTTAAGAAAAGGTTTCATTATATATGGAATGGAAAATTCCTGGGCATAAATGAGATATGCATTTGATGTATGCAAAGTGTGGGTAAATGCAACACAAAAGGTACAGGTAATGGAAGAAACAAGGCAATTATACAGCAGAACGAGAATATAACAGCAGAAATTGAAAAGACAGTGACAGCAGTTGAAAGGACAAATGCTCAGCAAGGCTTAAGTGAGATATAATTTTTGTAACTATAAATGTAAATGAATTAATTATTTTTACTGTATGTGATGCAAAGGCAAGTCTCCAAAGGAAAAAAAAAAAAACCTCCCCTGTAATACTAAATTGAGTACATAGTATTGTAACATCCTGTAGTGTTGAGCGAGAAAATGAGGTGGAATGCAAAGAGTCATACCTGTTCATTTCATATTCCCATATGGAATTCAAACAACTATGAGTGGATCTCTATAAATGATGTTATAGTAATATGTTGAAGAAGGTCAGAGAGTGAGAAGCATAAGGGAAGAGAGTGGAAGAAGAAGAAGGAGAAAAAAGAGAAGTTGTAAAGATCCAAAGATGAGATAAGGTAGATATGAAGGTTGGAGGACAGCAATGAAGAAGGAATAGAACAGAGCTAAACCAACATGTGTTTGCATAGTTGTGTGAGGAAGTTGGAACTTACATATCAAGTTGTATCTTGATAGATGTCTAGTTTTAGCTGCCTGAGGTAGGAGCCTCCTGGAGGTTAGAGCCTACAGAAAATCAATGGTGAGAGGGAGTTAGAGCTTCCTTGCAAGTTGTAGCTTGCAGAATTGAGGTGGTAGCCTCCTGTAGCTTGAAGCCTATAGAAAATCAGTGGTGAGAGGGAGTTGGAGCTTGCCTTTGCATCACAACAATAATAAGATGTGGTTTTCTCCCTTATGGGTTTCCACTTATATCTGTTGTCCATTTGCATGATGATTATGTGTTGATGTTATGTAATTTATCTGCTTAATACTTGCTGCACACATATTAATGTTGTTTTTTCATTATATATTAAGTAGAACCATGAAATGAAGATGTAAATAAATGTAAAATAAAGTGTAAAAGACCATGAAGTGTTAAACTGATTCACCCCCCCTCCCCCTCTCAGCTTAACTAAGGGTCCAACATTCTGGCGATTTATACTATAATTTCCTCTTTTACTTGGTAAGAAGTGGGGAATGTTTCCTTTATGGCATCTTAGTGGTCTTTCAGGAGGCACAAGAAGTTAATTCTTAGGTTTTTCAAGCCGGTTTAGTGGTTCTTTCAGGTAAATTAGGGGCTCCTCCGCCACCGCGTGTGCTTCCAACCTATTTTTATCTAGTCAGAGTCAATTCTAAATTGGGGAATTTGACAAATGAGCAGCTACAAGAAAACATGATATCGTAGGTTTTTAAAAGGTACCCTTTCTCCAAATTAAAACTCTATTTCATTATTGCCTTTTATTCAATCTTGATTTAGTCACACTAATGGGTTGTTGCTTGCTTTTCTTCTTGTTTGGAGCTCTTCTTGTACCTCGTGTATCCTAGTCATCCCTTTGCGCTTGTAATATTCCTAAATTATCATGTAGCTAATTGGAATGTTAAAATCTAATTTTTCTTTCTGTTTGATGAATAAGTGGGTAGGGAGACCCATAAATCACTTTATTAAGAATAAAACCACTTCTCATGTGAAAGTGGATCATATTTTTAGCTTAATAAAGCACCCTAAGGTGTAAATAGGGGCTACAGCATGTGGACTAGGTCAACTTTGACCAAATCAACAGCACTGTCATGGAGTGGCATTCAATGAGGTACAACGCAGTTTTAGATGGAGACACATTGCATGGAAGTAGTCGCATTAATGGATGGGGCTTAGGTTTTGGAAGCTCATTTATTATATAAGGAAGAGGATGGTAGCCATATTATTTATGTTATGATATGTTATGTTTTAGATTATATGGTCTGTTTAGACATATATCTTTCTCTAGCTGTTTAGCTAAGATTGAATGCTATTTAGCACCGGGTGTTCCTGATCGGGAATCCTACTTCTTCCTTTGAGAAGCTCTTAGAGGATTTTGCACTACATTTCCACATTCAGGTTTTAGACCAAGCTTTAGTCTTGTGGTACAATGCAGTTTCTATTGAGAAATGTGCTGAGTTGCAGGGTGCAACAGTGGAAGATCTTGTCAGGTGTTTTCTGAGCTAGTTTTGCAGTGGAGGAAGGTTTCCTTCCATTGGTAGGCCAGTAAAGGAGCCCCTTGGGCTTATTTTACATTTGTGGGATCGGGCCAAGTTGATTTTATCCCTTACAGCACAATTCCAGTCTAGATCTGTATTATTTTGATGAGTTGTTGCAGGGGTAAGTTCATTTCTCCATTTGGAGTGTCTGCTTTCCATTGAAGGGATCAACCCTTCATTAAGAGGGTTATTTTGGAGGAGTTCTTTCAGATCTACATCAAATTCAGCCACCTCCTTCTATGTACTTCATTTGCAGTGCATCTTCAGCCCTAGGGCTTGAGATCCACCATCTATATTTTATGTATTTCCGGAAACCCTTCCTGGGTTGTCTAGGAAAAGTGTATGGGAGCATAGATCTCCATTTTTGGCCTTCTATGAGCATCATATTTTCAGATCCATTTATTTATATGTCCTAGATGTAGTATTATTCATTAAAATTGTGTTCTTCTTTCTTCAATACTTTGTATAGCAATTTTTTCCATGTTTTGGGTGCATTTTAGCATTGGGGGCTTCTTTTTCCTATCTTGAGGGGCTTGATCCCCAAGATCTTGTACTTATTTGTTTTTGTTATACATAATACCATGGATCTATCATTTGGATCACATGTAATGTGTTGACATTTACTGCTATTTTAATATTCATGCACTTTATTCCCGATTTTCCCATTTGGGAATATTACAGTTGTATTAGAGCATAATCTTGGCTCAGCATATGAAGACATTGCATCTATGTTATCAGAAGAAGAAGAAACTTCTCACAGAAAAGAGAAGGATTATAGAAGAGACAAAGGCAAGTCTCCATTATTTGGAGAAATGGAGGGAAAGAAGTTTTCAGAACTTCTTCTCCAAGCTATGCATGAGCTTAAAAGAGAAATCAAGGGAATGAGGAGGGAAAGACATGAAGGTCCCTCAAGAAGATTTGCACATGAAGAAAGCTCCAGTTCTTCATATTATGGGTATGAGAATTCAAGCACACAATCATATCTACAACGTGGAACCATGCCTACATTCTTGGCAAGAGAAGAAGAAGGAGGAGAAACACCAAAGGAGGAGACTCTTGGTGACTATCTCCAAGAATATGAATCTCAGTGTAGAAGATTGAAGGAGCATCTAAGCTTCCAAGGGTTTTGTCAAATAAAAGATAGAAGACCTAGTAACTACAATAGAAGAAGAGGGTGCATGCAACACACTTTGGGTAGATTCTTTCTACCTACTTTTGATGGGTCACCCAAGAGCACAACCAAGGCTTGGGTAAAGAAGCTAGACACATATTTCCAGCTGCATCAAGTTTCAGAAGAGGAAGCCATTAGAGTAGCAGTGCTGCATCTTGAAGGTAAGATTTATGCTTGGTGGTTATTTGAATCTTATTCATTTAATAATGCAAATATATCTACTTATGCAAAGTTCACTAGGAGGTTAGTGAAAATATTTTATTTAAAACAATCTGAAACTTCCTTGGGAGAGAAAACCAAGCCCAAGAAATCAGAACCTTTGCATGAGTTGGAAGGATCCATGAAACCAACTCCATTTCAGAACATTTTTGAGGGGGTTAAATATTTGCAACATGATTTTCCTAGGGAAAAATCCCCACTTCAGCAAAGATTTTTCTTCTCAAGAAGAAGACTTGAGGATTCCTCTTTCAAGAGGAGATAAAAAAAAAAGATCTCTTAATGATGAGGTATTCTCCATTGATGAGGAGAAGGAAGAGGAAGATATGGAAAGATCCTCCAGTATTGTGATAGCAGGAGGAGATCTAATTTTATTTGGATATGGAGATGAAGCAATTGCTTCAACTATAGAAGCTCTTGTATCTTTGCAAGAAGTTCCAAGGGATCTTACATATGAAGATCATGAGCAACATGTGTCTATGTTGATAGGAAATGAGACAAAACAATGGAGGAAGTGTGTTACAACATTGAATTCAATCTTGGGGACACACACTATGATAGATCATTCCTTTTTGATCAAGACTTTTGAAACCAATGAGATTTTGGGTGTACATATATTGATTACAATTGAAAAAGACACCTTAGACTGTGAGATATTGCAGAAGGTAGGAGGAAATGAGAAGGAGGGACAACACCAAATGATTGGGAACATATACACCCATCCTTTTCAAGAGGTTTATGTACATAAGCAGGAGGATGATTTGCGCAGTGAGAGAAGGGACAAATTATTCCACTCACATATGAATCCTGCTCTAGGCCTTGATGTATCATTACATGGAGGCATTCCACTAGGGAGGCCCCTTGATTGGAAAAGGATTAAAGAGTTCTCTCAATATGTTGCACCACTTATAGATCCAGGAGAAGTGGGATCATTGGGGGATCATTTTACAGTGCTGAGTGTAGTGTACCTATGGAGGGATAATATACTGAGAGTCTTGGGTGGACTCAAGGAGAAGGGAGACATGCTCCCAACATCATCATTACCTACTCTCATTTCGGATTCTGAGTTGATAAAGGAGCAACATGGGAAGGATAACAGCCTTACAATATGTACCTTTGGCATGGGATATTTCAAAGAGGAGGACAGCCATATGACATATGTTCTTTGTGATAGATCATCAGCGTTGTCACTATGGAGGATAGATCCATATTGGAAATCCCAGCTATTGGTGGATTATTCCAAGGATCTTTTCACATGCATGATACTTGATGACCAGCTACATGAATAGGGTTATTCAGTTCAAGATGAAGTCATATATTATCATGGAAGGATATTATTATCTAGAGCCTCCAAGCTCAAGGAGAAGTTGTTACAAAGAGCACATGAAGATTTTCTTTTCAGCCGTACTTATTCCATGAGAGCCTACAACACTATCATGGAGAGCTACACTTGGGAAGGCTTTGAAAAGGAACTATATCAACATTTGAAAAGATGCATGGACCATGTGGAGATGGGAGAGACACATAACTCAATGAAGGAGTTATCACAGCCACCTGTTTCCTCTTTAGGAATGAGAGGGGATCTATCTATGGGCCACTCCATTTGTATGAGTAGAAATTTTGGTAAGGAACATGATTATGTACATGATGTTTTATTTGATGATTATTTGCATTCCTTTACCATGTATATGTAGGCCATTGCTCCAAGGAGGAGCATTCTTCCATATAAACTTCATGGCCAGCTTTGGGCCATAAACATTTCTGAACATCACCACTCCCTTGGAGGATATAGGGAGATGTTGTATCACTGTGGGTGCACTCCAAAAGCACCAAAAATTTCTCACCTTTCCAACCATTGTGAGAAGACTTGGGAAACATGTAAGTGGTTGGGAACTGCTTACCATATCACTATCTGATGTAGACAGGAGATATACTGTGCTGGTTCAACATGTGGGACCATGATCCACCTCCATTATTGCATTTCATTGTTTATGTATCATTGGTTTTGATCCCATATGATGATGATGTTCTTATTATTGTTGGGGAGATGATTGGAGGGATGACACATTGGTTGGATGTGTCCATTGGGAATGAAACTTCCCACATTTATTCATGCTTCAAGGGGAGCATGGGACATTATATGGTTGCTACATTATATCACTTGTTTCCTTATGAAGGGAGCCATATTATTGATTTATGTCCTTGGGAGGAGAATCTCACATGGGAGGAGTTTTTCTATGAATTTCTATTCTAGAGGGTGATTCATTTTATATGGATGATAGCTTGGAGGATGGATCTTCACATGGGGATGAAGGTTCCCTATATTTTGCAGATATATCCTTGTATTTTCTTGAGGACAAGCAACATTTGGGAGGGGAGGATTTTAATATTTCTAAATTAGCATGCAACTATTTTGAATGTTAAAATCTAATTTTTCTTTCTTGTTTGATGAATAAGTGGGTAAGGAGACCCATAAATCTCTTTATTAAGAATAAAACCACTTCTCATGTGAAATTGGATCATCTTTTAAGCTTAATAAAGCACCCTAAGGAGTGAATAGGGGCTACAACATGTGGATTGGGTCAACTTTGACCAAATCAACGGCGCTTCCATGGAGGAGTGGCATTCAATGAGGGACAATGCAATTTTAGATGGAGACACATTGCATGGAAGCACTGGAATTAATGGATGGGGCTTAGGGTTTGGAAGCTCATTTCTTATATAAGGAAGAGGATGGCAGCCATATTATTCATGTTATGATATATTATTTTTTAGATTATATGGTCTGTTTAGACATATAACTTTCTCTAGTTGTTTATCTGAGATTGAGTGATCTTTAGCACTGGGTGTTCTTGATTAGGAATCCCACCTCTTCCATTGAGAAGCTCTTGGAGGAGTTTTCATTACATTTCCACATTTAGGTTTCAGACCAAGCTTCAGTCTTGTGGTACAGTGCAGTCTCTATTGAGAAATGTGTTGAGTTGTAGGGTGCAGCAGTGGAAGATCTTGTTGGGTGTTTTCTGAGCTAGTTTTGCAGTGGAGGAAGGTTTCCTTCCATTGGGAGGCTAGTAAATGAGCCCCTTGGGCTTATTTCACATCTGTGGCATTAGGCCAAGTTGATTTCATCCCCTACATCACAGTTCTAGTCCAGATCTACGTTATTTTGATGAGCTATTGCAGGGGTAAGTTCATTGCTCCATTTGGAGTGTCTTCTTTCCATTGAAGGGATCAACCCTTCATTGAGAGGGTTCTTTTGGAGGATTTATTTTAGATCTACATCATATTCATCCACCTCCTTCTATGTGCTTCATTTGCAGTGCATCTTCAGCCCTAGGGCTTTAGATCCACCATCTATATTTTGTGTATTTATGAAAACCCTTCATGGGTTGTCTAGGAAAAGTGTATGGGAGCATAGGTCTCCATTTTTGGCCTTGTATGAGCATGATTTTTTCAGATCCATTTATTTATATATCCCAGCTGCAGTATTAATCATTAAAACTGCGATGTTCTTGCTTCAGTACTTTTTATAGTAGTGTTTTCCATGTTTTGGGTGCATTTTGGCATTGGGGGCCTCTTTTTCCTATCTTGAGGGGCTTGATCCCCAAAATCTTGTACTTATTTATTGTTGTTATACATATGCCATGGATATATCATTTGGCTCACATGTAATGTGTTGAAATTTGCTGCTATTTTAATATTCATGCACTATATTCCTGCTTTTCCCATTTGGGAATATTACAGCACTTGTCATTTCTTCAAGGATAGTCTCCCCTTCTCTGTTTGATCCTCCTAGTGTGGGAGCTTCCCTGTTATCTCCTAGACCTTTAGGATCATTATCCTAACCCATTTGTCACTCGGTGCTTCTGAATTTAAGTTCCTCCTCCCACTTCCTGAACCTTATGGAGAAAATTAATTTTATTGTATATGCCACGAGATGCACCAATACATGCAATTCCTATCCCCAGTCCCCAGTTAACGAGCAATCTGAGAGTGGTGAACTTCAAAGGTAGATTCATTAACAGTCGAATACTATCCTCCTTTTGGTAGAATAAATGTAAAATTAACAAGCTAAATTGAACCAACAATAAGATGATACTGAGGCTATTCAATGTCAACTTATAGAATTGCAATCCCAAAGGAATTATGATGAAAAACGCAACACAACAAGCATCACTTTATGTTTCCCATCAAATAAGATGTCAATTGAACCCCCTCCATGACTTATGATCGCCTTATGTAATTTTTTTTTTTTTGTCTCGATAGTTTTTTCGTGCATATAGTTGTAGAGTGGTTAGTAGGATGTATGTAAGTGGTAGCCTCCTAGATGAAATCTTTAGGTCTCCTCTGATGTTATCCCTTGAAGAACCTGAATCTTAACACAAGATGTAAGCATTTCCCAAGTATTTTGTTGAGATCGGGCACATATTTAATATTGAATCTACTCATTTCTATCAAGAAAAAAGGTCATGCAAGAAGCCCACTATGGGTACGTTTTTCTTTGATTTTTGGGTTGTTTATGTTTTAAAAAATATTTTTGATTTGAATATAGTTTTACAAAATTTTGTACCAGGAGGCCTCTATAGTATGCTTCTGTAATAGTTGTAAGAATTTATTCCTCAACAATTTTTTTTAAATTTTGGTCAATATGTAAAAGACTAACCTCCCAAAAACTATTTTATATTTGTATTATATATAAATAGTGTAGTCACATCAATTTTTTAACACAAATCATTTAGTTTTTAAAAATTAGAATCAATTAAAAAGGTAATAAAAGTAGCAATAATAAAAATAATACCTCTACCCAATTCAATTCAGTTTGTTATATTGCAAATTTTCTTTATTAATAAAATTATATACATTCTTTTTTCGCACGCATATATGAAGATCAAAAGATATTTAAATAATGATGATTCAATTTGTAGACATAATATTTCAAAACTACAAGTTTAAATTAAGTTAATAACCATATAAAGACTCAATACTTACAATATTCTCTTTTTTTTAACCTTTATATATCTATATATAGTCAATCTATGTTATGGATATTACATTAAGGAAAGAAGGAAAGAAGATATTCTAAAATATATTAAAGAGAAATGATATACACATATGTATGTAGCTATATGTATTATGATTGTTATCACCAAAATTTGGTCATCTAACCATTTACAATTAGACGGATTGAAGTACACCATGTAAGACCAATTTTACCATAGTAAAATTGCTTTCACTATACAAAATAATTTAATAAACCATAAATTATTAAGTTATTTTTGGTTTAAACAAGAAACCCCATGAAGAATAATTAAATAAATCCTTATTTATTTGATTTTTTTGTAGGAATAATTAATTAAACCGTTGTTTAATAATATTTCTAGTCATATTTAATCCAATTATGAGAAATAAATATATAAATCATTATTTATCTTATTTTTCTCTAGGAATAATTAATTAAATCATTACTTAGTTATTATTCCTGGTTAAATTTGACTAAATCACATAGAAATAATTAAACAAATCATTATTTGTTAATTATTCCTTAATCACATTCATGAAATGATAAATGAATCATTTATTTGTTTATTATTTCTAAATAAAGGTATTTAACCAATTTAAATTTCTTTTCCCTCCAACAAAATATAATAAAATATTCCAAGCAGTTAGATCTAGATCTAGATCTTGGTTAATAATATTTTATTATTCATCATTATCGAGGATAACTAAATATTTTGTTATAAATAGGAGGGTTTTCCATTCATTCTTCACTTTTATCACTTTCATTGTCGCGCTTTGATCATTCTCATTATTGCTACTATTTTCTTTTGCTTCTTGAGCTCCCATAGAGTTCAACACATTCTGGGTTTTCTACACCTTTGAGAGAGATAAAATTATGGAACTAAAGCATTGAGGACAAACAAGAACCCATCCCATTGAGGGGGACTCGCAATACTTTTATTTTTTCCCTTCACCAGGTGTTATAATATATTGAAAACTCTTTAAATCTTGTCTTGTATATTGGATGCATGGAATAATTACTATTTCTTTTCACTGTTTAACTGCTTTTACTACATAGATCTGGTTTTTTGCAGCATTAGTTATAACTATCGATTGCAGATCTAAATAAGTTAAGCAACCATTTCTATTGTTAGGGTTGATTATCACACACTACTAAAGTGAGCTCTTTTCATACACATGCGTTGAGAATTCACGCTAACAAATTTCGACTCAATTAGTATTTTAATTACACATTGGCGTGAACAAATGTTGACTCCATTGTTGTAACACAGATTCTTGTGTGACCAAAAACTTCAGTAACAAGGGTTTTTATTCAGATTTTTTTAGTCTCTTGATGTTTTTTTAAACTTTTGTGCCATAAA
Organism: Pinus albicaulis; assembly: GCA_034641835.2. Lineage (NCBI taxonomy): Eukaryota > Viridiplantae > Streptophyta > Pinopsida > Pinales > Pinaceae > Pinus > Pinus albicaulis. The sequence continues at coordinate 947,686,153 of CM076582.1, forward strand.
TCAGTCAAAATTCTAACTTTCAGTGGTTTTCGGGTGTTTTCCGTAGGTAACAGGTATCATTTGTGCCAAAGATGAAAATTTTTCCGCAACCTGGCATCCAAAGATTCAAGAACATGAACTCACACTTTTTTAGCCCAAAATTGTGATTTCTCATAGAACTCATACCTATCTTCCTAGAAACTGTGATTTCCACAGCTCACAGGTCAGTGCTTGCGAGCCAGAACTTTTTTCTGAATTTTTTCTATGTTTGCCAGGGTTTTCCGAGAGCACTGTTTTGGTTTGTATGACCTTTGTCTCAGCCCATATTAGGCATTTATATGCTCATTTTTCCTCCTTGAAGTAGAACCAAGACCCCTAGGGTTTCAGTACATTTCTACCTTTTTTAGGAGGGGTCAAGATGAGTAGGTAGTCTGAGATTTGCACCACTTTCAATGATTTTTTCAAGGTCTGATGTATCCTTATTTTTTGATCGGTTATTATTCCATCCAAATCCCCCTCTTGAGTTTTGTTTGGTATTTCCATTAGGGTTCCCTTTTTTTCCCCTAGGGTTTTAACCTTTTGCCTTCCATTTTGCAACATTTTTCCCCTCTAAGTTCTTGTTGTTTTTTGCGTCATTTCCAGCATATCTAAGTCATTAGATCCCTGTCCCTTAGACATTATATATTTTGTTCATCTTGTGTGTTTTTATTAAATTTAACCCATATTTTAGACTATTTTTTTGGGAAGTCTTCTTTTGAGTTGAATTTATGCATAATTCATTGTATATTTTACTATCATTTCAGTTTTATTTATAGTACTTCAACATTTTCTCTTTTTCTTTATACAACTATCTAGGCTTGATTAAAATTAACACAAGGCTTGTACACACTCAAACCAAGCGAAGAGCGCTTGGTTTACACCGCTAATCCAAGACATAACATCGTAATTAATTAATCTGCCTCACGGAGCCTTTGTTTATCACTCTTCAACCTTTTCGTGTCATTTGTGACTTTCCGTCATTGCGCCCCTAAGGTGTTTATCGCAGAGAATCCAAGGCCTTCACCCTCAGTTTCCATTAGGAAGACTCACTCCACTGCGTAGGGTCCGAGTTAGTCCTCTGCCGAATCCCCATACTTACTCTAATTCTGTTTCATCGATTTCTTCCTATGATTCCAAACCCAGTTCCCCTCACCCTCATACCATCACCATGTCACACGCCAATGCAGGTGTAGGTACTCAAGCTGGTGGTGTCCCTGACCCTAACGCTGGAGCCGCTACTGGAACCGTTACGACTATTCCTTTTCTACCTTTTATGGAAGGTTTAAGCCTTCTTGATTTTATCCAGTTAATTAATTACCCTATACTCCACGATGCAGGTTGGCTAGCTATGCCAACTAAGCTTCCTTATGAGATTCATAAGTTTGAAGGAAACACTAGAGAGGACCCTACCAATCATGTCTGCTCCTTTCATATGTGGTGTTCTTCCAATTCCATTATCAATGACTCCATTCTCCTTCGGTTGTTCCAACGTACACTCACTGGAGAAGCTGCGAAGTGGTATGTTGACCAAAATTCTTTGTGTCATTCCACTTTTGGGAATCTTGATAAAGAGTTTTTTTCCTACTTCTAGTTACCCCTCCATTATGATACCGGTATCGATTTTTTTACCTCATTCCATCAAAATTATGCCACCCACCTTTTTTACCAGGTCCAATAATGGCGTAGAAGGAGGAGCCTGTGTCGTGCTCCTACATTCGATGATTGTGTCTATATGGATTGGTTTCTTAGAATGATTTTTCCTTCCATTGGTAAATATGTCACATCTCACTTTCCTCAGACATAGGAAGAAGCTCTCCAAGTCACATTAAAATATGACTTGATCTATGTCCAATCTAGTTATGTTTATACTATTTTACCGAATCTTCCTAGAACTAGTGGTGTGAACGCACTTGGGCATCTCATTCCGCCGATGGTATCATTGGATCTATTTCACATCCATATACTCATCCTTCCATGGGTTATGGTTACCCCTAGGGGGGGACCAGCTCCTCTAGCACCTATCCCCCTCCCGAAAACATGTATCGCGGTCCTAGCATGCCTTACGCACTTTCCCAACCGCATCAATCGATGCCAAGGCCAGCTATTACTCAACCCATTTACCCAAATGTTTCCCAACCTCCTTTTTATCCTTATGCATAGAAATATTCTCCAACCTCTCTGGCATCAACACCCCAACCTCCCATGCCTTCTCAACCTTTGCCACAACATCCACCACCTCCTCAAGGTCAGGTGTATGTGCAACAGAGCGCGACTAATCCTCCTAATTAGAAGAAAAATAATAAGGGAAAATTCAACCAAAACCAACCAGCGCGGGGTAACCAAGGGTGCCAAGGTAATCAACCGAACACACCCCATGGAAACTAGCCTAACACCGCAAACTAGCAACAAGGCGATCAACCTAAGCAGAACAAGCCTCTTTGTATGAGCAAGCATTGTTCATGTTGTGGTGTCCATGGCCATTATACTCATGATTATCCCCATTTACCCCATATGCTCCAATTGTGAGAAGCACAAGCAGCGTCTAGAGGACATAAAGCCCCCGCTTCACTTCCTCCAAACGCTGCGCCAACTCAACCGACTGTGTTCCCTAATCCTTTCCCTCAGCAAGGATATGTTGTTTCCAAACCACCTTAAGGTCAGGCCACTCCTCAAACTCTAAATTCTGGTACCCCTGATTACCATATTCTCATGATGATTCTGAAGAGGTTAATACCATTGATGTCAACCTTCAGACCTAGTCGCACTAATATGAAAAGAAACATGTTATGTCTACAACCAAGTCCCAAACCAAAGTTCCCACAAAGTCCATTTCAACACCAAATGTTCCCTTATAGATACCTCCACCTAAGGCAGAGGTCATTCACAAGATCTCCAAAGGGCCATTATGCCGAAATGTTGCTTCTACCAAAGCTGCCAACACCTAAAACATAGTAGATAACTTGGCGTAGTCACCTGTTGCCATGTCAACACTGGAAGTCCTCCAGTCGTGCCCATCTTAGAAAAAATATATACTATTTGCTTTGGGCATTGTGGATCCTTCAGATGATCGTTTGATCATCTTTGATGTTGACAAGTGAGAACATCCCCATTTACCTTTGTACGTTGCCTTCAAAATACCAGTCAAGATTCCTAATGCCCATGTTTAGAGATGTATCATTGACGAGGGTGCATCCACCTGTGTCATGTATGCCTATGTTTGGAGTAAGCTCAGATCACTCAACTTGGCCCCATCCACCATCACTTTACGTGTGTGGGACGGTCACCCTTCTCAGCCCTTTGGCATGTTCCACAATTGTCCTATCACGCTTGTGGGAAAGACTGTTTGTATTGACATATAAATCGTTGATTCCCCCTTGGATTACAATATTCTCTTGGGTCATAGATATACCTATGCGATGTTAGCTGTCGCATCTCCAGTTCACCGTAATATGTGATTTACCCATAATTTAAATATCGTCACTATTGATCAGTTGACATATTATGAACCAAAGTCTCGGACCTCCCATCAGCCCATCATATCTTCGGTGGTCGATAACCAATAAATCACACTTCTCGCCAGTGTTTCATAAGGAGTCTATAAATATTCCACCTTACTTGGTGTCTCCCCCGCCTCTTATCATTGATCCCAGCACATCGAGTTTTTTCATGTTGCAAGCGTCTCGAGCTAGCCAAAAGTGGCCCAGTTTGACTAGCCAGCAGCCAGCACCTTCGCAACCTGCTATTGTTCACTCGACACAACCTTCGAGACCTGTTGTGACCAGCAACAACCCCCCTTTTATTTATTATTAGTAATAATACTAAATAAATGAGGACCCTTAGTTAAAAAATCCAAAAAATCAATTAGGATTTGTTTGTCTTTTCAAATAAAACTTTCTATCATAAACCTATAGAAATCCCTTAGAAAGAATATTTAGAAACACTTAAGTTTATGATAGATTATAATAAAATTACTCTTTAAACAAGATAGCGCATCCATAACAAAATGGTATGTATAAAACGCATTGATCGCAGATCGCATAGCGCAGAAAACAGAAATGATTAATGAAAATCTTTTGCGCTTTTACGATATTGCGCTTTTGCGATATGCGCTATTGCGCAATTTCCGCTTTTGCGCTATTTTTATGACTGCGATCACTTCATTTTGCGATATTGCGACATTGCGATATTGCGATATTGCGCAGCAAATCGCATATTGCAATGTCGCAGATTCATATAGGCGCGCTATCCCAAGGCAATCTTCCCATATGTCAAATCCGTTATGCGCTTTAATGATTATATTAAATGATTGGATTGATTATTAATGTGAAATGAGATTGTGTTTAGATTGAAAGTCGTTTCACAATTAAAATATCATATTTCATCCGCTTTCACATTCAAAACAGTCTCATCACCTTTCTTATATCATTACTCTCATTTATTCGTAAAACGCAGGCACGAAGGAGCAAACGACTATACAAAGCTTCCGCTAAACACTATGGGTAAGAAGGAGAAGAGCTCAAATTCTGAAAACAAAGAGATGGCTTTGCTATATGCAGACACCGCCTGTAACAAGGATGCCGGTATATCCACTTGGGAGGGAATGTATAATCTGTTAGAAGATGAAAACCCTGTGGTGATAAAAGTTGCAGCTATAGCAGGTTCAAAGAATACGTCCGAAGCAACCCTTAGAGACTTGGCTTGCTCATTTCATCATAGAATAGCAGCAAGGCCAAGGATTCTCCCATATACAGACATGGTGAGATGGGTGCTGGATAGCACTGATATTTCAGACAGACAATTCAGAACTCCATCTGAAGAGCTAATTGGGTCATTCACCATAGAAGATCTGAGATTAATGTACAAATTGCCAGAACCTCAGGCGACTTTCAACAAACAATTTATGGAAGAATTTGCCAGAGAACATTCAAATTTGGCAGAATGCACAAAGGAGTGGACCAAAAGAAGTGAACCATTGAAGAAAAACAAACAAGGTATGTACAACACGGGTTCACTTACCTCTCCTTATTGTTTTACTACTGCCATGTTATGCAGGCTTTTTGGAAAGCCTGACATAAATATGATCTTACCCGAATGGCTTCCTTTGTTGAATGCGGTTGTTAATTCTACAATTGTAGACTGGGCCAAAATCCTATCTGATAATCTCACCACTGCTATTTTTCATTACCGGTCTAAACGAAATGTTTCCCAGCGGGTTTATCCGCCTTTTTATTTATCTTCTTATGTCATGGACGCCATCTGCTATGTCTCTAAATTCCCTGTGATGGGCTGGAAATGGACTATCCACGATCCTTTGCCCATTGATGTGTACCATAAAGAACTATGGGAGTCTAAGTTTGTCCCCCATTTTTACCAAATTTGTCATGAAATAATGCTGCCATTGTACAGAACATTGTATAATAAGGATGCCTCGAGGTTATCCTCAGAAACAGAGGTTGATATTCTCATCGTCGCAAGATGGTTTGGAGAAGAATTGTTCACCTATATTAGGGTTTTTGGAAGTTATGCTTCTCCCCATGTGTTACCCCTATATGTTCCAGATAGACTTGTAGCTCGGGAAATTGCTTATCAGACCTGTGGCCAGGGAGGTATAACAAAAGATTTAAAAGAGAAGAAAAAATGCATTTGGCCCCAATTTCCCATAAAATGTGGAACATTTTCACTGTTTGATATTGGTCATGCATTTCAAGAAATAGGCAACGTTACATGCCTACAGCTGTTCAAATTCTCAAGAAGGTTATTTGACCCAAATGATATTGTTAAGAATTTTACCAATGCAATCAAAGTAAGGGAATTTTCCGGGGAACAGGATCTTTTTGATGATATGTTCCAAGCAAGAAATTCATTCAAAGAAGTTTTGAATTCAGCTCAAGCTCAGCTATCTCCAGAGGAATTGTAGGAATTCAATCTTTACAGAGAAAGAAGACTAATTCCTATTCTTTTGGATAATCTACGCTTAGAGCCCGCAAGGGAGAAAACTCCTAGTGTTAGTCTTAACGGCAGTTCAAGTACAGGTAAATCTAAATCTAAATCTGACAGAGATTCTGAACACTCCAATAAGTCTAAAGAAAAGGAAGATAAAATGGAAGAATCCATTAAAGATTCTGCACAATCTAAAGAACTTACTCAACAGCAAATTTTGACTTCTCAACAGACAAATCCTCCTCCAACCAATGTACAACAACAACCAGTCACCATTGAGTTAGAAAAAGAATGGGAAACCTTTAATCAATTGATTAATGTAGAAGGACAAAATGTACAGACCCCTGTCCAGACAACCAAAGTTTTGAGCACATGAACAAGCAGCACAACCACAGTGACAGAGCACATACCAATCACACCCTCCTCTGAAATGGTACTTAATGTAGAGGACATTCCTCCTCTGGATGTATTCTACAGCCCAAAATACAAAGCAGTAGTGAAGAGACAGAGAAAAAAGAGAAAAATAGAAAGTGCAATTGCTAGTGAAGCAGAACAAGTAGATGTTTTGTGGAAAGATCCTGCCACAGAGCCTACTCATAATCTCACTAAGTTATCTCAAATAACAGGAGCTTATGCTTCTGCAAAAATTGATAAAGCAGTTGAGATACAACTTTTTTTGGATGAAAAAGAAGAACAGGTAAAAGCTCTGCAACAGCAATTGCAACAGGTACAGGCCAATAAGGAAGCACAATTGAAACTTGAAGAGTTACAACAAAAACTTCAAGAAATGAAAATAGGACATCGAAAAAGCCTGGCTGATAAAGACAAACAAATACAGATTATCCAAGATCAGCATAAAGATGATCCTAAGCTTCCAGAATTCATTTCAGAAACCATCTCTTTGAACAATCAACTACTGCAACAAGAGGAAGTTTTCTGCCAAAAAATCTTGCAATGGAATTCTTTGTGCCAAGAGAGTGATAAAATCACAAATCATGTCGTACATTTACGAAATGATTATGATTTGATTAATGAAAAGATCAATGATTGTATGGCATGGCAAAAGATAGAAGAAGGCAGAAAAGCTGGTACACCCATCATTAATGAAAACCAAAAAGAAATACTCTTCAATAACTGGGATGCACAAATCAGAAGGGCAGAAAAGGTAGCAGAGGAGGCGGCTACAGCAGCAAACACTCTCACGGATTGTGTAAATGACAATTTACACAAAGCTAACTTGATTCCTGAAACTGTTCCAGGATATCTCCCACAGGCAAATCAACTGCAAACAGAATGGAGGCAAAAGGAAGAAGAAAGAGCAAAATCCATCCAAGGGCTGTCAAGATTGAATTGGGACTCATACTGGATGTACTTGGTGAAGCCACACAGTCAGCACAGTGCACTCAATTGTATCATCAATGCTATAGAGAATATTGCTCCTACGCTTGCCGACTCTGTCTTTTCAGGACAGTTGAATTCTGAAGTCGGTCAACCGCATCTTCTCAAAACTATGCTAGATGTCTGCAAGCTTAAAGATCAAGTTAATATATAGATAGATTTAGTTTTAATTTCACTGTATTTTAGCCTAGGAAAAGGACGGTCATTGAACCGAATCCTTAATTTTTGTAATAAACTATTTTTAGAATTAGTTAAGTAGTATTTAAACCCCTCTCATGCATTTAGAGAGGGGTCCTGGATCTTAATATTTTTGGACTTGGAGATTGCATTTTTGTACTCCATTGTCTTATATATTTTTAAAAAGGATCACATCTGGTGATTTTCATGCGGAATTATCTTTGAAGTGTTGCATTTATGTACCTTGGAATTTGATTTTGCATCAGAGTTACTGGATTAGAATATCACATTGCATTTGAAAGTCTTCAAGATGAATGAGGTATTTCTATCCTTTCACTGTTGATTTCTTTTGTCTTATGATATTCGCTTTAAAATTGCTATCATTTATATGTATATTTGTTTTCACAACGCTTCCTTTTATATATCATTTCTGAGTATAATTGAAACGTTATTTTTCATAATTACATGTAAATGGTATACAATGATGAATGCAATATGTTAATATAACTCTGTTTAAATTCTTAAACAGAGTTATCTTTATTTGTTTCTGCATATTTCAATTTAATTAATGATACATTTTCATGTTTATTGTTGAATTGGAAAAATCTTAAGTTGTATTCACATATAATTACCCGGGTTAGTGTTAGAATTTCCTTATCAGTATTTAGCTTAAATTAGATAGTTTTATTTCAGTTAATTTAGTTCCATTTCCACCCATCCAATCCAATCCATTTAGTTACAAGGAAACTGGTCCTTTAAATCCAGTCGGAGCCACCAAACCAAACGGAAAAGGAGCTGCCTTAAGGTCCCGACCAGGTGGTTTTCCCCGATGTTTGAAGCAGAGATTTTCTAGGCTTCAACATTTTTGGCGCTAGAAGGAGGGCCTGAGCTATGAATGGCAAGTAAATATTTATCCACAAGCCATTCTGAGAGCAAAACACCCTCATCAACTTCTTCAATTTCTTCTGAAATTCAGAATCCAAGAGAAGAAATTGCAGAAAATATTCAGACACCCACTACCAAAATCTCAAAACATTCAGACAAACAACATCCTGAGTCTCCTGAAGTTCAAGATCTAATTCATAAATTGAAAGGATTCTCATTATCTCTTGAAGAGTCTGAAATATCTGAAGGTAGTGTAAGCTCAAAATTTATTCCTTTGAAACCTCTTACTAGGTTGCAAAGTGAAAAACTTGGTATTTCTCCGAAAGAATTTCTTTTACCTAGTAAGGGCAAAACAAAAAGAATTCAATCGGAAACAGAAAGTGATACAAGTTCATCATCTCATATTCAATCACCTGTTTCCAAAACCACAACTCAAAAAAGTACAGTTGTTTCATCATCATCTCCACAAACATCTTCTACTCAATCCTCATCAATCTCAACATCATCTATTCCAACCACTTCTATTCAAATTCCACCAGTTTCTACTATTCCTCCAATAGTCGTCCCAATAATGGCACAGAGACCATGGTCTACTCCAGGAGCAATCAACATGGCTACACCTTTACATGATTTACCAGACAATCCTGGAAAATGGCTTCCAAAGTTTAGCCCAGATCTTAACATTCAAGCTGAAGAACATATCAATAACTTTACGCTGGCTATTAATTTGAATGGAGTCATACACGAAGATGTTGTAGTTAGATTATTCCCATATACTCTTCAAGGAGTAGCAGGATCATGGTATTTTTCATTACCATCAGGATCCATAACGAGTTGGGACATTTTTGCAGATCATTTTTTGACCAAATTTGGAGATGACCGATCAATTGCAACTTTACTCAATGATCTCTCAAATTTGAAGATAGAGCCCAAGGAACCTATAAAAGAATTCAATGCTAGATTCAACAAACTCTTGAACAAAATTCATACAGATTCACAACCTAGTGAGCAAGTCAGAATCGAATGGTATATAACTGCCTTACCCTCAAACATAGCAATTTTCGTAGACAGAGCTGCAAAGCCTACATTAGCTGAGAATATGAAAGAAGCTATTGCAGTGGAAAAATGTATTACTTCTCTGGAAAAGAAAAATTCTATTGAGGAAAGGAAATCAAAGAAGGTCAGCTTCAAAGATGATTTAAAGAAAAAGGCCAAAGATCCATACGACATGGAAGGTTTACAGAAAGTTCTTAAAACCATGTCAAATGAAATGGTTGAAATTAAAAAACAAGTGGCTGAAACTTCTTCCAAGAAACCATTTCGAAATTTCAGAAGAAATCAAGTTGAATCTAAACCTCCCAATGCAATCTCTAATGCAGAATCAGAAGAAGAGGAAGAAGAAGAAGATACATCTATAGTATCAGATCAAGAAGACGAAAATGAAGAAATAGCTTAATTGAATGGAATGTGGGATTTTATTCTCCCTAATTCTGATTGTGAAGAAGCTATGCCTGTAAGTACTAGGAGTAAATCTACAGCAGAACCAGTAAAAACAGTTCCTAAAAAGAAAATTACAACTCCAAGTACCAAAGACAAACCCATTGTGAAGAAAAATTCTCCATCACCTACTCAAAATCAGTCATCCTCTTCTAATCCTCTCACATCAACAGCGAAAACTTTAGTAGTGTCAGATCCTATGGAATACAACATTGTAGAAGACATGAAAAAGATCAAAGCCAACATTTCCTTACATGAACTCAGCAAACTAAAACACCAACAAAAGTTGCTATTGAAAGAATTAAATGCTACACCAATTGCTCCTTTACCAAGCGGTGTAGTTGCAAAAGCAGCAAGAGGAACTGGTAAGCCACCAGATAAAGTAGATGCTACTGATACTGTGCTCATTGGGGAAAATTCAAATTCTCAAACTCCTCCTTTTCTTTTGACTTATGAGATGTACAATAAAAATCTGCACAATTATTTGATTGATTCTGGAGCTTCCTCCAATATAATGCCTACTTCTGTCTGTGCCAAATTTAATATTGAACCACAGAAATCAGCAGTTCATATCGTTCAGTTGGATCGCTCTAAAGTCCAAGTGGTAGGAGAAATCAATTCAGTTACTATCATATTAGCCTCAGATCCTAGGATTGTCCAAAGAATTGATATTCTGATTGCTGATATTCCTGAATTCTATGGACTAATCTTGAGCAGGGACTGGTCTGCGAAACTTAATGGTTATATTTCAACCGATTATTCACATATGTGGCTTCCCTACAAAGGGAAACCAAATCAAATCAAAATTGAACGAGAAAAACATATGATGCACACTGTCACTGAATTTGAACAACCTAATGAACCTGTAGCATTCAACAACAATATTCTTGGAGGCTATTCTGCTGAATCATTCCTTGGAAATTTCAAGGCTCCTCAATCACCGTTTTCTGTAAATACTTTTGTTTCTCAGATAGAAAATTTTTCACAATCTGATTCTTCTAGAATTGTAAATATTTCTGATGTAATTGTAAATAAGCCAATAGATAAGTCTTTATTTTGGTCATTATATTTTGATGGATCGAAATCTAGTGATGGAGCTGGAGCTGGATGCATCCTAATTGATCCAAATGGGGAGAAAACCATGCTGTCATGTAGATTAGAATTTGAGTGTACTAATAATACCGCAGAATATGAAGCCTTGGTTCAAGGACTTTATAAAGCTATAGGGTTAGATGTTAAATACTTGAAAGTTTTTGGTGATTCCGAAATTTTCATTAAACAAGTTAGGAATACTATTCATTGCCTTTCAGGACATCTTAAACACTATCAAACCCTAGTACAAGACCTCACCACTCATTTTTTAGCATTCAATATTTCTCCTATTCCTAGAAATCAGAATACATCAGCTGACTTGTTAACTAATGTTGCATCTAAACTCCTACCTTCTGAAGATTGCAGTCCTGATAGGTTTTCTGTAGAATTGATTTTTCGTCCATCTGTCCCAGATAATGTTACAAATTGGAGAGTATTCTATCATGATCAAGATATTCTAAATTTCATGACTTCAGAGAAATCATATGATGAGCAAATTATTGATGAAGATGATCATGATTTACAAATTGCTTCAAAAGGTAATGAAAACCCCATTCCAAAATCTGTTGTTAAATTAGAGGATTTATATGACATTACAGATAGATTCAAGAAAGTCACTAATACGAAACTTCAAAGTTCCACTTTTAAGTTTGAATTAGTAAATCTTGGTTCTGATTCTAAACCTCAAAACGTTAACTTAGGACTCAATTTAACACCGGAGGAAAGGAATGCATTCATTAAACTGTTGAACAAGTATAAAAACGTTTTTGCTTGGAATTACGATGATCTAAGAACATATGATACTTCGATTATTCAACATACAATTCCAATGCTTCCTGATATTAAACCTGTTCAACAGAAGTTGAGAAAGATCCATCCAAATCTCGAAAGTCAAATCAAATCAGAACTTAATAAACTTTTGAAAGCCAAAATCATTTTTCCAGTCAGGCACTCTAATTGGGTTTCCAATATGGTACCTGTAAGGAAGAAGAATGGTGATATAAGAGTCTGTATTGATTTCAGAAATATAAACAAGGCATGTTTAAAAGACAATTTCCCATTGCCAACCATGGAACAGATACTTCAAAAGGTAGCTGGTTCTGAACTTATGTCTTTTCTTGATGGATTTTCGGGCTATAATCAAGTTTTAGTTCATCCAGATGACAGATTGAAAACAACTTTCAGAACAAAATGGGGAACTTATACTTATCAGAAAATGCCTTTTGGTCTAATAAATGCAGGAGAAACTTTTCAAAGAGCCATGGATATAGCATTCAAAGGTCTGATCAATAAATCAATTGTTGTTTATCTTGAGACATAACAATATTTTCAAAAAAGAGAGCCAATCATCTACATGATTTAAAACAAATATTTGAAAAATGTAGAAGGTTTGGTATCTCCTTAAATCCAAAGAAATCTTTCTTTGCTTTAGATGAAGGTAAACTCTTAGGATTTGTTGTGTCAAAAGATGGTATATATATTGATCCAGATAGAGTGAAAGAAATTTCTGATATTTCTTTACCACATAACAAAAAATCCATGCAATCATTTCTTGGAAAGATCAAATTTGTTAAAAGATTTATTCCTGATTTTTCTTTAATTGTTTTACCTATGCAAAATATGATCAAGAAGAATTCAATATTCAAATGGACGCATAAAGAAAAAGAAGCTTTTGATTCAATCAAACGAGCAATCATTAATGCACCAGCATTGAATACCCCGGATTTTTCTAAAGATTTTACTTTGTATACTCTGGCCACTGAAACATCCTATGCAGCCATTTTAACACAACTCAATGATCAAGAAATCGAAGCACCAATTTCTTTCTTTAGCTCAAATCTGCAAGGAGATGAGCTTAATTATTCCGATGTTAAAAAACAAGCCTTTGCTGTTTTTAAATCAATCAAACATTACAGACCTTTTCTCTTGAAGACACATACAAAAATCATTGTCCCATTCTCTGCAGTGAGGCAATTATTAATTCAAAAAGAAGTAGGAGAAAAGAGAGCTAACTGGGTAACAACCTTGCAAGAATATGATATTGATATTAAACCAGCTAAGATTGTTAGAGGACAAGGTTTTTGCAGATTATTGGCAGGAGCTCATAATATACCAGAAAATCAAGATTCAAATCAAGATATTCAAGTAAGTCAGATAAATGTTACAAATTCCGGATCTCAGTATGCTGATCTTATCTATTACTTGAAAAATGGGTATTCTTCTTCTAATCTCAGCTATAAGAGTAAACACGCTTTAAGGTTAAAGGCTATTAAATATGAGATCATTGATAATGTGTTATTTAGAAAAAATTATGATTTAATTTTATTAAGATGCCTTGAAAAGACTGAAGCTGAAAATGTTTTGTAGGAATTGCATGATGGACCAGCAGGAGGTCATTTTGGAGGTGATACCACAGCTCACAAAATAATTCGTGCTGGTTATTACTGGCCTACCCTTTTTAAAGATACGCATGATTACGTAAGGAAGTGTCAAATTTGTCAAACTGCAAGTGGAAGACAAAGGAAACCAGCTTTTCCTTTGCAACCAGTAACTATTGAGCAACCATTTGAACAATGGGGGCTTGACATTATTGGTGAGATAGTACCTCATTCTTCCAAACAGCACAAGTACATCCTTACTGCAACTGATTACTTTAAAAAGTGGGTAGAGGCAATCCCCTTGAAGGTAGCCAATTCTGATGCAATTATTGATTTCATAGATCAATTCATCATAACCAAGTTTGGTGTACCTCAAGCTCTTGTCTTTGATAAAGCATCTTACTTCTCTGGAAATAGTTTAATTGAATTTGCAGTCAAAAGAGGTTTTAAATTAAAATATTCAGCAAATTATTATCCACAAGGTAATGGTTTGGCTGAATCCACTAATAAAAACCTTATCAAAATTATTAAAAGGACCGTTGATCAAAATCAAAAGAATTGGCACAAATCTTTAATCTTTGCGTTATGGGCTGATCGTATCACTGAAAAAGCTTCAATAGAGACTTCACCTTTCAATCTGGTTTATGGAAAAGAAGCTGTGATACCATCAAATTTAACTCTTCCATCATTTTTCCTAGTGCAGTTTATTGAAGAAAATCCCTCTTCATCCATTCAATTGAGATATGATCAAATCCTTAAATTAGAAGAAGATAGGGATAAAGCAAAAATTACTCATGAAAAACATCAACAGCTTGTAAAATCTTCTTTTGATGCAAGTTCTACCGGCTCAAAAATTTTGTCAATTGTTGATCTCGTTTTGAAATGGGATAAAGCACACGAAGAAAAAGGTAAACATACCAAATTTCAGAAAATGTGGCTTGGACCATTTCAAATCGTTGAGAAGATAAGCTTAAATACATTTATACTCCAAGATCTAACAGGTAAGAGAGAGTCTCTTCCTGTAAATGGGCTTATCTTGAAGAAATTCTTTTCATAAAAAGGTAACCCCTTCTTAAACTGTATATATTTCTTTCTGCAAAGTTTTTTATTGTTTTTGTTTTTACAAATAAAGGTTGTTTATGAGTCTCTGATTGACTGTTTACTATTTGAGAAAATTTCTTCGGAAAAATATTATAAATATTTATTTTGTGTAAATAAGAATTTTTAAAGTAATGATTACAGTTTTTGAATAGTTTAAAATAAGATGTTAAACTTTGAAAAGATTATTTCAATCATTTACATAATATTTTGAAAACTTGAGAAAAATGTAAATCATTATAAATTTATTAAGCAGAGAAAGGTTATCTATCAAAGTATAGATTTTTTCAAAGTTTTGGAATTCAAAAAACTCTGAAAATTTTCATCCATTGATTCTTAAGGATTAAACTATTTCACCCCATCCATTTAAGTTGTGATTTTTTAGAATGTAATTCTAAGAAGTTATACGAAAATTTTAAGAGATAAGAGGTCTCATTACGAGCCGACTTACCATGTTCATAAGGAGTAATAAACTGACATTACCAATACTGCATACCAAAACAGGGTAATGGCTTATAAATATAAGACAAGGGGTCTCATCACGAGCCAGCTTGTTCAGTTTAATTATAACTAGTGAATGGCATTGTTATTAATTGGCTATCAAACCAGAACAATGGCTCTTAAAATAAAAATAAATACAAGACAAAAACATGAGATAATAGGTCTTATGAATTTATCTTTTAAAAAGTCATCATTTTAGTTGGATGGGACAATGAATGGTTAATGGTTTGAAGGTAACCCTGTCGAGACTATGAACGTTTGCTGGCAGCAGAGGCAATACCTATGGCAATAGAGTATATTATAAAACCAAAACTTGGAGAGATCCACTTACTTCATTATTAACACCAATCAAAGCTTGAGATAACCCAAAATGTTTTATTTTCTTAAGGAATTAGAAAGAAATTATGAAATGATTTTTATTTATTTTTCATAGTTACATTTTATTTGAATTATCCTAAGATAGTTTTCATTATCTTTAAAAACCTTTACTTACTAAAGATAGAATGTTCATTTTATTTTTCAGAGATAACTGTTTCTTTCAGTGAATCGCCAATTGTTGTGACCAGCAACAACCCTCATTTTATTTATTATTAGTAATAATACTAAATAAATGAGGACCCTTAGTTAAAAAATCCAAAAAATAAATTAGGATTTGTTTTCCTTTTCAAATAAAACTTTCTATAATAAACCTATAGAAATCCCTTAGAAAGAATATTTAGAAACACTTAAGTTTATGATAGATTATAATAAAATTACTCTTTAAATAAGATAGCGCATCCATAAAAAAATGGTATGTATAAAACGCATTGATCGCAGATCGCATAGCGCAGAAAACAGAAATTATTGATGAATATCTTTTGCGCTTTTGCGATATTGCGCTTTTGCGATATTGCGCTTTTGTGCTTTTGCAATATGCACTTTTGCGCTATTGCGCAATTTCCGCTTTTGCGCTATTTTTATGACTGCGATCACTTCATTTTGCGATATTGTGACATTGCGATATTGCGATATTGCGCAGCAAATCGCAGATCGCAATGTCGCAGATTCATATAGGCGCGCTATCCCGAGGCAATATTCCCATATGTCAAATCCGTTATGCGCTTTAATGATTATATTAAATGATTGGATTGATTATTAATGTGAAATAAGATTGTGTTTAGATTGAAAGTCGTTTCACAATTTAAATATTATATTTCATCCACTTTCACATTCAAAACAGTCTCATCACCTTTCTTATATCATTACTCTCATTTATTCGTAAAACGCAGGCACGAAAGAGCAAACGACTATACAAAGCTTCCGCTAAACACTATGGGTAAGAAGAAGAGCTCAAATTCTGAAAACAAAGAGATGGCTTCGCTATATGCAGACACTGCCTGTAACAAGGATGCTGATATATCCACTTGGGAGGGAATGTATAATCTGTTAGAAGATGAAAACCCTGTGGTGATAAAATTTGCAGCTACAGCAGGTTCAAAGAATACGTCCGAAGCAACCCTTAGAGACTTGGCTTGCTCATTTCTGCATAGAATAGCAGCAAGGCCGAGGATTCTCCCATATACAGACATGGTGAGATGGGTGCTGGATAGCACTGATATTTCAGACAGACAATTCAGAACTCCATCTGAAGAGCTAATCGGGTCATTCACCATAGAAGATCTGAGATTAATGTACAAATTGCCAGAACCTCAGGCGACTTTCAACAAACAATTTATGGAAGAATTTTCCAGAGAACATTCAAATTTGGAAGAATGCACAAAGGAGTGGACCAAAAGAAGTGAACCATTGAAGAAAAACAAACAAGGTATGTACAGCACAGGTTCACTTACCTCTTCTTATTGTTTTACTGCTGCCATGTTATGCAGGCTTTTTGGAAAGCCTGACATAAATATGATCTTACCTGAATGGCTTCCTTTGTTGAATGCGGCTGTTAATTATACAATTGTAGACTGGGCCAAAATCCTATCTGATAATCTCACCACTGCTATTTTTCATTACCGGTCTAAACGAAATGTTTCCCAGCGGGTTTATCCGCCTTTTTATTTATCTGCTTATGTCATGGATGCCATCTGCTATGTCTCTAAATTCCCTGTGATGGGCTGGAAATGGACTATCCACGATCCTTTGCCCATTCATGTGTACCATAAAGAACTATGGGAGTCTGATTTTATCCCCCATTTTTATCAAATTTGTCATGGAATAATGTTGCCATTGTACAGAACATTGTATAATAAGGATGCCCCGAGGTTATCCTCAGAAACAGAGGTTGATATTCTCCCCGTCGCAAGATGGTTTGGAGAAGAATTGTTCACCTATATTAGGGTTTTTGGAAGTTATGCTTCTCCCCATGTGTTACCCCTATATGTTCCAGATAGACTTGTAGCTCGGGAAATTTCTTATCAGACCTGTGGCCAGGGAGGTATAACAAAAGATTTAAAAGAGAAGAAAAGGGGCATTTGGCCACAATTTCCCATAAAATGTGGAACATTTTCACTGTTTGATATTGGTCATGCATTTCAAGAAATAGGCAACGTTACATGCCTACAGCTGTTCAAATTCTCGAGAAGGTTATTCGACCCAAATGATATTGTTAAAAATTTTACCAATGCAATCAAAGTAAGGGAATTCTCCGGGGAACAGGATCTTTTTGATGATATGTTCCAAGCAAGAAATTCATTTAAAGAAGTTTTGAATTCAGCTAAAGCTTAGTTATCTCCAGAGGAATTTCAGGAATTCAAACTTTACAGAGAAAGGAGACTAATTCCTATTCCTTTGGATAATCTACGCTTAGAGCCCGCAAGGGAGCAAACTCCTAGTGTTAGTCTTAACGACAGTTCAAGTATAGGTAAATCTAAATCAAAATCTGAGAGAGATTTTGAACACTCCAATAAGTCTAAAGAAAAGGAAGATAAAATGGAAGAATCCATTAAAGATTCTGCACAATCTAAAGAACTTACTCAATAGCAAATTTTGACTTCTCAACAGACAAATCCTCCTCCAACCAATGTACAGCAACAGCCAATCACCATTGAGTTAGACAAAGAATGGGAAACCTTTAATCAATTGATTAATATAGAAGGACAGAATGTACAGACCCCTGTCCAGACAACCAAAGTTTTGAGCACAGGAACAAGAAGCACAGCCACAGTGACAGAGCACATACCAATCACACCCTCCTCTGAAATGGTACTTAATGTAGAGGACATTCCTCCTCTGGATGTATTCTACAGCCCAAAATACAAAGCAGTAGTGAAGAGATAGAGAAAAAAGAGAAAAATAGAAAGTGCAATTGCTACTGAAGCAGAACAAGTAGATGTTTTGTGGAAAGATCCTGCCACAGAGCCTACTCATAATCTCACTAAGTTATCTCAAATAACAGGAGCTTATGCTTTTGCAACAATTGATAAAGCAGTTGAGATACAACTTTTGTTGAATGAAAAAGAAGAACAGGTAAAAGCTCTGCAACAGCAATTGCAACAGGTACAGGCCAATAAGGAAGCACAATTGAAACTTGAAGAGTTACAACAACAACTTCAAGAAATACAAATAGGACATCAAAAAAGCTTGGCTGATAAAGACAAACAAATACAGATTATCCAAGATCAGCATAAAGATGATCCTAAGCTTCCAGAATTCATTTCAGAAACTATCTCTTTGAACAATCAACTACTGCAACAAGAGGAAGTTTTCTACCAAAAAATCTTGCAATGGAATTCTTTGTGCCAAGAGAGTGATAAAATCACAAATCATGTCGTAGATTTATGAAATGATTATGATTTGATTAATGAAAAGATCAATGATTATCTGGCATGGCAAAAGACAGAAGAAGGCAGAAAAGCTGGTGCACCCATCATTAATGAAAACCATAAAGAAATACTCTTCAATAACTGGGATGCACAAATCAGAAGGGCAGAAAAGGCAGCAGAGGAGGCAGCTACAACAGCAAACACTCTCACGGATTGTGTAAATGACAATTTACACAAAGCTAACTTGATTCCTGAAACTGTTCCAGGATATCTCCCACAGGCAAATCAACTGCAAACAGAATGGAGGCAAAAGGCAGAAGAAAGAGCAAAATCCATCCAAGGGCTGACAAGATTGAATTGGGACTCATACTAGATGTACTTGGTGAAGCCACACAGTCAGCACAGTGCGCTCAATTGTATCATCAATGCTACAGAGAAGATTGCTCCTATGCTTGCCGACTCTGTCTTTTCAGGACAGTTGAATTCTGAAGTCGATCAACCGCATCTTCTCAAAACTATGCTAGATGCCTGCAAGCTTAAAGATCAAGTTAATAGATAGATAGATTTAGTTTTAATTTCACTGTATTTTAGCCTAGGAAAAGGACGGTCATTGAACCGAATCCTTAATTTTTGTAATAAACTATTTTTAGATTTAGCTAAGTAGTATTTAAAACCCTCTCATGCATTTAGAGAGGGGTCCTGGATCTTAATATTTTTGGACTTGGAGATTGCATTTCTGTACTCCATTGTCTTATATATTTTTTAAAAAGGATCACATCTGGTTATTTTCATGCGGAATTATCTTTGAAGTGTTGCATTTTTGTACCTTGGAACTTGATTTTGCATTAGAGTTACTGGATAGAGTATCAGATTGCATTTGAAAGTCTTCAAGATGAACAAGGTATTTCTATCTGTTCACTGTTGATCTCTTTTGTCTTATGATATTCGTTTTAAAATTGCTATCATTTATATGTATATTTGTTTTCACAACGCTTCCTTTTATATATCATTTCTGAGTATAATTGAAACGTTATTTTTCATAATTACATGTAAATGGTATACAATGATGAATGCAATATGTTAATATAACTCTGTTTAATTTCTTAAACAGAGTTATCTTTATTTGTTTCTGCATATTTCAATTTAATTAATAATACATTTTCATGGTTATTGTTGAATTGGAACAATCTTAAGTTGTATTCACATATAGCTACCCGGGTTAATGTTAGAATTTCTTTATCATTATTTAGCTTAAATTAGATAGTTTTATTTCAGTTATTTTAGTCCCATTTCCACCCATCCAATCCAATCCATTTAGTTACAAGGAAACTGGTCCTTTAAATCCAGTCGGAGCCACCATACCAAACGGAAAAGGAGCTGCCTTAAGGTCCCGACCGGGTGGTTTTCCCCGATGTTTGAAGCAGAGATTTTCTAGGCTTCAACAGGACCTTATCCTCAAGGACCTTCTCCTTCTGCTAGTGTCTCTCCCAACATTTTTCAACTAGGAACGGTTCCCCCAAGCCTTAACCATTTGGGAGCCATTCCGCTAGGCCATTACCCTTCCAATCAGATATAATTTTTACCTCCCCCCTCTGAATTATTTTCAGTGCCTGTTATGGCTAAGTTTAGTCTTCCTAATTTGACCCCAGGGATCTCAATTTGGTACATCTATCCCCCAACAAAAACTCCACCTGTTCAACTCAAACCTTATACCTCTTTGACCCCGATTCAACCAGTCACCATGACCCCTCAATTTTCTTCAGTGCCACAGCCACCTCAACAGGAACCTACTCATGTTTTGAAAGAATTCGGTGAGGGGGGAAAAGCCAAAAATAAGGAACCTAAGGACAAGGTCCCCCAAACAGCTCATGCTCATCATAAGCCTCCAAAGCAGTCACCTCTGTGCGCTTTGTGTGATGTTGTTGGGCATGCCACCCATAATTGTCCTGAGATTTCTCATCTCAAACCTGTAGTCAACGAGACATTTCCTGAATCTGACATCCTAGATGTCCATGTTACCTTACCTGATTCAACTAATAAACTCAAATCATTGTGCACAAACAACCCCTATGATTTGTGCGACCTTTATGGCCACTATTCTCATCATTATCCTCGTCTTGACGACTTTCATGATACCCTTGAGGTATTTCACGGAATAAAGGTCACTCGTAGTGGATCTTGTACCCCTCTAATTGTGAGTTCTGCTTCAACAAAACTGGAGGAAATTTCTGCACCCATTGTGATACCTCCCCCTGATGTCAAGATGACAGACTCTTCAATCGCTATTCTCTACCTGTCATCATCCATGAGCTCCGTGGTGGAATACCCCTCAGGGGCATCTCCTTTTGTTTTGGTCGAACTTCCCTCAATGAACGCCTTGGTCTCAACATCTGTATATGTTTCATCTACTAGCTCTTTGTCTACCCTTAGTAGAGATGCATATGTGAACCATATTTCTCATGATGATGTACCAGGTAGCCCCACCGCATCATGTGGTTTCCCTTCTGCCAGTCCTCCCATCTTCCATTCTGATGAAGACATTATGGAAGCCATGACCACCCTTGATTCTCCCTGGGATGATATGCACCATCGTGCATACTTCCTTCTGCAGCAGTCCCATGACCAGTATGTTGTGGGGTCTAAAGACTTTATAAATCCCATTCCTGCAGCAGATGCTTTCGAAGAAGGAAACATGGCCAATATATCTCCTACCATTAAAATCAACATTTCTAATAAACCAGGGATAGAAGAAAACATTACCTTGGGGGCACATTTCACCCCGGAAGAAATTTAGGCTTACACCAATATATTCATGGAATTTCATAATGTTTTCGCCTCGTCCTATTCAAAGATTCCCAGAATTGATCCCGCCATAGTCAAACATCATATCGATACATGGCCTGATGCCAATCATATCCGTCAAAAGTTGAGACCCATCAATCCTTCTAGGTGAGATGTTATCAAAGCCGAAATAGATAAGCTCAAGCACGCTGATTTTATCTATCTCGTTAAATACACCACATGGGTTTCCAACCTGATTCTTGTTCTCAAGAAACAAGGCACCATTTGTGTTTGCACTGACTTTCGTGACGTGAACGAAGCTTGTCCCAAAGAAATCTTCCCCATGCCATTTATTGACCAAATAATCAATGAGTGTGCAGGGCATGAGGTTCTATCCTTTATGGATGGTTTCTCCGGGTATAACCATATTACTATTTGTCGTGATGATCAGTTAAAAACTGCATTCATTAGTCCATGGGGAACTTTTGATTATAGGGTCATGCCTTTCGACTTAAAGAATGCCAGAGCCACCTTCTAGTGGGCCATGTCACACTGCTTCCATGACTTGGCTCATATTATCCTTGCCTACCTTGACGACGTCACTGCTCGTTATAGACGTCGGGCATAACACATTCATGATTTGCGTACTATTTTTCTCTGATGTCGCAAGTATAATATCTGCCTCAACCCATTGAAGTGTGTCTTTTGCGTTCCTGCCAGATATCTCTTGGGCTTCATTGTGTCAAATATGGTATAAAGCTTTATCCCCTCAAAGTTCAAGCCATTCTTGAGCTTCTCATTTCGTACCTTGCACAAGTTACAAAGCCTTCAAGGCAAAGCCAACTTCCTTCGTTGGTTCGTTTGACTATGCCACCACCGCACATGGGTTTCTACGAATCCTTCAATATAAAGTCCATTTGTTTGGGATAACTATTCTCAACAGTCTTTTGATGCCCTGAAACATGCTCTCACTTCCGCTCCATTGATTATTCCTTCTAACTTTGAGAGGGATTTCATCCTATACATCTCAGCTTCCTCCCATTTGGTCGCTGAGGTACTCATTCATGAATATGGCACCAGAAACAAACATGTTATCTATTATGTTAGTAAGAACATTGTGGGACCCCCAATGTCCTAATTGCATGAAGAGAAGTTGGCACTAGCTATTGTGTTCTCGGTCCAAAAAATTTGTCATTACATCCTTACGAGTTCCACCAAGGTCATGACCAATTCCAACCCCATGGCTTTCCTATTGAGTCGACGGATCATCAATGGGAAGTATGCTCGCTGGATCATTATACTCTAGGAATTTTATCTTGAATTTGTCACACCCAACAGTAATAAAGGTTTATCCCTTGCTGAACTCATTTCTGAATTACCTAATGGCATGCATGATCTACTGGTTAATGATTATTTACTCGATGAACACTTGTTTTCCATTACTTCATATGATCCCTGGTATGGCAACATCCTTACCTATTTGCGGACCAAGAAGTTTTCTTCCCATCTTGATCGCGATGCGCGATGACGTATACGACACCAAGGCCTCAGCTACCTTCTCATTGGTGACAAACTTTATTGTCGTGGTGTTGATGTTGTCCTTCGTCGTTGTCTCATGCACGCTGAAGTTGAGAAAGTCCTTAATGCCTACCATAGCGGCGCTTGTGGTGGCCACCTCTCAGGTTTGGCCACTACTCAGAAAATCATGCACGTTGGGTATTTTTGGCCTTATCTCTTTGGTGATTGTATTGAATCAGTCAAACAATGTTCCAATTGTCAACTATTCGCCCCAAAGGCACGAGCTCCACCTGCTCCCCTCCATCTTATCATATCAATTGGTCCCTTCTGTAAGTGGGCCATTAACTTTATGGAGTTTCGACCTCCATATACTGGTAACCACAAGTATATCATCGTGGTGGTCGACTATTTCAGCAAATGGGTTGAGGCCATGCCAACATTCAATAACACGACAGCTACAACAAATCTCTTTTTCTTTAACCATGTTATCAGTCGATTTGGGGTTCTGAAACAATTGGTCTCCGACCATGCCTGAAATTTCAAAGATGAGATATGACATGAGCTATCCTCTCTGTTGGGCTTTGAGCACCAATATTAATCATCTTATTATCCCCAAGGTAAAGGACAAGTTTAAGCGGTCAATAAAATCCTTAAAACTATGCTTCAAAGGATAGTGAACAAGCACAAAATTAACAGGAACCTTATGCTCTTCTGTGCTTTGTGGGCCTATAGAAATTCTGTTAAAACTGCCACTGGGTTTACTCCTTTCCACCTTGTTTTTGGTCAAGGAGGCAGTCTTACCGATCGATTGTGAAATCCCCTCCCTTCACCTAGCCATCGAACTTCTCCCTAACACCCAACCTTTAGAACAAATACTTATCATGCTTGAGTGTGCTTCCGAATATCGTCGTGTTGCATTGCAAACCATTGAAGTGGCCAAGAAGCGCACCAAGGCTCAATATGACTGAAAATTCCACCCTCGTACCTTCCACAAAGGTGATCTTGTTCTAGTGTATGACTAGGCTCATGATGTCATTGGTCATGGGAATTTTGACTCATTATGGCTAGGACCTTACATCATTAGTAAGGATTTTGTCAAAGGGGCATACCTTCTAGAGGATTTCGAATGCCAACTCCTTCCTAACCCTCACAATGCACTGTACCTCGAGAAGTTTTACCCATAACAACTTCCATCGACATGCATGTATTCATTTCTGTCATGCATTTAGGTAGCTTGCATTGTTCATCGTCATCTCATTTGTTGTCTTGTGGCGCCTTTCAGATGGATCCATCATCCATGTTGTATATCAGCTATGCTGACGGTGCAAGTTGCTTCTCTCGAAATCTAGCCTTGGCATCTTTGGCCATTTTTACCCCCGTGCACTCGTTGGTCCTCTCCAACGACATATGCATTGGATCTTCCACCAATAACCAGGTCGAATATGATGCAGTGATAGGTTTTTTATTCAATTCCCTTAATCATCACATCCTTCATCTTCATGTTCTTTTATATTCCTTGTTTCTTGTCATGCAATTGAATGGCGTGTATCGTGTGAATAACCATGTCCTTTCTAGATGATATTTACGAGTGAAGCTCTTAATGCGTGAATTTGAATCCATTACATTTAGCCATGTACCTAGAGCCTAGAATCACTATGTAGATAGCATTGCAAACAAAATTTTATATTGGAACTTATCACATGCATTTAACACAAGACGATAATAAAATAAATGGCGAACCATATATTCTTCATATATAAAAAGATGCATATCCATATTATGTATCGACAAAATCATAATATTTGGAGTCCACTACTCTAAATACATTCGACATGCCCACATCATGTTACAAAGATAAAAATTAGGGGCACCACATGCCCCTATATCTAATCACTATCTGGAGGGTCTCGAGCCAATGGCTTGGCTCCACCAGCTTGTAGATCCCGAACTACCTGTTCGGTCATCGCCATACGCTACATGACCCCTCACCACTTAGAGGGCAGCCCTATGCAACCCTCGATGTACTAGTCCTCAATAGCATGCCAACCATGCTTTGGTAAACTGGTCAACATCATCTCACACCTACAACAGACATCCT
The DNA here is from genome assembly GCA_034641835.2 of Pinus albicaulis. Classification (NCBI taxonomy): domain Eukaryota; kingdom Viridiplantae; phylum Streptophyta; class Pinopsida; order Pinales; family Pinaceae; genus Pinus; species Pinus albicaulis. The sequence goes on from CM076582.1 coordinate 947,711,280, forward strand.
CCAGCAAAGCCTCAAAGTCAGGTCTTTGGTCCCCTCCCGCTCCACTAGATTCCAGAGCCCTTGGCACTACAGGTCATCCCATATAACTTGCCAGCTTCACTGGTGCTATATATGCATACCAAAATTCATGAATCAGTACCACATACATATTCTAAGAACTTTGAATACACTATAATATATAGAAACTTTCAATTACCATTTGGTCCCCGTGCTCGACCTAGCGGAAGTGGAAATTTAGGTCCCCCCTGAAATTTCATACCAATGTATGGATAGTCATCTATGTACAACAACATCTAATCATAGTGTGCAAAAAAATCTGGTTGGAACACTCGTCCAACTCTCGTGCCTCCTCCTCTCTGCAGCAGCTGCCCCCAGCGTTGCATCCTGGGCTCTTGTGGGCCCTTGTCCTAGATTTGCACATGAGTTCGGAGCGTGGGGATATTCTCAAAGAAGAACGAGCACAAAGCCATACCAAAATCACATTCGTGGTTCACCTGTCGCTTGCAGAGTGGCAATTTTTCGTTTAAGAAATGAAAAAATAATCTAGGCCCACCCATAGTAGGTTCCTTTCAAAACACTCTCTACCAAAATCATATGCCCCCCAGTGATGTGATGGAACGCCTAGTTGCCCAAGATCCACAGTACTGTTGCAGCGACAACCCATGTCTCTAGCCACTCTAGATCACTGATCAGAATGGTCATGCCCTTATCACAAGAATCTGGTCTACAATGGTGCTCCATGAAATCTAATATATTCCACCCATGTGGTAAAACTGGATGCATATATGTTTCCCACCACCCCTAGTGGTGGGATTCCGGTCAAAAAATAGATGTCCTGGATGGTAAGCTCGATCATGTGCCACTGCACCATGAAGGCCTCCTGGTCCAGATCCAAAAATCTCATTATCCTTGATAGTAAGGGCTCACCTACCCTCATCAGTGGGTTCTCAACCAACTTGAGAACCCCATATCTAGCAAGTGCTCCTTGTACCACCTGATCCCCTTGGATCTCGACCCGAAGAGAATCCAACTCTCTCTCATTCCAATTGATCCTCAACTCTGCAATACCTACACAACACCATCATGTTTGTCAGTTCAAAGAAATAAAATTGCATCATAAACATTCAAGTCCTAGTCCTTAGCCAACAAGATGACCAAACCTCGCCTCCAGCTCCAACTCACACTTTTTCACCCCTGGAAATGTGAGCTCCTAGTTTTTCTCCTTGAAAACTGTGAGCCAGGTCACACTCGAGGCCCAGGATAGTGCGAGACTGTTACACAGTAATTTTTCACTGTCCCTGAAATCCCCATCTCTCCCATTGGAGGGTTATTTCTATGACCAATAAGCAGTGTCATGCCTTGCAAATACCATCATTGCATCCCTTGCCATGAGGACAACATTCCCTCTGTTGACCATTTCCTGAGCAGACCACTAAAAACACCTATTTTTGAATTGGTGCTGGTAGCCCATTATGCCCTCGTGCCAATGAGGAAAATTAACACTGAGCCAGCGCCAGTTGGCGCTTTGTCTCAGTGAGCTACCCATGCCAATCTGTTTATGGAATTTTTTTTTTAAAAAGAGGCAAAGTTTCGATCACAACAACTTCTTGGATGAGTCATAGGGAGTGGTTCGACTGAATAACCACGACCTTCCTCCTTTGGCATCTTGTTTCCACCTTATGGGGAAACCTCCCAAGGGATAAGGCCTCCCTTCCACTATTGTAGGGATCCCAACCTCCTCCTCTCCTCTATAAATATAGCCATATTCCATTGATGTGCTAGTTGAACATATTCTAGTTGAAGAGATAGCTGAAAAAGTTAGCATAGAGAGGAAGCAATCATAGCTTCGAGAGAATAGTGCAGTGTGTGATTATTTTTGTGTGTTGAGAACATAGTGAGATCTTGGACCTTTTTTCATGAGGGTGTGACAAACGTGCTTGGATATAGACCTGCCAAAGGAGAGCCTCAACATCAAGGCTTGGTTGTAAACTCCCCTTATCTTTATCATAATAAAATGCATCTGATATTTATCTTCCACTCTTGTTTACATTTATAATGAGATTTCTAGCATTCCTTGATCAGCTAGATAGCTTGTAATTGTTTTATGTTTGTCGTGGTTTTATGCTTGTCGTGTTTTCTTGACTGTCTGTATAGGTAATCGAACGTTGGTAGCAGCGTGTGTCGAGCTTGAGAAGAGTGATAGATCAAGAAACTTCAACGGAAGATGAAAACATAGCATTAGAACGAGGTAGGTCATCTTCCTTGTTCCGAATTTCATTTACAATCTAGGAAGGTAGATGTTAGTATGTTCCCATAGTTTCTAGACCCACCCTAGGGCTAGAGGGATCGCCTCTGTCTGTAGAGGGGATTTACCTAGACAACAAATTGGTGACTCCACTGGGGAGTTTCCTTTGAGTTTGTCACTCTTTGAGGTCTTAGTCATTTGATGGATTTAGTCGAACGACCATTTCCCTATTTGTTCCTATGTTTTTCATCAATTACGATCTTTTATTTTTTGCTTGAAGTGGTGAGTCTGGTCTTGGTTGGGAGAAATTCTTTGTTTTTTCCTGTTCAAGCATTGGCACTTTTATTATTATGACAGTCACACCGATTTGCGCTAGTTTCCAGTTAGCAACCCACACCAATTGGCCATTGGCACTAGTTGTCAGTGAGCAAGTCACGCCAGTTGGCACTAGTTTCACCCACCAAAGTCGTGCCAATTTCAGGGTGTATGAAAAATTGAGGTTTTTTCCCTAAATCCTTCACCAGTGTGTCTTTCCCTTCCGGTCCTTTTCTCTGTATGATGTACACGTTCTCCCCTTTACTTTTTCACTTCTGAGCATAGATTACATTGCTCATTGTTCAACTGAAAAGTCTTCTTTCTTTGATTGCTTGATGTAAAAGGGAATGAATGCCTTGTTTTGAGCTCATGCTTTGGAACTCCTTTTTGTGCTTGACCTCATATGTCTTGTACCCTTTTGAGGAATTTCATTATAAAGTGTTTAAAACAACGATTGCATTCTTAGTGTTTTTTTACATCTCTTTTGCATTCATCCTTCATTAAGAAAATTTGCGTTCATTTAATTTTCATTTTAGAGCTTGCTTTTCGTTAAAGTGCATTAGATCACGTTGCATTGAAGAGTATTTTTTGAGATTTATCATTGAACTTAGATTAAATTTTTTAATGATTGAAAGCTAAAAATCACATTGAGTGCATTCTCTTTCATTAAAAGCATGCATTAAGTAGATTCTCATTTCATCGAAAAAAGCATTAAGTGCATTCTCATCATTTCAAAAGAAAAAGGAAATTGTGCATAGATTACAATTGCATAGTTTTCAAAAAAACAGGATTTTGCATAGATTACACTGCATAATTCGCATCATTGAATGTTTTAGATTACTTTTGGATATTGAAAGTCATATAGTTTGGAAAAATTCCGTTTGCAGTTTTGTTGTTTGTTGCATCATTGTTTGAAGCTCTTCCCTTAACTAGATAGCATTCATCGAATTGAAAGATTTCTTTTCTCATATAGCTGCATATAGGAGATTTTTAGATGGCATGCGGTAGGGCCTTGAAATTTAAACCTAATTCAAGATCAACCTTTGAAATTTACTCAATTAACCTAAGGCAACATTGAAACCTAACGGAACCTTTAGAGTTCTAGGATTTAGACAGCACTAGTACAAACTTGTGCTCCCCATACCTTCGAGTATATAAAGGGAGACCCCTCTAGGTTGCAATCCTTTATCCATAGGAAGTCGAGTTTGCCACCTCTTATCTATGATACACCGAACACAACATTCGGGGAGATTACCTACACGTACGTTAAATCCTTGGTTGATTTCTCTTTCATTTTTAGCAAGTTGTATATGGCAGTTCATGGATATCTGGTACACCCATTTACCTAGATTACCAAAGCAGTCACTTTGATCTTTACTGCCTCTTTTAACTGAAAAGATCATCGAGCTCTTATCCTTTCAAGCTCGTGTCCAACCTAAAAGTGATAGAGTCACATTTTGCTTGTTTCTCGACTCTTAAAATATGAAACAACAGAGTCTGGTTTAAGTGTCTTAAAAAATTAATCGCCCATGAAATACTCCTGGTTAGAATTTTTGTGCTTAGTGTTTTATTTCAAGGTCGTTTCTAATGGAAACTTTTCCAAAGTTTTCCAATCAAGGAATCCCCCCTAAAGGGAGTCCTAGTCCTTTTCTTCTTTATGAAATATTGGTGCTCCTTATATGGCCACGTTATCCCTCCCTGGGTTAACTGTTGGGTTGCCTGTTTGGTTTTTTTCAACCACTGTGGTCTCCAGTGTTCCGGCTGCCATACCATCCACTCCTCCACTTGAGAAACGCCATGTTGATTCGAAGGTGGAACTCTCCCCTTCTTCACCTATTTTTTTGTCCTCATCTTCTACTTCGCCTGGTGAAAGTTTGGATTCTAGTACCCAGGTGGCTAAGAAGAAGAATAAGAAGACTAAGAAGAAGAATTCAGATAAGCGAGAGGCTAACTCTACAGCTGTTGCTTCTAAAAAACCTGCTCTCGATGAACCTTCCAACTCTCCATGGAAATTTAAGTTCCCTTGCATGTTGTGCCAGGGAAACCATCTTCTTCGAGATTTCCTTGGCATTCCCAAGGTACTCAAAGTATGGTCCAACGGTCATCCGCCGTTGCCTTTGGCTTCCAGGAGTCAAGTTGGGGGCACGTCTTCAGCTAGTGCTAGTAAAGCTCCTAAGATTCAGGGTAAGCTCACCAATCCCTGTAAGTTGTGTGAAGGGCATCATGCCATTCACCTTTGTCTGTATATGGATGAAGCCAAGAGAGTTTTGGACAACTCGACTGTTTCTGCACCGTGCCTTCCGGCTGGTTACAAACAACTTTCTTTGAGTCCTAGAGAGTTTTGGACAACTCGACTGTTTCTGCACCGTGCCTTCCGGCTGGTTATAAACAACTTTCTTTGAGTCCTTCACTAGTTGATTCAATGGTCGGTCAAGAGTTATCCTTGGTCGGTCCCACTCCCACAGAAATTCACCATCATGAATCCATCCCTGAACAACCATTGGCCGTGGGATCGGTTGAGCTAGCCCTGTTTGCGGTGCACCAGGTCTTTTCCGTTGAGATTGGATCTCACATCCCTCGTGTTCTTCTTGTTTCTTCATATTCCTCGGACTTGGAGAAATATTCTCCCGTCCCTGTATCTTTGGAAGCTACTCCTCCGCCTCCCAGGATGGAGGTCCCGGAGGATACTCCTTCTGTCTCCATGATGGAGGTGGCGAAGGATGCTCCTTCTTCTCCCATAACACTAGGGGAAGACCATCTCAGTTTGATGGTAGCCCCTCCAAGTAGTTTTTTCTCTTCCTTCAATTGGGGTCGATTCGCAGGTTATCACCTTCCTTCTTATGTGCCCTTTGAGATCACGGTACAGGCCTCCCATGTGGTCGTACCCAGCACCATTATAAATGAAGGCGCGTCTGTTAGTATTTTATCCTCAACTACGTGGCAAGAATTTGTTTCGCCTCCACTTGTGCCTGTTACCCAGAATCTGTTGGCTTTTAACAGAGGAACCAGTCAACCGTTAGGGATCCTTCTGAAGTTGCCTGTTACTTTGGGAGGGAAAACCGTCTATATAGACGTGATGGTTGTTCCAGGCCCCTTGGATTTCAATTTACTCTTAGGGCACGAATATACTTATGCCATGGGAACGCTTGTCTTCTCCCTCTTTCGTGTGATGTGTTTTCCGCACCAAGGTCGGATCGTGACCATCAATCAACTTGCGTTCTTTGGTCCGCATATGGCAACTATTCCACCATCATCCCTGCTGGATATTTATCTGTCAGTTGTGTCATCCCCGCCGCATGTCAATTATGTGGCTACCTGTCATGTGCTCGTATTCAATGATAGTGTCGTCGTACATCGTGTGCTGGGGGCATTGGATCCAGACTTCCAAGATGTTTTCCTTCCATCGTACGAGCAACACTTGGAAGATATGACTTCTTATTCATTATGATGAGGTCGTTGGAGCAGATTTCATTTTCTTGTGTCAAGCTCCTTAAAAAATGAAATAAGCTCGTTGGAGCATAGTTCGTTTTCTTGTGTCAAGCTCCTTGAAAAGAAAAAAAAATGAAACAAGGTCTTTAGAGCAGAGTTCGTTTTCTTGTGTCAAGCTCCTTAAAAAATGAAACAAGTTGGATGGAGCACGGTTCATTTTCTTGTGTCAAGCTCCTTAAAAAATAAAACAAGGTGTCTGGAGCAGAGTTCATTTTCTTGTGTCAAGCTTGTTAAACAATGAAACAAGGTGTCCAGAGCAGAGTTCATTTTCTTGTGTCAAGCTCGTTAAAAAATGAAACAAGGTGTTCGAAGCAAAGTTTGTTTTCTTGTGTCAAGCTCGTTAAAAAATGAAACAAGGTGTTTTAAGCATGGTTCATCTGCTTGTGTCAAGCTCCTTAAACCATGAAACAAGGTCTCTCGAAGCAGAGTTCATTTTCTTGTGTCAAGCTCCTTAAAAAATGAAACAAGCTTGTCGGAGCAGAGTTCGTTTTCTTGTGTCAATGCCTTAAAATATGAAACAAGGTCGTCGGATCAGAGTTCATTTTCTTGTGTCAAGATCCTTAAAAAATGAAACAAGCTCTTATGAGGATAGTTCTTTTAATTTTTCAACCTCGTTAAAACAATGAAACACATTCCCATTCAATTCGAGTCTTTGTTTAGATCTTGTAAAATCCCAGTCGAGTCTTTCCCTTAATCTCGTAATTTGAACCTTCACTCCATCTGCCTTTCATATGGATTGAAGATTGGGTGGAATGTACCTCGAATTGAGTTACCATGCTGGGGGCATGCTTACTTTTTCAAGCATAGTTTGTTTCTGTTTCAAGCTTGTGTAAAAATGAAACCGATTTCAAGCATAGTTTATCTTTGTTTCAAGCTTGTGTAAAAATGAAACCAACTTCAAGCAGAGTATCCTGATTTAAAGCTTGTGTAAAAATGAAACCTTTCCCATTTTACCTCTTGTGATTGCCATTTTATCAGCCTGTTTTTTCAGATGAGCCTTGGTTTTCTCATTCCATCGTCCCCATCTGCTTGTCCAATCATACGCCTTCACTTGATTGCTTTACCCAATCCTGAGGAACCGATGCGATGAGTGGTCTTGTTAGCCAGCCTCTTGACCTTTACTTGTTCTGAGTAGTTCCACCATTACCGGAACCAGTTGCTACCCTTTATACCACTCGTTCCTCTAGGTGGAGTCACCTTTCAGCTCTTTTCTGACTCTCTAAAACTGAAAAGATTGTCGAGACACTTGTCGTTTTGAACTTGTTAAATGGCTGCGAAACGATATCTACCCAGTATACGTTTAACCCTTTTTCGGGCTGGGATGGATTATTTATAAAAAATGAATACCTTAGCCTATTGCGACTAAGAGGTTCTCTCAGACACAATTTTATACCTTTCTGATCTGTGAGACTACCTACTAAAAGGACCTGTTGGAGTTTTATTTTCTGCCTTCTTTTCAAACTCTCTAAACATGAAAAGACGTCGAGTTATTCCTTTGTTAGACTTGTTAAAAACTAATGACATCAGACTCCATCGCAATGACGTTACTCGAGTTTCTCCTTCCTAGGGCTCGTAAAATGTACTAGGTTGGATTTGTCCAAAGGACAAACTTATATGACAAGCATATGCTATCCTCTGCAGGCTTGTGTGAAAATAAAGAGGTACTCACCAAAAATGGTGGGGTAAATGGAAGTTATTCATCATTTGTGTCAACAGTATGTCACTCTTGAACTTGGCACTTGTCTGCAATTCGTGTCGGGTTGGGATATCCTCACTCTGTCACTTTACCTCCATGGGTTTGGGAAATCCGTTTGCCTCTCATTCGATTACCAATTTTGTCAACATGACCTCTGATCCTATTTGAGTCAAATGCTGCCAAATTCCAGAGTCATGTCACCGATATGTTCAAGAGAAAATCCTTATGCATTTTGTACATTCCTTGATCCTCTGTTTCAGTCTTGATTCACACTCATATTACCTTCTCTGTTTCGTGTCGATGATGTGGGATTTATTATGACCCTCCTTCGACAGATCACTTCTTGTGGACTTCAGCTCATTATCCGGGAAGTTGATCTAGAGAGTCCTTTCTGGTACCTTAGAGCTTGCATGCCCTAATGGCAAGTTCTTCGCACTCAACGAGAGGTTCACATCATTGGCCTTCGATTGGGTGATTTCACGAGTGTTCGACTTCAGCTCACTATTCACATTCCGTGGATTATACTAGTAGTACCTTGAGAGCCATTGACATTATGGGTGGTTTCTTTCGCACTTGTTAACGGTTCACATCATTGACCGGTAATCAAGTGATTTTCTAGCATGTTCGACTTCAACACGTCTATTCACATGTTGGAATTTGTACTTTTATTGGGTGGTGTTGGAGCGCAAGACCCTGTGCTTCGATCACAAAAGTCCAGGTTGCAAGGAGTGATGAGTCATTCATGATTATATACATGATTCTTTATATGGATGGCTACGATCATACAGTGGGTTCTCTTGTTTTGATCCTCTCAATACGGATGGTTGCGCCCATACTATGGATCTATTTCATATGATCCCTTTATTCAGATGGCTGCGTCCATGCTGAGGATCCATTCACATGATCCTTTTCTTGATGGATAGTTGCACCTATACCATGGATTCATGTATCAGAGATTTCAGTTATGTATATGTATATATGCTTTATTTACAGGTCTTCTAACAGTAGTGTCTGGTTCCTTGCACGTACTTGTAAAGCATTTCACCCCTCACTCATGTTCGGACTTCATACTTTAGGGGGCATCTGTTACACAGTAATTTTTCACTGTCCCTGCAATCCCCAACTCGCCCATTGGAGGGTCATTTATGTGACCAATAAGTAGTTTCATGCCTTGCAAATACCATCATTGCATCCCTTTCCATGAGGACAACATTCCCTCTGTTGACCATTTCCTGAGCAGACCACTAAAAACACCTATTTTTGCCTTGGCAATGGTAGCCCGTTATGCCCTCGCGCCAATGAGAAAAATTAACACTGATCTCGCGCTAGTTGGCGCTCTGTCTCAGTGAGTTGCCCGCACCAATCTGTTTATGGAATTTTTTTTAAAAAAAGAGGCAAAGTTTCGATCACAACAACTTCGTGGATGAGTCATAGGGAGTGGTTCGACTGAATAACTGCGGCCTTCCTCCTTTGGCCTCTTGTTTCCACCTTATGGGGAAACCTCCCAAGGGATAAGGCCTCCCTTCCACTATTGTAGGGATCCCAACCTCCTCCTCTCCTATATAAATATAGCCATCTTCCATTGATGTGCTAGTTGAACATATTCTAGTTGAAGAGATAGCTGAAAAAGTTAGCATAGAGAGGAAGCAATCATAGCTTCGAGAGAATAGTGCAGTGTGTGATTTTTTTTGTGTGTTGAGAACATAGTGAGATCTTGGACCTTTGTTCATGAGGGTGTGACAAACGTGCTTGGATACAGACCTACCAAAGGAGAGCCTCAACATCAAGGCTTGGTTGTAAACTCCCCTTGTCTTTATCATAATAAAATGCATCTGATGTTTATCTTCCACTCTTGTTTACATTTATAATGAGATTTCTAGCATTCCTTGATCAGCTAGATAGGTTGTAATTGTTTTATGTTTGTCGTGGTTTTATGCTTGTCGTGTTGTCTTAACTGTCTGTACAGGTAATCGAACGTTGCTAGCAGCGTGTGTCGAGCTTGAGAAGAGCGACAGATCAAGAAGCTTCGACGAAAGACGAAAACATAGTATTAGAACGAGGTAGGTCATCTTCCTTGCTCTGAATTTCAATTACAATCTAGGAAGGTAGATGTTAGTATGTTCCCGTAGTTGCTAGACCCACCCTAGGGCTAGAGGGATCACCTATGTCTGTAGAGGGGATTTACCTGGACAACAGAGATGGTCGTGAGGAGAGTTAAGGGTCTCTTATTGAGTCTGGGCACCTAATCTGAAATACTAAAGGAATGAGAATGTAGAGTAAGGTTAGGCCACCTACCTGCAACTGATGGATACTAATTCCAATGATTTATTTTTCCATTATGATCATCGCGAGATTTAGGGCCTAATCCTCCTCTCCAAATTCACCACATCTCAACTAGCAAATGAAACAAATTGGAGGGAAATCGCCCTATTAAAGGAAACACCCTAAATTTTCCTTTGCTAATTGCGACCAAACCGTAGCTCGGTTTGAAAAACCATCAACACCATTGGAAAGCTCTCACCGAGCACTATAATGGGTCTTCCTTTGTTTTTTGTAATTGATACTTCACCAGGACCCATTTTTCCAAGAAGGGTCACTTTGCCACCTCTTAAAATCAAATTTCTTCACATGCACTGATTGTACTTGGGGCGCCACTTTTCCTTCATACTTGTTAGCACGCATGTCAATTTTTGTCATGATTAACCATCTTTTGCTCGTGTTTTTATGGTCCCCACTGGGCCTATTATGTGTGGCAGCATCATCGAGTCACGCTTGTTCAGAGCATCTGAGTTGGGTCATCATCGCATTCATGGAGTATGTCTCTAGTCCCTTTTCCTCCTGTTACATTATTCCACCCATTTTTGCCTTGTCTCTCTCTTGTATCACCCATTTTGGCCTCTAGTCATACTATCCCCCATCCCCTCCAGAGTCGAGTTAGTCGCTGCCAAGTTATCCATTCTTTTTATGCTCTGACAAGGGAAGTCGTATGTTCACTACTCAGTATCCCCTATTCCATCATCATCCCAGGTGTCATTCCATCAGTCACTTTAATATTATCCCTCATGCCTTAGTTGAGGATTCATCATTGCCTCACCTATGGTGGACCTCCTTGTTGAGATTCAAAAAGAAGATTTAGCACCCACACCTAGTGCATTAAGCACCCAGACTAGGGTGGGGCCCACAGTGTTATTTTTGGGTGCATGTCTATTTTGGTTAACCCTTAATTAAGATTGAAATTAAATTGTAATATATTCTCAATGTGGACTTGAATGATTTAACTGAAAGTGATAAATTCAACTAGCTAATGGATTTCGAGTTAGAGGTAGTTGGTGAAGCATGCAGAGTAATTCTAGTTCTAACATAGTTCGAAAAGCTTTCCTGTGACAAAAAAAAATGGGACAATCCAAGAGGATAGGGATTCAAGTTAAGAATCTCTACAAGCTAGAGGTATATGGTTGTGCAACAATGATGGGCAAGGAAAATCAAGTGTTGATCCGGATGAGGGCGAATTATGGCACAAGCGATTGAGACATCTTCACCATGGAGCCTTGAAGGTCATGCAGCAGATTTCTATTGGACTTCCCAGGGGTAAACTTGTACAGTCAGACACATGTAAGGGATGTACTATGGGAAAATATGTAAAGGCCACCTTTCATGAGAAGGAAAATCGAGCTTCAGGGATCCTTGAGAGAGTTCACACAGACGTGTGTGGTCCTTTCTATGTTGCTTCAATAGTAAAACATAAGTACTATGTAATCTTTGTTGATGAATTTTCTCATAAGTGTTGTATCTTCTTCATGCAGAAGAAATATCAAACATTCTCTAATTTCTATGAGTTGAAAGCACTGGTGGAGAAAGAGTCGAGGAAGCAAGTGAAAGCTCTTGGGAGAGATAATGGTGGAGAATACATCTCTAACAAATTTAGGAACTTCTGCAGCAAAGAATGAATTCGAAGAGAACTTGTTATCATAAAATTGTACCTAATAGGCTGCTAATCAGACAATCTCATGTAATTGTTTCAGACTAATCTTTTGACTAAAGCTTAGCCTCTTCAGTCTGAGAGGGCTCTCTCAAAGGGTTAATGATATTGAATAAAGATGTATTTAGATGGCTAACTCTACTTGGAAAATAACTTTCTTGTGATGGATATAGGTTGAAAATAGTATCAGTATGAAAAAATTGGGCTTATGGAGTCAACACTTTCAGTGATTCAATAGTAAGTTCACTTGACATGGAAGTTGAGGCAGGTAAGAGTTTTTAGCAAAATTACACACACATGGAATAGGAAATCACATAGTCAATTCATCTAGAAAGGAAGCAGAGCATTACATGAATGAATTCTAAGTATTAAATATGAAAACCACTGCAAATGGTACACATAAAAACATAGATAAGATAGGCACTAAAAACTCAATCAGAATCTCAGGTTGGTCAAGAAACAAGTCTTTGTATTACTGAAAATAGTCAATTTACATAAAGCTTCAGTTTTGCCAAAAAATCTCCAACCCTTGACAAATTCGACTCTCTTCCCTTTAATAGACTTGTTACATCATCATATGATCTTCCTCCTAGCTATATTCATCGAATTTTTGCCTAATGACACCTTGCATAACCATAAAACATCTATTTAATGAGAAATTGGCAGTTATCCTAATTGACAGTCCTTTTCCTAATAGGACTCAAACTGTTCATTATTACATTTAATAACCTTATCTATAAAAACAATTACATATTTTGAAAAATACTCTTTCACATGTTCGAATAGGGGTGATGGGACTCATCACTACATAACCTCTTAATTGACCTCCTCTAAAACTGGAAACAAAACCCTGTTTTTTAGGCAGACTGGTCTTCATCTTCAACGAATGCTTTGGCTGGTATTTTGTCTTCATTCCATGGTATTTTAGTGTTGGCTAACTTTTGTCATGGTCCTTTAACACTTGGATAGTATCCAGTTGTCCAAAGATGCCCAAAAACCCTCTTAAAAAACTCCAACACAGTACACTACGAAAGTAAGACAGTTTCGTAGCATACTTTCGTAGTGCTGCAAAAATGCCATTTTCCATCATCCTTTTTTATTCTTTCTTTATTCATGGTGTTCATTCTACCTTAATACATCTCCCATAAAAATTTCATCTCTTGAAATCTCCCAAAACTCTTTCAAAAAGCAAAAAGAAAGCTACAGTAGTTTCGTAGCATTTTGTTGTTCTTCAAGCCCAAGCACGCTACGAAAATGTTGAAAACAGTCAAAATTCCAAAATTTTGTGTAGTTTGAAAAATATACCTTCTAAGTGCCAAAACCTTGATTCTAACATGCCATTATCCTTCAATATCATAAGCCAACTCACACTATGATTCTTGGGGCATTTCTTCCTCATTTATGATGGGTTGAGCTATTGGCTCTTCAAGCACTGTCATTTTTAGGCCTTTTTTCTCCAACTCCTCATGAATTAGTTCAAGCTACTCCTGGAGGTCCTTAACCTGATCTTTCAAATTCCTCTTGGTGGCTTTCAAATGTATTTTCATCCTCCTGACATGTTTGGCCTCTTTCCTCAATGGAATGGTCCATTTGATAAGGTGTTGTGTATTATCCAAAGTCTTGGAAACACTGTCAACCTACTCCTCCCAAATTGCCTTCATCTTTTCAAACCGAATCTTCTCTACATTGTGTTTCCTCGTTTATTTTTTCATAACAGAAATTTCATGATTGGCCAACTTCAATTTTTCTTCAAGAAGTTGAAACTTTGTTTTTTCCATCACCTTCTATTTTCCTTTCTTTGATTTGCTAATTGTATCTTTTTCTGTAGGTGATGAAAGGTCAATGATCTCTTGTGGTGGCTAGATTATGTCAGTAGGTGGTTGAACCTATTTACTGCTCTCTAATAGTTTTCTAGCATGCCTTGTCATAGGATTTCTTTCTTGAAACATGAAACCTGCATCTTCTCCTTCAAATTCTAATTTCTTTGCAAATTTGGCCTTTTTAGCTTATATCCACCTTCCTCTATGTCCTTAGCCTGGACTATAGGAGTTTCTTCTATGTCAATGGCATGTAATATGTCTTCTAGATTTCCTTTAGCTACTGCTCTGTCTTCTACATCCATTGTTTTCTCTTCTAAGGACATTGTTTGGCTCCTTGTATCCTTTTGGTTCCTTGTTTACTCACAACTTGTTTTTGTTTTGCAGGTTTGACCACTTTTGACTTATGTTTTGCAGGTGGGACATTTGGTGTATCAAAACTCTGCAATTGCTATGTTTCCATCATGATTGGTTCACTTGGTTCTAACCTTGCAGGTTCACTTGGTTCTACCCTTACAGGTTCACTCGGTTCTGCTGCTAAGGGTGATGGAATTCTCCTAGGTTTAGGAGTTCTTGAAGGATTAAGAGCATCCAAATCAAAACCACTAACAAACAAAAAAGAAGACCAATCTTTGCCTAGCCCTTGGAGTTCATCTAAAACTAGTAGTTTCATTAAACCATGATGAAACAATGAAGTCTCACTCTATTCAAATTTTTCTTGGACCTTATCTGCCATTTTTTACAAACTTCTATGTAAATAGAAAGGTAGATCAAGGGAAATCTTACCAGTAAAGTGTAGAAGTAGCTTGAAATGATATGAGTAGACTTTATGGTATCTCCCTTCACAAGTAAAATACTTTTGGATGATGAGAAACAATTTTGAGTAGTTTTCCTTCATGTAGCTCCTTAGAATGGCATTGTTCATTGTTTTCAGGCTTCATAAACTCTTTGCACTGCTCCATGTTGAACTTGAAACATTTGAACCACTTATCTTGTCCTCTTGGAATCCTTGTAGCTGCAGCAATAACCTCTAGTGTGATGGAAATATTAATCATTCCCACTTTGGTGGTTGTTCCACTGAAATTTAAAGCAAACTCTTTGGAAACCTATACATGGAAGCCTTGTAATTTCTCACAAAAATGTAAGAAACCTATCCTTCTGAAGACTTCCACAGTTGTTGGGTCTTCATTGATCAAATTCATATCTACTAGTTCATATATCAGACATTGGCAACCCTAATTTGTCCTTCTTTTCTCTACCATGGTTTCTTTAATGCCTTCTGTTTGGTCAATTTAGTGTGTCCTAAATTGCTAACATAAATTATCAACCAGGGATTCGTAAGCTGATGAAGTGTGGCGCACTATATGTGCAAGATAACCTATCTCTTACTTTTTGTCGTTTTTGGATTTTTATTGATCTTGGTTGGTTTCCTAATGTGAGATGGAAATTATAAAAGACAAGTATGGTTATGAATATTCAAGGCAATGATGTACTTTATAATGATTTACCAAACTTCAAACTTAAAAATGAATTTGAAACATACAATGACAAAACTTGAAAGGAAATGAAAATGCGCTGCTAGCCTAATAAATCAAATAGTGAACTATTGAGCATGAAAACCAAATTATCCTTGCTGCTGTCTAAACACAAAAGAAACTATGCTTAAAGAAATCCAAGAATTGCAACAAAGTAAATCTAAATCAAATTACATCAACTTATATTCTGATCCTTCGCCATTAGTCCAGCTATGGCTTTCGGAGGTAACCATAAACAACTTGAGCAATCTGATATCTAATTTGCAGAAAAAGAAAATAATATCAAACTACACACTCATACTTCAATCCCTCACCATCAGTCCAGCTGTGGCTTTCGGAGGTAACTGAAAATGACATGAGCAATTTAATATATCTAACTTTCAGAAAGTAAACTAATATCAAACTACACACTCATACTTCAATCCCTCACCATCAGTCCAGCTGTGGCTTTCGGAGGTAACTGAAAATGACATGAGCAATTTAATATATCTAACTTGCGGAAAGTAAACTAATATCAAACTACACACTCATACTTCAATCCCTCACCATCAGTCCAGCTGTGGCTTTCGGAGGTAACTGAAAATGACATGAGCAGCTTAATATATCTAAATCTAACTACTGAAACAAATGTGCAAGACTGAAATAAACAAAGCAGTGCTGGAATTAAACAAAAATTAAATTAGCAGCAGAACAATATTGATTCCATGTCATTAGTAAAAAGATATGCAAATGTCCGGGCTGCCATGAAAAATTATGCTAAAAGCTATGATTTCAAAAAGCAATCTAAGTAAGGAAATATGACAAAACAGAATTGAAAGCAACTTATCTAGAAAACATGTAAAAGCCTCCTTTGATAGCAGGGGCCCTCTGCTACCAATTTGGTGAAGAACTTCAACGCCTTAAAGTTGTAATAAAAACAGCATCAAAGAACTGAATTTCTCTATTAAAAAGAACTCACAAATCTACATCCCATTCCATCTTGAACTTTGTTACAAAAGACTTCTCTACTACTTTTTCATTACTTCCTCATTACTTCTTCATTACCTATGATAGGAGAAAGCTTCTCCTATTTATACAAAATATGAGGAGACATCTCATTAATGGGAGTCCATGAATCTCTCCCTCCATCTCTAGAGTTACAATCAAAATAAGAAATGATAAGACACATGTCTTTCTAGAGTTTTAACACAACTTGAGGAATGAGACACATATCCTCTTAGAGTTTCAATACAACAAGGAAGTGAGACACATATCCTCTTGATCCCATAATCTTCTCCAACCAAATTAGAATTTGGCCTTACAGTGCCACATAAGGGTCTTCTAGAAGTATCCTTTTGACCTACACATGTCACAAAACTCATAACACATATGTAGATATATGAAACTATGTTAATTTTCTAGTTTCTAATCATAAACTCACTTTAAATACATAAAATAAATAACTTTGGAAAACAAGGATCCTAACCCATATATTTATGAAAATGGTTACTTGATGTAGGGTTTTAGGTCAAATGGCTATGAAATAAGAGCTAAATGGTTATGACATAATGGAAATATATATGAATATGGAGAACACTTTTGAGACTCAACATACCCCCAACTGAAGTTGTTGCATGTCCTCATGCAACTATTGCAATGATTCATTTGTCCATGAGTTGATCTTTTATGAGTTTTGACTCATATAGATTCATTCCAAACTTTTCTTCTTGATATTTTCCTTTTTGGCAAAGTATAATACATTTGATTGCAACATTTATTTTTTTTTGAATGGTTGGTTCTTGTGTGACAACCATTTTTTTTTTTTTGAAGCATTGGTTCTTGTGTAACAATACTTTATTTTCTTTGTTGTATCAAAGTTCATGAAAACATTTAGAATCAATTACTTCATCAATGAATTGATCATTTGCAAGGCATATAATCTTTTGGATCATGTTGCAACAATAGTTGGTTGAGAAGTATATGTGTATGGAAATGAAATGAAAATGTGTGATAGTGTATGACATGTGGATATGAAATGATGTCTCTTCCCCCCCCAACTAAAGATATGACAATGTGAAAAAGGGAGTGAGGAATTTTTCCAAAGTTACAATTTTAGCATTCTAATGAAGTACATGACTAAAAATTAGAAAACAACATACCTTCACTTACCTTAAATGTGGATGAGTTGTGTATGTGTGGTGGCTGCAAAATTCTGATCATATTCTTCTTCAAGTGGCTGAACAAAAGGAGTCATGGATAAAGAGATGAGATGACTTTTTATTGCTTCTACTAAAACTTGCTGAAATCTGCTCCAAAATGCTGAAAATAATAGTCTTCATGTCTTCAAAACTCATTGGCATAATTCCTACTATGTGAAAAGATGTTCTGATGTCGAACATAGTAGGAAATTGTTGACTTAGTGGCCATTAATGGATGCCACTAGTCAGCACGAGAACTCTCACCATTGATGACAATGAGAGTCAAGATGCCCAAACACATCTTGCTAGGTACGAATGATTTTTCCGATGTCGAGTCACCTAGAAGATCTGATGAACAAGGGAAATTAATGTATTCCCATTGTTTGTCATCATGAGAACTTGCCATTAAGGCATGCAAGCCTCAAGGTGTTTTTACAAAGAACTTAGACTCAAAGGACTATGGACTCAATAATTTGCATTGAAGCAGGGCTTATTTGCGGAATGAAAATGACAAGAAATGGAAGATGGAAATGGAAGATGGCAATGGAGAGCAGAAATGGAAAATGGGCAATAAGCATGTGAATGAGAAATGGCAATGGGCAATAAGCATGTGAATGAGCCTCTTGCTTTTATTTGTGGTTATGAATGGACAAAAAGAAATGGAAAGTGGATGTGAATGTAAATGGAAAATATGAAGTGAAATGAGGTGAATGGTTTATTATGAGGTATGGATGTGATGGAGACAATAGTATCTAGAAGTTTTTCAAGTGTTTGGATCTGATTTTGCATCAGCATATTTCCTCCTTTTTGTTGTTGATCATCCTCTTATGAAACAAATTGGTCTCTTAGAGAGACACCATTCTCTTACAGTCATTTGTCCTTCCTCCTGGAACCTGCAAAAAAAACTAATACTTCTTCTGCAATGGAATGTAAGATTATCAAAGGGAGAGAGGTGATCAATCTCTCTAGTTATGATATTTACACACAAAACTAAGAATTTGTATTAATGAAACAAGTTCTCAAAGGAAAAATCAAAAAAATTTATACCTGTTTTGGAATTAGTGCCTCAAGTTGAATGTAGCTTCTTTTCGGCAATTTATTTCATTATTTTCCATTTCAAACTCTAATGATGGATTTCTCATTGTATAGATCTTGTTGAGACCTTTCCAACGATACTTAAATCATCAAAATCTGATTTTGTATGAGAAAGTTAGGCTGATTTGAACAATGAGGTTTTTCAGCTGCGGAATTGGAGAACAGCTGCGGAATTGGACTTCAGCTGCGGAATTGGACTTCAGCTGCAGAATGTCGACGGTTTCTGTAGCTAAAAATCTTGAATAAAAATTTAGCCATTCATTCTTCATCATCAGTCCAAAATTAATCAATACCTTCAGAAAAACGAGCAAATAACTTATTCATTTCATTGATTCAAAATTATTGATTTTTTTTTTTTTAAATCCAAAATGTTTGGTGCGAGAATCTTCTACAATTGGGTTAGTCTGAGGATTTTAACAAAGTCGATGTTATTTCTTTGCAAACCACTTCCTGAGGCAACGTCATATCCTAAATAGATCGAGATTCTTGGGTGTTTTGCTTGCAAATGAAGCCTGTAAACCGGTATGGGTTTCCTAAGTGTCATCTGACGTTAGTTCAATGAAATTTTGAAGCACCAAACCCGCTTGACAGAGGATGAGTCACCCGTTTCTATGCAAAGATACTTGAAGTAGCGCAAGACCATTCAAATATTAACAAGAGAATTATTTTAAGGATTGAGACCCATAATAGAACAACGTATCAGAAGCTTTTCTCATGGAATTAGTCAGTAATTACATGTTACGGCTCTTGATTTCATTTATGTTATTGCCACGTATGAGTGGATTGAATGCCACGATAGAATTAGTATTCAACTTGGATTCTTCTTCCTGAAGATCAAGAAACCGAATTATGGTTGAAATTAAGCAAAGTGTCGTTCAAACTCTCCACTGTGCAAACAGAAAACCATTTTTCCTCACGCGGCAGACAAAAATGGCCTTCAAAGAACCGAGAAATTCTCCCAGACCGCCACGAATTTTGTAAAATGATTTCTGGGTTATCTAATTGACCACGTTGGCGAAAAAACCCATGTCTTGATTTTTCAAAATTCATCCTAAATCATTCAGAAAACGTATTTGAAAATGATGTGTCAATAACAGTTGCGTTTCTGGATGTGCTATAACAAAAATCGTTTTCTCAGAACGTGGTTCAAAATTGCGTTTCAAAATCGAGTGTTTATGCTGTTGCGGCATAATGGACACTATGGCTTTAGATGTTTCAATGTCTTATCAATGCACTTCTTACAGAACACGTGAACAGACGGTTATGATAGCCTCTGATGGTAGTGATAAATATACTGGACAGTCAAAGTCATCTCCAGCTTGCAAAACTGAAAGTAATTTCTTCAGCAAATTGGGATCCCCTGAATCATTTTCTAATTTAAAGACGACAACAATGACTCCTCATTAGATGGGCACAACGATGCATCATCACAGACGTAGAATTATCTGAAGGATAGAAGAATAATTATTTAGTACGGTGCTTGAATTAATGAAGTTTTGAATTACTTTTATGCCTTCTGTTTCCACGCTATTGTAGAGTTCACGCTCCTCGTGAGACAATTCTACCGGATGGCTCTGCACACATTTAGGTGATCAGTGCGACATAATTCCAAAGAGGTAAATGGCCATGAAGGGCAGTGTGTTGTTTATTTTTATTATTATTTTTTTTTAATTTGTTTTGTTAATAAAACAATATGTTATATTTATTTTTTTAATTAAAAATACACATATGTTTTACCAAAAAAAAATGTTTTATTGATTTTTTTTTTTTTTTTTTTTTTTAATTTTTTTTTTAAATGATTTGTTATTAAAATTATATATATATTTTCAAAATTTTTAAAAATATACATATATATCTTAGTAACAAAACAATTTAATTTTTTTGATTTTTTATTTTTATTTTTAATTTTCATTTTTTTTTAATTGATTTGTTTAATAAAATTATGTCTGTTATATTTTCAAAAATTTAAAAATACACATATATATTCATTAAACAAAACAATTTATTGAAATCAAAGTTTTTCATGAAAACAACTTTTCTTTTTTTTTTAAATTGTTGAATCAATTGAAATGATGAAGTTTTATTTTGTCTCCTTTTTTTTTTTCACATAACAATTCTTTTTCTGATCCTCCAGATCACACAAAGTGCAGGAGGAGAGCATACTCAAGAATTATTAATTTTCTTTTAGATGTAAGAAATAAGGCTACCTAGTTACACTTCCCCGGCAACGGCGCCAGAATGTTTGGTCAATTTAGTGTGTCCTAAATTGCTAACATAAATTATCAACCAGGGATTCGTAAGCTGATGAAGTGTGGCGCACTATATGTGCAAGATAACCTATCTCTTACTTTTTGTCATTTTTGGATTTTTATTGATCTTGGTTGGTTTCTTAATGTGAGATGGAAATTCTAAAAGACAAGTATGGTTATGAATATTCAAGGCAATGATGTCATTTATAATGATTTACCAAACTTCAAACTTCAAAAGGAATTTGAAACATACAATGACAAAACTTGAAAGGAAATGACAATGTGCTGCTAGCCTAATAAATCAAATAGTGAACTATTGAGCATGAAAACCAAATTATCCTTGCTGCTGTCTAAACACAAAAGAAACTATGCTTAAAGAAATCCAAGAATTGCAACAAAGTAAATCTAAATCAAATTACATCAACTTATATTATGATCCCTCGCCATTAGTCCAGCTATGGCTTTCGGAGGTAACCATAAACAACTTGAGCAATCTGATATCTAATTTGCAGAAAAAGAAACTAATATCAAACTACACACTCATACTTCAATCCCTCACCATCAGTCGAGCTGTGGCTTTCGGAGGTAACTGAAAATGACATGAGCAATTTAATATATCTAACTTGCAGAAAGTAAACTAATATCAAACTACACACTCATACTTCAATCCCTCACCATCAGTCCAGCTGTGGCTTTCGGAGGTAACTGAAAATGACATGAGCAATTTAATATATCTAAATTGCAGAAAGTAAGCTAATATCAAACTACACACTCATACTTCAATCCCTCACCATCAGTCCAGCTGTGGCTTTCGGAGGTAACTGAAAATGACATGAGCAATTTAATATATCTAAATCTAACTATTGAAACAAATGTGCAAGACTGAAATAAACAAAGCAGTGCTGGAATTAAACAAAAAGTAAATTAGCAGCAGAACAATATTGATTCCATGTCATTAGTCAAAAGATATGCAAATGCCCGGGTTGCCATGAAAAATTATGCTAAAAGCTATGATTTCAGAAAGCAATCTAAGTAAGGAAATATGACAAAACAGAATTGAAAGCAACTTATCTAGAAAACATGTAAAAGCCTCATTGGATAGCAGGGGCCCTCTGCTACCGATTTGGTGAAGTCCTTCAGCTCCTTAAAATTGTAATCAAAACACCATCAAAGAACTGAATTTCTCTATTAAAAAGAACTCACAAATCTACATCCCATTCCATCTTGAACTTAGTTACAAATCTACTTCTCTACTACTTTTCCATTACTTCCTCATTACTTTCTCATTACTTCCTCATTACTCATGATAGGAGAAAGCTTCTCCTATTTATACAAAATATGAGGAGTCATCTCATTAATGGGAGTCCATGAATCTCTCCCTCCATCTCTAGAGTTACAATCAAAATAGGAAATGATAAGACACATGTCTTTCTAGAGTTTCAACACAACTTAAGGAATGAGACACATATCCTCTTAGAGTTTCAATACAACAAGGAAGTGAGACACATATCCTCTTGATCCCATAATCTTCTCCAACCAAATTCGAATTTGGCTTTAGAGTGCCACATAAGGGTCTTCTAGAAGTATCATTTTGACCTACACATGTCACAAAACTCATAACACATATATAGATATATGAAACTATGTTAATTTTCTAGTTTCTAATCATAAATTCACTTAAAATACATAAAATAAATAACTCTGGAAAACAAGGATCCTAACCCATATATTTATGAAAATGGTTACTTGATGTAGGGTTTTAGGTCAAATGGCTATGAAATAAGAGCTAAATGGTTATGACATAATGGAAATATGTATGAATATGGAGAACACTTTTGAGACTTAACACCTTCACAACCTCACTTGATAATTTGCAGCCTTGCTTGATATTTTGCAGCCTCGCTTGATAGTTTGCAATGTAAACCTTTGAAAACAACAGTCACAGCTTTGGCTTAATGCAATAGCTCTCCAAAGCTCGATATCACACAAAGAAGGAATGAAAAATGAGAAATGACTGAATTAGGAAAGATTTTGAAGTTTTGATGTCTTCTCATGACACAATGATGACTCATACATACCTAAACGGATGATGATGACTTCAGACCTGACCATGTACCTTGGTTTTATCCCTCCATGACTCGAATGGTATCTAACTTACCCTTTCCCAATGATATTCTGACACCTAACAGCTAATCTGACAAGACAGATAGGAAATCGCGCTTTCATAGCTTATCTAGTGTAAATCTGGGTGTTTTCACTACGAAACTATCAGCAGTTTAATAGTGAAAATTGACATTTATCAGTGTATTTCGCTACGAAACTGTGGTTTCTTGGCTAAAATGAGATTTTCGGCACAAAAACTTTTGGAATTGAAATCTTTCAGAATATAATGAGTGATGTGAAATGAGGGGATTTGAAAATGAGTGGGTTTAGACCTTAGGGTAAACTTAAACAAGAAAAAATTAAATTTCCCTTGACCAAGTATATAAAAAATGAATCCCACAACCCTACTTTTGACACATGAACCTATTTAACTTTGTCAAATGATGCTTCATTTTTTTGAGGTGATAAAAAAACTCATAGCTCCTCATAACCCACACTAGAATGGGGTCGCAAAGATGAAGAACAAAACTATTGCGGGTGCATCACGAGTGATGTTTCATGATCAAGATCTACCAATGCATCTGTCGACGAAAGCACGCAATACAACGATACATGTGCAGAACCGTTGTCCCCATAGAGTACTCGGCAGGAGTACACCAAAAGAGGATTTCATTGGTAAGAAACCTGATGTTTCACCCTTTAAGATTTTTGGCTCATATGTTTATGTGGATGTGACCAAGGACGCCAGGAAGAAGCTAGAACCAACAACCGAGGTTGGGATTTTTGTGGGGTACACTGAAACACCCCATAATTATCGTGTGTATTTTCCAAACAACAGAATTATTGTTGTGCGACGGGATATCAAATTTGATGAGGATAAATCCATGTTGTTATACCTTGAGAGGGAGTTGGACTTTCATGTAGAGGAGGAACTGTTGGTTCCCAAGGATGAGTCTCAAGATGTGGATCAGCCACATGAGGAGGTTCATGGAGTGGAGGAAAACACTCATGTAGAGCCATCCATCATAAATTTCAGAAGGCACACCATGGAAGCTGATAGATTGAGGCTTGATGCTACACAGAATGTAGGAGCCCCTACTTCACAGTGCAGACAGAGATAGTCTCCTAACCGATTTACTTGATACATGGCTCTTATGAGAAAATATATTGTGACTGAACCATCTTCCTTTCAGTAAGTAGTGCAACAACCAACTTGGGTTGATGCAATGGTGGAGAAGTATGACTACATTGTCAAGAACAGTGCATGGGAGATAGTCCCAAGACCGATCGACAAATTAGTGGTTGGATCGAGATGGATCTACAAGGTACATCAAGCTGCTAATGGGAGTGTGGAGAAATACAAGGCCAAATTTGTGGCCCAAGGATTTTCACAAATGGAGGGGATAGATTATGATGAGACTTTTTCACCTGTTGCAAGGCACTCTTCCATAAGATCCATCCTTGCACTCTCAGCGCAGATGGGCTGGCACATTCATCAGATGGATGTGAAAAAATTGTTTCTTAATGGGATCATTGAGGAAGAGGTGTACATAGAGCAGCCTAAAGGTTTCGATATCTTCAATAGTGAGTCGCATGTGTGCCAACTCAAAAGAGTGTTGTATGGGTTGAAGCAAGCACCCCCGTGCTTGGTACACTTGAATAGACAACTATTTCATCAGACTGGGCTTCACCAAAAGTGAAGCAGACGCAAACCTATACCAAATTGTGGTTGAGGGTAAGCTATTGATCATTGTTCTTTATGTTGATGATCTAATTTTGACTGTTGATGAGCAACTGATACACTCATGCAAGGAGGATCTTGCAAGGGAGTTCGAAATGAAGGACATGGGACTCCTTCATTATTTCCTTGGATTGGAAATATGGCAGCGGGATGGTGAGCTTTTTGTGTCTCAAGGAAATTATGCAAAGGAGATACTCGGTAAGTTTAACATGGAGAGCTACAAACCCATGGATACTCCTCTTCCAAGAAATTGGAGGAAAGAGGATGCTATTTTTGGAGAGGTAGTGGATGCTATTGTCTACTAACAATTAGTGGGTTCGCTAATGTATCTAGTAAACATGAGATTGGGCATTTTCTACATAGTTAACGAGCTGATTCAATATATGGTTAAGCCTACCAATATCTTTTGGAAGGTGGGGAAGCATGTCCTGAGATACCTGAGGGGCACATCAGAGTATGGTCTATGGTACAGATGAACAGATGGAGTGAAGTTGCTTGGCTTCACAGATGCAGATTGGGCTGGCAGTCCATCAGACAGAAAGAGAACATCAGGAGGGATATTTAGCATTGGATCGACAGTAGTTTCCTAGTACAGCAGGAATCAACGATCCATGGCACACATTTCAGTGGAAGCGGAATACATGGCAGCAAGTCAAGCTGCATGTGAGGCTATCTGGATGAGAAAGATCTTGGTTGGCTTTTTTGGTTCTCAGATGGATGCAACAGTGATTAATTTTGATAATCATAGTTGCATTAAACTCTCAATTAATCATGTGTTTCATGATATGTCCAAGCATATAGATAATCTGGTACCATCATCTCAGAGATTGTGTGCAAAGAAAGATCATGTTGCTACAGTAAATTCCCACGGAAGATCAGGATGCAGATATTTTGACGAAGGCACTCATTAGGAGCAAATTCAAATACCATAGAGACATGATCGAGGTGAAGGATAATCCCTTTCTTGTAGAGAGTGAGTGTTGAGATTCAACAAGAATATTCAGCACCCACGCATAGTGCATTAAGCACCTAGACTAGGGTGGGGCCCACAATGTTATTTTTGGATGCATGTCTATTTTGGTTATCCCTTAATTAAGATGGAAATTAAACTATAATCTATTCTCAATGTGGACTTGAATGAGTTAACTGAAAGTGATAAATTCAGTTAGATAGTGGATTCCGAGTTAGAGGTAGTTAGTGAGGCATGTAGAGTAATTCTAGTTGTAACAGAGTTCAAAGTGCAGTGGTGCATTAGTTAATGCAAGTTGTAAATATTTTAACTTTGTTAAGTGATTTAAACTCAGTTTTGCTGGTTGTAACTAAAGATACACTAGTGAGAGACTCAATGAATTAAATATTAATTAATTCACAATCAGTGATCTCACATCCAACTGAGGATTTACTATTATTAGCTGCATGCATGTCAGATCTAGTGGAGACCCAGTTGAGTTCTAGGTGAAAGGGAAGTTGACTATCAGTTATAGGATTATTGGCTTGAACACATGCAGTCAAACACCCATTGGAGTGCCCATTATACTTGCACAGTTAAGGCAGGCGATAATTCCTATCTTTTAGGGATATTTACCATCAGGGATTGCGCAAACAAGGCAGGTTGTCTAGAGTTTGATAATTGGCTATGTGTTGGTCAATTTTGCATATGACAAAGTGAGACAATTAGCTGAGTACTAGAGGGCTCTTGTGAGAAGGGTTTTGTATGTAATTTTTTCATGATCCATGCTTAATATATAATAGAATATAGTGGGGTTTTTAGCTATAATATTTCCCCGGGAAATTATATGTGTTGTGTGTGATTGATCTTTCTTCATGTTCATGTGATTAGCAATTGTGTTTTTAATTCCGCAAAATATTTGTAGAAGTGATTCAGTATTTAACTATAGTACATTGTTAGATCGGGTGAATCCAAGATATACATGCATGTTGTATAATTTCTACACTCCTCATGTCAAAATCAACACATTCCTTACAAAAGACGGGTCTAGAGGGCGGTGTACCTTGGTTCCAGCTTCCATTCTTGTTCGGTGCCTTGGATCAGGAAAAGGGGCTCATCATTTCCCTTTGACTTGGTTGTTTCTCATTTGTTCGACCTCAACTCTTTATTTGCATGATCGAGATTCGTACACTTGATGGTCCGGTGATCCAGTATATTGTACCAGTGATTCCCATGTGTGTGTGAGATGTTTCAGACCTCATGAGGGGGTGGCCCTTCAGGTAGACCCCACATGCCTGGATGACCTCAGATATGCTACAACCTCAGGTACAACTCCACAGATTTTATGGGTTCAGTTTCAGTCACTTGCAGCAACCATGGCATGCATATCTCATTTAGATGATCCATTCATATTTTCAGAGCCCTTTCCTATTTAGAAAGGCTTCTTTAGTTGTTAATATGTCTCATGTACTTAGATATTATTATATTTAGTCCTAACTCATGTTTTTTCAAGCGCAATATGTATGTTGGATCCATTATATTTTTGTTTGACCCATTTTATGCCAGCATGTCATGTACCATTTATCATGTACTTTATTGCTCAATTTCATTTTGTTGGGCACACCGTTATTCTTTGTACTTTTTCATCTCAAGGGGCATAAGTATGCCTCCCCCTCCTCACTGAGAACATGTACCCAAAAATTAAAGGAGACTTATATCATTTGTAGGTCTCGCCCCCTCAGTCATTGTCCTCTATCGCTTCACTTCGTCTATGTCTCTCTCTCTCTATCTGACTCCCCTTCGGTGTCTAGTGATTGTGTTCTTACAACGTACTTCGATCATACGATTAGCTCCTAATGCTCGCACATTGGGGGGAAATCCGTTATCACCAAAATTTCGCCATCTAACTATTTACAATTAGATGGATCAAGGTACACCATGTAAGACCAATTTTACCATAGTAAAATTGCTTTCACTATACGAAATAATTTAATAAACCATATTTTATTAAGCTACTTATGGTTTAAACAAGAAACCCCATGAGGAATAAGTAAATAAACCCTTACTTATTTGATTTTCCTCTAGGAATAATTAGTTTAACCGTTGTTTAAATAATACTTCTGGTCATATTTAACCCAATTATGAGAAATAATTAGATAAATCATTATTTTTCTTATTTTTCTCTAGGAATAATTAATTAAATAATTATTTAGTTATTATTCCTTGTTAAAATTAACTAAATCACCTAGAAATAATTAAACAAATCATTATTTATTAATTATTCCTTAACCACATTCTTGAAATGATAAATAAATCATTTATTTGTTTATTATTTCTAAATAAAGGTATTTAACCAATTTAAATATATTTTCCCTCCAACAAAATATAATAAAATATTCCAAGAAGTTAAATCTAGATCTTGGTTAATAATATTTTATTATTCACAATTATCAAGGATAACTCAATATTTTGTTATAAATAGGAGGGTTTTCCATTCATTCTTCACTTTGATCACTTTCATTGTCACGCTTTGATCATTCTCATTGCTGCTACTATTTTCTTTTTCTTCTTGAGCTCCCATAGCGTTCAACGCATTCTAGGTTTTCTGCACCATTGAGAGAGAGAAACTTCTGGAACTAAATCGTTGAGGACAACCAAGAACCCATCCCATTGAGGGGGACTGGTAACACTTTTATTTGTTCCCTTCACCGGGTGTTATAATATATTGAAAATTCTTTAAACCTTGTCTTGTATGTTGGATGCATGGAGTAATTACTATTTCTTTTCACTGTTTAACTGCTTTTACTGCATAGATCTAGTTTTTTGCAGCATTTGTTCTAACTATCGATTGCAGATCTAAAGAATTTAAGCAGTCATTTCGATTGATAGGGTTGTTTTTCACACACAACTAAAGTGATCTCTTTTCGTACACTTGTGTTAAGAATTTATGATAAAAATGATTATTTTAATAGAATTAGAAATAGGAATATTTCTATATAGAGATGTGAAATATATACAAACTGTAAATAGATCCATCTTAACCATATAATTAGGAACACAAATTTTCTGGACTTAGATTCTACTCAAATTGATGACTAGTTTGTTGCAGGCCTAGCTTGGGTGCTTTGATGGATTTTCAACCAGTTACTACATATCATACTTCTCTCTATGATTTTCTTGACCTCTTGGTTCCTTATCTCCTTGCACTCTCCCTTTCCTCGGAATGTTAAACCTAGTTTTCATGACAATGATTGAAGATATAGTGGACTACATGGAGGACCCACTCGCAGATATCTAGATATGGTCCTGCATAAGGTTCACCTCCCTATAAGTATAACCAACTATAGACCCTCATGAGTTGTCTCACCTAAATGTACAACTCCATTTTTGCTAATGATATCCTTACCTCCTATCATGGGCCACCTACCCTTGTCAGTTTTGTACGTAAAACCTCATGTTTTCAACACCCCCTTCAAGGTTTGGTCCACTCCCTAAGTCTCCTATATTAAGTTGACCCTTGGAAATTCATGCCTTCTTGTCCCAGGAGGTCCTCACTCCACTTGTAGACTACTGGATATCCTAAGGGTTCTCTCACCTCCATCCTTATTGTCAGCATACTGCATTGTTCCCCCCTTGTCTCCCTCACTAACCAGGTTCCTTAATCATTCCACAACTCTCAATTTGCATTGCAGTTGTGACCTAGTTCCATATTAGCTCCTTCCCCCAGTTCCACCTAACAAAATGCAGCCTAAACTAAATAAAAAATGCATTAAAAAATAGGTGGATGAGCCCTATCTTATGATTGGGAGGAACACCCATTTAAATGAAAATTATTTGATGAAGGATATGGACATTGTTGGAAGATTATTGAGTAAAATAATGTGCATGGTGGCTCTCCAAACTTGGACAATAGAATTTTTTTCCAACACACTACGCTACATTCCTCACTGTCTGATATTGGACAAAGGTTGAATGGGATTGATAACAAACTCAAGGAATATGTTCAAATACTCCTTCACACAAACTAGAAATAACTCTCATAATCCCTATTCACCAAGAAATGGTCTCTGGATTTCAACGCCTAGTCATAGAAGCTTGATATCATCCTGATTTGGGTGCATCTCCTAAGACTTCCACTCATATTATAGTTTGGAGATGTGCTTAAGGAAATTGGAAACATCCTTGGTTTCTATTACAAGGTGGAACTCTCCTACAAAAAGACTCAGTCTATGGAGTTGGCTTAGTTACTTGTTGGCTTAAACCTATCCTCGAGTCTCCCATATTCCATAACTATCAAAGTTGGTCAACTATCGCACCAAGATCTGAACTACAAATACATTTTTTTTAAATGTGGACGATGCTATGCATACGAACAATTCGAAAAGTATTGTATCCTCTAAAATCCTAAGCATAAGTGAGTTCACAAATCTTATTTTAAGGAGAACACATCTCTAGCATCAAGGGACAATGCACAAATAAAGGATAAATATCCTCCAGTATAAACGAAACTCATGTAGAAGGTGGTGGAACCCTTAGTGGTTGATCAGAGTCTAGTGTTTATTTCTTCTCTGACTTCATCTTTGTATCCTATCTTCAAATATTTAGAGAGCCCCCGCCACTCATGTACACATATTGTTCCTCCATTTTCTCATTTTAGTTCCTACCCCCAAATTTGTTTCGTCCACCTGTGGTTCTTTATTCTCCTTCCCTCTCTCGTAGAGACCCTCTGGCCTCCCTATAGGTTCTCTCCCTTCCCATTTCCTCACTGATATTACCTTTCAACCCCCCTTATAGCTCCTTTCCCCCTTCCTTTTCTCTACATTCACTTTCTTTCCAATTGGAGCCATAGGTTAAAATCTCTAACTCAATTCCCTCTCCCCCTCGTTATAACCTTCAATCTCGATCATCTGCTCCTTTCCCTCCCTCTCCTGGTGCCACCTGACCATTTTGTTTCTAAGAAAGGGGGAGATTTAGGTTATTTTGAGGACAAAGTAAAAAAGTATTTTCTTTGTGGTCACAAATCCATTCCTTCATTAAACTAAAATATAAAAAACAATAAATCTGGTTTGAAAAACAAAAATCCATGTTTGGATCCCTTATAGAAAATTCCCCTTCGAGGGTTTCAGAATGAAAAATATCTCTATGAATTTTAAGGACCAACCAACCCCTAAAAAAAATGAACATTAAAAGGAGCATCAGGGTTCACTATCTTAATATAATATTCCTCCAAGATATATTGTTAGATGGAGAAAAAAACTATCACATAGTTAAGTAAAAGTCTCACAACCAAGAGTTTCATATCACTTGATGCCTTTGGTGGATCTAGATGAATTTTAATTCGATGGAGAGATTTATGTTTCCAGTGCTTGAATGCTTAGTCCATATGCTCAGGATTAGCTCTGGAATTATGATCCCTTGATCTTGATTTCTCCATTATTGTGATAAATATATATGGCCCTTACTCAGAAAGGAGTGAATTTTGGCATTTTATTCTTAAGAACTTAATATTTTCTTTAGGGAAAATAATAGCAGGGGGGCTCTTAATTTCTCTCTAGGAGCCTTAGAGATATGTGGTCTCACTACCCTCCCTAATCACCCATTTAAATTTTTGACTGAGTATTTGGAGTAAGTGAAACTATCCTATATACTTCCTCCAAAGCTAGTTCCAAAATGGAACAACAATATATATTTTCAGTCTCATATTACAAAAAAATTATATCATTTCTTGATATCATATAATCTTTTGGAATTAGGTCCTAGACTTTGACAATGGGTTTTAGTAGGAGGGGACTCAAACTAGCAACCTATCACCTTGGAATTAGATCACACATCTCAAAATCCCATAATTCCTTTCAAATTAAATACAAATTGGCTTGAGGATTATTCTCTTCTAGAAGAGGATAAAAAAAGTCTTGTAACCCCTACAATCCCAATATGGGGGATACCCCCCATTAAAATTTTGTCAAAACTTAAGGACCAGAAAAAAATCATCTCCTCTTTGGGGATAAAATCAAAGGAAGCCATGAATAAAAACCTTTCAAAATTAGAAAATTTGCTGAACTCTTATTACAATAACAATGACCCTACCTCCCTATCAAAATAAAGTAAAATGTTGATAAAAAACATTGAGGATAAAAGGAAAAGTGTCCTTTTGGACAAAGTGAAAGAATGGAGGATTAAAAGGAGAGCCTTGTGACTATTATTTTGGGAATAAAACACAAATTACTTCCATAGAATTTCTAACCATAGGAGAGAAATCAATCGTATATGGGATATTAAAATAAATGATAAATATTAGGCCACATCTTTTGAAGACATTGCAGCTGAGGGATGGAATTACTTCAAAGGGATTTTCCGTCACAGTCACAGAGTGACCAATAACGATAGAATATTTTATTGTGAGAGTATGATTTATCATATTTAAACATAATGAAAAATATCAAACTTGATAATAGACATTTAAAATGCTATGAATAGAAATAAACAACTATAGATAAACTAAAAGAACACAACGAGATTAATAACGGAGTTCACCCAAATTGGGCTATGTATTTGGGTCCACTTATAATGGAGTGGCCTCTTCAATTATGATGAAAAATGACTCAAATTACATCAAGTCCCCAATCTCTAAATATGGCTTTCTATTCTGTAGCTATACAAAGCCTCAAAGAACTCCTTGCAAAAGTCTCTCCTTTATCTGATCTCCAAAAGGGTATGAAAATGGTGTATTACCACAAAACACAAAGATATAACATGACACAAAATTAAGGAGCTTGACTTTGTTTTCACAACCACACAATTGTATATTGACCCAAAATTTAACCTTTGTCATAAACCTCTCCCTCTTTTTGTTCTTCAAAATGGGATTAATATTTATTTCTGTATCACAAACACTATAAACTTGGCCTTCAAAATGCAGAAGTTTAGCCTTTATACAAAACCACATTATGTGTTGCGATGGAATTATTTTGGTATAAATAACAATGGGGTCCGCAGTGCCAAGGCTGAGCTCGCAGATGTTACAACCCCGTTCGTTGGAATATTTATATAAATATCACTTTAGTTATAACAGAAACTCATGGTGTATTATTTTTATAACCAAATAAAAAAACGTTATGCAAAATATAATCCTTGACCCATGTGCATGTGGTAATGATTGTCATTTTAAGCCTTCGAGATATGACGTGGCACTCATGGAGTCTATTCGTTATCGGGGAGATGCAGGGTAAAACCTGTGGTGGAACCCCCCTTTTCTCATAACCAACCACAACTTATATATAGTGTTTCATTAATATAATAATCCATGGCCCAATGGTTGGGCCATTGGCCTTCGTCTGTCGAGGTTGGGTGTTCAAGCCCCACCAGTCTAACCTTCCAATAAAATTCGACAATGATACTTTCTCGGTCGTTTTCAAGGTGCCACATGGCACCTTGTCCATCTTGTGCTAGTTATTTAGTGCAAACTTAAAATTTCCATAACCTTCCAATAAAATTTTACAACGATACTTTCTCGGTCGTTTTCGAGGTGCCACATGGCACCTTTTCCATCTTGCAAACTTAAAATTTCCATAAATTTTGCATATAAAATTTGTTCGATGTGATTCAAGTTGCATTGGAATTGTATCGTTGAGTTCTTTGACATGCCCCTACTTCCGTCAATTTCTGGACCACCAAAAGTTAACTTGCTCGACAAATAGGTGAGGTTATTTCTTCCTCACTTTCTCTATCTTGATCCACCATCCTATTAAGGCCCAATCAAAGATGTTTTTCATTTCCTCGACGTGAAGTCCTCATATTCCTGTCCAAAATGAGGTCTTCCTACAACTCATTTAGATACCGAGGAGAAAAAACATCATTGGAAGGAGCTTGAATACTCTCACCCTAATCTATGATCATGGGAGGATCATATAGTTTCAAAGTTATCCACATTCACAGTTGAATACATCTGCATGTACGATGGTAAATCTAAGCAGAAGGCATTAGTTAAAATATTCTCCAAAATAATAAATGGGCCATACCAGATTGGATTAAGCTTGTTACCTTCCCTTGTTAACCTATCTTTTCTAGTATGTATCCAAACTCAATCATCAACTTGGAAGTGATGATACTTCCTATGTTTATCATGCCTAGCCTTATACTGGGTTTGAATCTTCTCCACTATGGGCCTGCACTACTTGATGCACCATCTGGATCTTCTGAATGAATTTTTAGGCTTTATCTTCATCTCTTTCATCATCAAAATAAATATCTCTACCAAAAATCAAATCCAATGGAGACTTTGGTAGGTATCCAAAACAAGTTTCAAATGGAGAGATCTATGTAAATGAATGCAATGCTCAATTAAATCCACTTGCATCAGTCTCTATCTCAAAATTTCGTTTCAAGTATGGAAATGCTAACACCAGTGTTATGCTGATATTTTTTTTCAATGTATTAAAGGATTTGTACTGCTAAATACCTCTCCACTAAAAGACTTGTCTAACATGCTTGACATGCTCATCCCATGTTTTTCTAAATACCAAAATATCATCTAAGTAGACAATCACAAAGTCATCAATGAATGGTCAAAAAATGTTGCTCATCACATGCATAAAAGTTATAGAGGTATTGCAAAGACCAAAAGGAATCACTAACCATTCAAATAAACCCTGATTTGTTTTGAAAGTGGTTTTCCAAACAATATCTTCTGCAATCTCAATATGATGATAACCACTTCACAAGTCTATCTTAGTGAAGAACTGCATCTTTTAATTGATCTAACAAATCATCAATACTAGGAAGTTTTGAGATTTTGGGGTAGCATCGGATGTGCTCTAGTGCCCAATTTTTTTGGAGGAGCTAGAGTACATGAGATCTCCAAGACCCAGAAAGTGTTTGAATAAATTCCATCAAGTTTAAGAGATATTCAAATAATTTTTACTTTTAATTAAGGAACCTAAGTTTAACTTACGAAAATTAAAAGACTAAAGTGAATTAAATTAAACATGTGATGATAATGACTTAAGTGACACGGATCAAGTAGCTTACAATCTTAGTCATTGATTAGATACTAAATCACAGTCGTTGGTTTCCCAACGAGAAAATTATAAGATAAGGGCTTGGGGTTAGTTGGAGAACACACACATTGGCAAAGCACTGAAGCTAAGCTGAAATTATAGGGCGTGGTTTGCTAAGAATTTTAGGAGGAGTTTACAGTGCAACGAGGGGAAGTATTGGCAAGGGGATGATCTGATCCTAGACTAAGTACAATAGTGGAAGAGAGGCAGCATACTGAGTAGTGCAGAGGCAACCCAGAGCCACGCAATCCAGTAGAGGCCACGCAGAGGCAGCACAAAGGCAGCAAGGGTAGCAAAATCCCTTTAGGGGTGACGTGGGACCTTCCAAAGAAGTGCAGAGGTTGACGCAGAGGGCTGAGGAGTAGCGATGGGGTTTCCAATGGGACGGAAAGGAATCGAGTTCTATAAACCCCATTTGAGGGTGTGAATCAACCATGTTTTATGTCTCCGAGAGAAATAGGTATAGTTGTTGTGATTTCTTTGTAGAGTAAACCATGTCTGGTGACCAAAAATTTTTGTATTCAGAATCTGCTTAATAGTAAAACCCTCTAGATCTCATTGCATCGGTTTTCCCACATCAGGTTTTTCCAGGTACATTTGTCCGAAAAATCTATGTCACTTTGTCATATGAGCGTGCTATTCAGTAAATGATCTGTATGTGTAGGATGTTATTTGTATTTACTTCGTGGTTATTCTGAATATTCATATTAATAACTTGTGTATTTAATCAAGTAGGAGAATTAATTTGAGAATTAACAGAAGGATTTATTAGATTAATAAATTTTCACATGGTATCAGAGTGATTGCAGATCAAGCTGGATCTCCAACAAATCCGCTGAAGAAATTTGTGCTGCAGAGAGCAGCTGAAGCAACATAGATCTGGAAAGGGTAGTCTAGCATCAGGAGGACTCAGACCTAGTAGAGGATATGTAGGGGCTGACGCAGTCCCAACTGGGTGATGCAGAGACAACGTAGTGCCTTCTAGAGGGACACAAGAACAGCCTCTGCGCTGAGCCAATCTGCTCGCACAGAGGCCAACCAAAGGGATGTGGTCCAGTTTTTGAGTTGTTGTGTAGTGTTGTAGTGGTCTGGAATCAGAGCTTCAGATCTTCAATAGTTGTTGGTGTGGTGGATATTATTTCGGTGCAGAATCGTGCCTAGCTAAGTTGACAAAGAGTGGGAGGAGAACAATTGCTCAACAAATTTTTTCCAAAGAAATCTGAGGATCAATTGTAGGGTGATCGAAGAGAGTTGATTTGTTGGATTTGGCAGATTTCCAAGGGATTAAATTAGTTATCAGAGGGATCATAGGGTGCCTTTCTTGCCAAGGACCCTAGATCTGAGTTTCTGTTGAGGGTAGCAACAAAAGCAGGGAGAGGAGGATATGTTCCGACAGATTATTTCTGAATAGATGGCACCACACAAACTACGTGATCAGGATAGGTTGGATGGTCTGTCCAAACTTTCTATCTAAAAGGCTAGAATCCTGACAGTCATGGAGGCATACATTATATGGGAGCATGTAGAGAGTGTCTTGGCTACACCGACCGATGTTGCTCTTCTCGTGAATCGTAATGAAGCAGCGGCACATGCCAAGCACTTCATCATGGACGAGGTTAAGGATCACGTGGTACCACACATAGCCGAGAAGAAGACGAATAATGAGATGTGGAAGATTTAACCACAGTGTATAAAGGGAAATCTGTCCAGAAAAAGATTCTTCTGGAGAACCAGATGAGGTTGTTTATGATGACTAAGGGAGAGGAAATCGATGTAATATTCCTAAATTAGCATGTAGCTAATTGGAATATTATTTTTTCTCTTGACATGTAGTTAGAGGAATAAATGGGTAGGGAGGCCCATAAATATTTTTAGTAGGCATAAAATCCCTCTTAATGTGAAAAGGGATCATATTCATAGTTGGACAAAGCACCCTCATGTGTGAACAGGGGCTAATGCATGTGGACAAGTTCAAGTTTGACCAAGTCAACAGAGCTGGATGGAGGGAGTGAATCATCAATAGAGACCGCCAGTATGAATGTGGATTAGTTTAGATAGTTTTATAAAAAAGATGGATTGAGTACCCTTAGGTGTGAAAAGGGGTTGGAGCAAGTTGAATAGGTCAACTTTGACCAAATCAAACAACGTTGTTATGGAGGATTGGCTTTAATGATGGGACAGTGTAGTTTTGGAGGGAGATTGATTGTGTGATGATGGAAACCATAATGAGTGGGACCCAAGGTGAGAAGGATCACATTGTTTATAAGGAAGAGGATGGTAGCCATATGGGGTTATCTTATGACTATTATTTTGATATGTTTGTTTATAATTTTTCTCTCTTCAACTATTTAGCTAAGATTGTTGGTGCTGTTTAGCACAGGGTGTTCCCAGTCGAAAATCCCACCGCTTCCATTTTCATAGCTCTTGGGAGAGTCTTGATCTATCATTCCACATATCTGGCATTCTGTCTAAGCTTCATTATTCAGCTACAGTGCAATTTCTACAGAATATTGTGTTGTGTTTCAGGGTGTACTTGCAGTGGAGGGTTGATAAACCCACTTTCTGAGCTAGTTTTTCATAGGAGGAAAGTTTCCTTCTCTTGGGAGATCATTTTGGAAGGTTCTTGGTAACATTTCAGATATTTGGCACTAGGCCAACTTATCCCCATCATTTACAGTGCAGTTTCAGCTGGGAATTGTGTTATTTTGGACGGTAGCTTCAAGGAAGGATCTAGTGGCTCTTTTAGAGTGTTTTCCTGTGGTTGAAGGGTTCAGCCTTTCATTGGAGGAGGCCTTTGAGGAGATCTACATCATATATATATTATTTCAGTCTTCTATTCTCATTAGCTTTAGTTTGCAGTGACTCTTCAGTCCTAGGGCTGTAGATCCCCATTTGTATTTGGGTGTATTTTTGGAAACCCTTCCCGAGTTCTCTTGGACTTGCATAAAAGAGACTAGATCTCAGTTTTGAGCATTATTGATTAATATATTAGCAGATCTATTTGTCTCTATAATTCTGGAGTATAAACCCTCATTAGGCTGCACTGTCACTTGTTGCAGTATTTTTGTGTTGCAGTAGTTTTGAGGTTGCATTGTTTTGGGCTATTCTGGGTGGGGGAGACTTGTTTAACTCATCTATCTTGATTTTTTTCTGATCTCCTTTTGTATTTGGTTACTCTAATGTATAAACCATTAGATCCATGGGCTGTTATGAGTTATTATATCACATATTTCTGTAAAATGCATTTTTTTTCATATATTGTTGATTTCCCCATTTGGGAATACTACAATCGATCCTTTCCTCTTCAGGTTGTAGCTGATTCAGGATCAGTTGAATGCCATGGGGGCCAAGGTGGAGGATGATTTCATGGTGACGACTACTCTAAATGCAGTCACAAAGGATTGGGAAATGTTTTTCCAAATCGTCTTGGTCAGATAGGACCTTCCAAACTGGGACGATATGTGATCTATCCTTCGACAAGAGGAAATATGTTGAATTACTAAGAGACAAGCCAGCACCGGATAAATCAAAGTGAAGAAGGAGGAAGAAGAAGATGAAACCTTATCATCTAAGAAGTAGCAAGGGAAATATAAGTGTGATCTATCTAAGATAAAAAAAATTCCAATGTGGTGAACTTGGACACTTCGCCAACAACTGTCCTCTAAGGAAGAAGGACAAGGAAGGTTCTAGTTCCAACGTTGCGGCAGCTAAAGAAGATGATGGATTCAATGATGACGTAGCCATGAGCGCTTATGTACCTCAAGAAAAGATTTGGGGCAACATTGATGTGTAGAGCAGCTACAAAGTGGTGGCGGAATCCTTCAATAGCCCAACCCTTGGATCACATCCGTGATACAGGATCCTTAAGACAATCGAAGGAATGACTGCAACAGTGGGTGAAGAGGATCATAGATGGAGCATAGGCAGAGCTAGACATTATAGAGGGAGTAATGTAGTATAGAGGTAGAAACAACGTAGAGGCAGTAGCGTAGAGGGGTTAATGGGACTTCAACAGCGCAAAGGAGGCATTCTTACGTAGTGCTGTGTTGTAGCATCGCAGTGGCTTCAGGAGGATAGCGCAGAGTAGCAGCCTAAGGAGCTTCAGTGATGAGATGCAGCCCGACTAACTTTTCTGTCATTGCATGGGTCTTTCAGGTGCTTACTTCTCAACAACTGAGCTGCAGTTCAACAATGAGTAGTGGCAGTGTATGGGTAGCACGATGCAACAATTTGAGAGGGAGATGAAATATGGATGTAGAAGTGAGGTGGAAGAGTCCTGGGTAGTAGTAAAAAGAGAACATCAGTGCAGTGATGAAGGGAAGTAGTCCAAGCATCAGCGCGGAGACCAATGCCAGAGATCCGAGCAGTACTTTGGGGTGAAGTGTATTGCTAGATTTCATTCCTCGCTAAGAGGGAGTTTTGAGATTTTGGGGTAGCATTGGATGTTCTCTAACTCCAAAATTTTGCGGAGGAGCTGGAGTACATGAGATCTCCAAGACTTAGAAATCATTTGAATAAATTCCATCATGTTTAAGAGATATTCAAATAATTAATATTTTTAATTAAGGACCCTAAGTTTAACTTAGGAAAATTAAAAGATTAAAGTGAATTAAATTAAACATGTGATGAGAATGACTTAAGTGACACAGATCAAGAAGCTTCTAATCTTAGCCATTTATTAGAGATTAGATCACGGTCATTGGTTTCCCAAC
This sequence comes from Pinus albicaulis, assembly GCA_034641835.2. NCBI lineage: Eukaryota > Viridiplantae > Streptophyta > Pinopsida > Pinales > Pinaceae > Pinus > Pinus albicaulis. Next base: position 947,750,438 of record CM076582.1, read on the forward strand.
GAGAAAATTATAAGAGAATGGCTTGGGGTTAGTTGCAGAACACACACACTGGTGGAGCACTCAAGCTAAGCTAAAATTTTAGGGCATGGTTTGCTAAGAATTTCAGGATGATTTTGCAGTGCAGCGAGGGGAAGTATCAGCAAGGGGATGATATGATCCCAGGCCAAGAGTACAACAGTGGCAGAGAGGTAGCATACCGAGCAATGCAGAGGCAACCTAGAGCCACGCAGTCTAGCAAACACCAAGCAGAGGCAGCAGGAGCTACGCAAGGCTGACGCAGACCCATTCAGGTCAGTGCAAGGGTACAGTAATCCCTTCAAGGGTGACATAGGCCCTTCCAGAGCAGTGCAAATGCTGACACGGGCTAGGAAGGCTGATGCAGAGGGATGAGGAGCAAAGCTGGGGTTTTCGGTGGGCCAGAAAGGGCTCGAGTTCTGTCAATCCCATTTAAGGGTGTGAATCAACCATATTTTCTGTCTCTGAGAGAAAAAGGTATAGTTGTTGTGATTTATCTGTAGGAAAAACCATGTTTGGTGCCTAGAAATTGTTGTATTCAGAATCTACTTAATAATAAAACCCTCCAGAGCTAGTTGCACTAGTTTTCTCGCATTTGGTTTTTCCAGGGACATTTGTCCGAAAAATTTGTGTGTCACTTTTTCATATGAGCATGATATTCAGTAAATGACCTATATGTGTATGTTGTTATTTGCATTTACTTCACTGTTATTCTGAATATTCATATTAATAACTTGTGTATTTAATAAAGTAGGAGAAGTAAATCGAGAATTAACAGTAGGATTTCTTAGATAAAGAAATTTTCACAGGAAGAGGTTATTGATTCTTTACAGTGATCTTATTTAGCGCACGAAATTCAACTCACATTCTCCATGTACCATCCTTATTTGGTACCAAGACAATAGGATATCCACATGGAGAGGAACTAAAACTGATGACTTCATTTTCAATCAATTCTTGAACTTGCTTCTAGGTATCTGCATTCTCAATCACAGACATCTTGTACATATAAACATTAGGTATAGGGGCACTTTCTTGCAGCTTAATCTCATGTTGTATTCCCCTCTTAGGATGAAATCCTTCAGGTTCTTAAAAAATCTCATCATATTTAAAAATGAGTTTAACTAATTCATCCTTATGAGAAGTATCATAACCCTTAAAAGCACTAGATTGTTCGACAAAATTTTCTTTCACAACTATAAGTACAAAGTTGTTACTAGAATTTATGAGCCTCTTCATTTACCCTATACTAACACGTGATAAGTTAGCCTTCATGTTTTGTGCTCTTATGATATACTCAACCCCATCTTTGGTGAGGTGATATTTGTTCTCCTCCCTAAAGAATATTTCTTTCCTATCATACAAATAAGGGCTTCCAAATATAATTTGACAAATAGAAAGAGGAAACACGTCTAATTCAACCTCTTCAAAAAAATTTGTAGTGATAGATAATCTAAGTTTACATTGCTTTGTTATTTGTAGCTTTTCATTATCACAAACCCAACCAAGTGGATCAGGTTTCTTGTGAGGTGTTGTTTCTAATAAAAAATTCTTGACAATTTCTTCAAATATTAAATTCACTTAGGAACCAATATAAAAAAGAGTATCAACTTTCATATGCTTAATTATCACCCTTATGTGAAAAATCTCACTTCTTCTACTTTCAAAACTAAGAGTTGGAAAAAAAGAACTAGAACTAGCATGATAATATGTTTTACCTTACACTCCTACAATTATGACCCGTGTTTCATCCCCAGAATCATATTCCAAATTTTGTTGCATTGTTGCAATAGAATTTTTCTTTCCTTTGCCTCTAAATCTCTTAAATCTTAGCTTAGGATGCATTTTCCAACAATGAGCATCATGATTCCCTTCCATTTTATAATTAGAGCACATTTTTGATAGCCTTGGTCACTTTCACCTTGGTATGTATTGTAAATATTTTTAAAGAAAAATATGCACCTAGGCTAAGTTAAGGGACATTGATTCTATGGTTGAGGGGGACATGCTATTTGGGATAGATGGCAATTAAGGAGCCAAATACTATGTGGCATTCAATTTATTGGCATGTAATATTAAGTAGGTAGATATTAATAAAAAACCTAGAATTGAGGGATATATGGAAGAAATTTAATTGGTCCAGAGGATGTGGACCGAGATGGAAGGAAATAACCACCTAAAACTAAAGTTCATATAGCTAGAGGAGGAGGTTTTCATCTAATTGGTGGGTGCATCTAGGGGGGAAATATAATTACTCGATAGCCTTCTTAAGGAGCGCTTGGAAAATTTGTCCTAACATCGCTAGTTGGATTCAACTGGAGGATTGATACCAGTACATGTCTTGAAGCAACGAAGGGATTAAGACGATCATTAGAATCCCTCGATTAATTAACAACTTAGATTTTTCTAGCAATCCCCCTTATTCCCTAGAGTTTGTTCCATGGATGAAAAATACAAAAGAAAATTATTGCATCTTGTCTATGGTTGGGAGGTGCACTATTGTCTCTAGCTCAATTTTCCATCCTCATTTGAGGTAAGTACTCTTCAAGTTCATCGCATAGTCAATGGATAGTTTACTCCATTAAATTGTCTGATACTGCTAAATATGTTGAACACATGAACGATTCATGTAAGCTCACCTTAAGTATGGTGTATTTAAATTCTATGTAGTTGATTGATCACTTTGTGCTTGGTTCCTTTTATTAATTTGTTGTCTATGTTATTGTGTACTATGTGGAGCACCAAATACAACCTATACTTGCATCATAACTTATTTACTTGGAGTACTAGGTTATTCATGGTGTATTTTATTGCTAATGTTGGTAGTGAGAAACTATATGCTTGACCAACGTGTGCATTCCTGTTAATTTTCTTGGTCATTTATTACACTTTTTGTTGGTGCATTTTCTTTGCTGTTGAAAAGTATGTTGTGTGTTCATCCTCTGCAAAATGTGTTCAGTTTTACCATAACACCAAATACCCAGTGTTGGTTTCTAGATGGTTTCAGTCAAATTATTGTTGTGGAATCAGTGGTGTGAGTCCTGTCATCTCCACCATGTTTTACAACCATCCTTTGGGTCTACCTATGGTGAACGTTATGCCTTCTTACCATAATAGTAAGCACACATAGATTTTCCAATTCATTCCCTTCTAAAAATATATTGGTAATGGGTAGAAGATGGCTATTGACAGGTCTTAGAAAAGTATACCCATTTTTATTTTATTTTTCATTCTCATTGACCAAAGTGTTGGTTCATTGGATTGTGTGCTATGTGAATGTTGCTCCTCAATCACCAGTTTTTTGACCTTAGTGTCACACTCTCTCCAATATGAATTTAATTAATTCCTACAACATTCCCATGCTTTTATGATCATTTGGATTCAATATTGGGTGAATTCTCAAACAAAAATTCATAATGTTACCATAAATTTCCACAAGGTGTGTTCCACCAACACTTACAACCATGTGTGAATGGGTGAAGTGCTCTGTTTGGTTGGAAAACTAAGGGTGCACTGTCTTAGCTCATGTATCGAACTTGATTTGGTATTGAATTGCCACAAATGGCCATCTCTCTTTGCACCTTATCCTTGTAGATGCAAACTCAAAGAGGTACCTCAATTCATATTCATGATGAGTTTCTAATTCCATAAATAAATACTTGATTTTTCTCTGGTCTAGACTTCATGCACAATCGTTTCACATCCCACTATTTTTTTCTGCTATAGACCAAACTATCCTAATGTACTGAGGTTTGGGAACAATGTTAAGACTGATCCTTACTTGAGGTGTTATAGGTAAGTTGAAATGACCCTTCATATGCCTGCAAATTTTGTCATATATAACCTTACATTTACATGTTGAGATCAATACACCATTCTTCATTTGGAAAGATGATTTAAATTAATGGCCTCATGCTTTAAATTTCCATAGAATTTTTTTTTATGGTGGTAATAATGTCCATCGTTGTACAATGTATTAATCAAACTGATTCCAAAACTAAAGTGTGAACAATGAACTAAGTTCCCTAAAGGTCAAGGTTAAAAATAAGTTCCAAAGGAAGACATCACTAGTTTATTTTTCTAAGTAGGTTGGAATATTTTGGCTTCACTACTAAGCCGATTTATGTGACATTTTCTTATAATTATACAGATGAATGAGTGCCACAAATTCTGGGCTATAATAGATCTATTCATGTTTATATTTTTAACATGGTTTAAGTCCTTTGGTCATGAGGTGGTTGAATTTTTACACTTAAATCATTAATGGCATAATATCACTTTAAATCATCACTTAAAACATCATTGTTTGTATGTCCTTTGTTGTATGATGGTTTCTGAATTGAAGGAAACCCTCACATACCCTTGTACTCCTCACTTCTTTGAGTGTGCATTGTCATATATATGTTAGAAATAGTACATAGTATATTAAAAATCATTCTAGAGCACCAGGTGGACCAGAATGTTTAGAGATTTGTAGTTAACTTTTAATTGTTTTAAAGACAAGAAACACTACCAAGGATGAATGAGGTACTATCACAAGAAATGCATACTCACCTATACCTATGTACGTCTTAAGAATATTTCTTTTGGAATCCAAGCTTCAAGAAATGTTTCCATTGTAGGTGTAGATGGAAATGATAAAATCCAACTTACAGGTGTAAATGTTGCCCAAAAATTACCTTTCATTTATATGTCATTAAAATAGCCTTCAAGAACTTGAAATTCAAGATATTTACTTTTGAATACAAGGAATTGACTGGATAATGTAGTGGAAAAAATAAGGTTACACATAATCCACACGTACTTGTAAAATGGGTAGAATCTACCATATAGAGTAAATAAATTTTGAGCCAAATAGTCTTGATTTAGTTTTGTAGTCTCCGGAACAATTTTATTAGTTTTTACTAAAGCATCCTTTCCATTAATTTGGAAAATTTCATTAAGATTAGGAGATTTGGTCCTAATAGAAATAAAATGAGAGTCAAATTACTCATAGAAATATTCAGGTATACAAATTAAATGCTATAAAAAATGGGTTGGAAAATTGTGCCTTTGTGGACTTGAGCCTGTGCATTTTTTACCTAGATTTATTGCTACACAAAATGTTGGGCTTGTTAAGAGAAACATGGGTGCTGTTTTCTTTCAGAGCATCCCAACAAATAGTACTATTTGTTTAATACATGATAGATTCTTAATATTCACCCCTTTTAGCATCAATTGGTTGGAGAAATGCTTTATTTTGTGATTTTAGGTGAAGAATGTTACAAATTGTTGCTTTGACATTTTTCATGTAAGCTTTAAGAGAACCATGGCAGTGATTTTCATTGTATACCATTGCACAAAACAATGTTGCTTCATTATTACATCGTATATCATCATTTGAGCTGTAACAACACCGGGATAAAAGTTCATGTAATAAATTTAATAAAGGAAAAATAAGACCAAGGTCAATGGACACTTATTCCAAGCTGAAAATTGGGAAAAATATCCTAGTGGGCATCACTTGATGCGTTTATGGCTAAGGGGAAATTGGAAAAGGCAATAAAAAAGGCTTTGAAAAGGAAAAAGACAGTTATTTTATGAAAATAAAGGAAATTAGGAGAAAAATAAGGTTAAAGGTCATAGGTTGCATGTGAGGAGGAAATTGAAGGAAAATTGAGGAAAATTGAAGAAATTAGAGACATCAATAATAAAAAGACACTAGAGCATATATTCAGGGCCTTTTGTCAGTTTAGTTTTGGAGTTGGTTTTCAGAGAGGAGAAGTAACGCAAGCAAGCAAAGTAAGGGAAAGGAAATCAAAGGAAAGCAAGGATCAATCAAGGAAAAGTTGGATCAATAAAATTCAACAGGAATACTTACAGGTAGTAGGTTGCATGTATGATTTCCCAGTTGGTTTTGACATGCATGGTATGTGCATGTTGGTATTTGGTTCTTTTGTTGTCGATGGAATGGATTTTTTTGGGTTTGACAATGGTTTTAGCCTTACCTTGCCAATTTTGGATAACCATGGTGTGATGGGATTATTTATTGGTTGATATTTGTATTACCGAAAGTTTTTGGATCTGGGTGAGGTGGTCTCAGGAAAATCCCAAGGGTTGGGGGTGGAGATGGTTTTCTCTGGGAAACCCTCAATAGGTGGGTGGAGACAGGAAAATTCCTCAAGGTATGGTGAAGGAATTCCGAGTCATCCAAGCTCGGTTTGGTTTTGTGATCTCGGAACCGATTTAGGTGAGATCGCAGTATGGTGAGGGTGGAAGTGGTTTAACCTCTAGATTCCCTTAGTTGTTTATGGATTGGATTATCCCATGAGATCCACATTCATACTTGGAACATGGCATAAGGGTGATTGGCTGAAAGAAATATTTGGTTCAACCCAATCTATGGTCGAGTGGTACATGGAAGTCCTGGACTTGGTTGGATTTTTCCTATGTTTAATAAGAGCTAATTTTCTCCTTGTTTTGATGATAAAATGTACTTATTATTATGTGGCTTTAATGGTTGTTCTATCATTGTTATTTATCTGGTTATAAGCATGGTATTATGAAAGATCTTAGTCATGGATATATTCATGTTTTTACTTGTAACTGAATGAATAATGAATGCAAGAACTAATTTGTGTTATTCCATCTATTGTGAGAAGGCATTGGTCCTTCTTGTTAAACCTCAGATAATTTTTTAGACCCTTATGTTTAGATATGTATCCATGACCTGTAGGTTGCATTTTTACCATGTGTTTGACGAAATTTCAATCTTGGTTGGTAAGGGTCAGGTCAATTCTTGGTTCAAGTTTTGGTTTATAAGGCTTGTTTCTATGTCATTCATCCTTTATAGAAGTTTCACTGAGTTCTAGACAGAGGCCTGAGTCCTAGCCCTTAAAAAGTGGCTCATAATTTAGGGTCACTAGCATAGAACTGACTGGAAAAGTCCACTATCACTGGCAGGCATGCCTATGGGAGTGACTGGAGAGCTATAGTTTCTTGCATGCCTTGGAAAAGGAGCGGCTGAGGCTCTAGTTCAGTGAAAAGAGAGTTATCTCAGGGATTGGACACCTGGAGGGGTTGGGTTTCTCCTCGAGGTCCTATAACACCTGAGGGAAGTCAGTAAGGTCTTAAGTTGTCCACTCCATTTCCTTAAGGTCATATAGGATGTTGAGTCTTATTATTATGACCCTCAGCTCATTTTTACCCCGGGTAAACTTGTGAAAGCGGGTAAATGTGGGAGGAGTGGGTTACATGAGCCTTGTGACATTCAACATTAAAAGATCTACAAAAGTTACATAGTCTAAAGAAAGTTAGTTTGAGAGTGAGGCATGATGATATGTAATCACAATGATGACTTGATAAAGGAAAATTTTAGTTATCCCTGGATTCAAGGATCAATTGTTGTCTTATTTTTGTGACAACTTGCACACATTTTCAAGAATACAAAGATTGTAACCTGAAAAATAGTATTTAATTATAAACTTATCTATTTTGGTTTACCTATCTTGATAACTCCCTATATTTTGACATCTCTTGACTTTTATCTATTACACTACGTGTTTATTGCATACTCAAATATTTTTTCCATCTTCCCTCATTTCTATTCCCCACACACTAGTCATGGAAGCACTGTGCGACATGTGTGCATATAGCCCAATTTTCATTTTTTAAGGACTCATGGAATGATCAAGTATAAATACTGTCCAAATATATTCCAATATAATATTGTAATCTATATGTTTAGCGGAATCCACTTAAGGGCTCCTCCAAGGGATTAATTTTTATTATGATTCTTCATTTTTTCCATACTAAGTCACCTGTGCTAAAGTTAACCACCACAGTAATTGTCTTTTCCCTCATCACTAATAAAAAATCAAGAGTAATGATCCTTTTGATGATCTATAGTAGGTGGTTCCAAATCTGTACCCATCGTAATTAGAACTCTGATTATGGAATGTAATCCCCTCAATCTACCTAGAACAAGTGTGCTCTACAAGCTAACATTGAGAGGCTACGGAAAATCACTAAAACTGCCTCATGCTTCGTTTTGCTAGCTAATAGACTGAAATGTAGATCTCCTTCATTAAAATAAATAAATAAAACCATTTCTCTTAACCACACATTGAGTCTTGGGTTAAAATATTTACCAACTCCGGTTATGTAAAGGAGTGTGTTACAATGCTGGATTTTTCTCTTCTTTCTTCATTGTAGAAACCTTCTTGCTTTTCCTCTTTCTTCTAAATTTTCCTTCAATGAACTCTGATGGTTTCTTCTTCATGAAATCATTCTGCACATTATTTCCCTTGGTCTCAATATGAGTATCTTGGACACATAATTCATCCAAATTAGTAGGATTAAATAAAATAAAAATGTGTCAAAGGTATTTATGCAATACACCAATGTATTTTAAAAGCATATCTAGAGAATCTAAAGGAGTATTCAAAGCCAATGTCTTCTTCCTAAATTATTCAGTAAAATTTTGGATGCTTTTTCCTTTTCCTTTTCTCAAATTTTTCCATTGCATGCTTTCTTTCTAAGTATAAGATAAAGAATGTAACTATTTCTTTAATGAATTAATGAATTATGACCATGAAGAAAGGACCTTACCATTATTTTTTATACCTCTCAAAGTTTACTTTCACTCCAAACCAACACTGTACCCTCTAGTCGAAGAGAGCCCAACTGAATCTTTACCTCTTCTTCAACAATTTTTTGAATACAACAATAAACTTATTTTTTTCAAATCCAATTATCTAATATTTTTGCATTAAGCTTGCCATGATACAATGTTAAGTCGAATTTGACATCCAATTTCAATAATGGTTTGTTTGATGTAATCTTCTTATGAGGAGATGGAAACATAGAATTAGATGAAGAAGAAGGAGGTGAAGAATGAGGAGGAGAGGGAGGTCTTGAAGGAGGAGGAGAAAACGAAGGAAGAGAGATCTAATCACCCTTGTTATTTACTTTACCGATGCCTTCTACTTTTTGAAGTCTTGTTTCTTTATAGATCTCTTCCACCCTTGACCGCAACATACTAAATGCCTCGAGAAAATCTGATTTAGAGCTAAAAGGATTCTCTTATCTTGGTGAAGCCATCTCTCCTCTTTTGAGTGAATCTCCTCGAACCAACTTCGGGGTTGTAAGCTTCAATTTCACCTTATCCCTTATTAAGCTTAACCTGGTAATCATTCGCATTGAAGAACCAAAATAAAACTATCTATTTTAGCTCTAATACTGAACTTGATCAACAAACTTTTATTACGATCTTATGAGTTATCATCTTTATACTGGAATGTGAAATACCAAACTTGAAAATAAACATTTAAAATTCTATGAATAAAAATAAATGACTGCACATAAACTAAAAGAACACAACAAGATTGATAATGAAGTTCACCCAATCTAGGCTACCTCTCTAGGTCTACTTCTAATGGAGTGGCCTCTTCAATTATGATGCAAAATTACTCAAATTACATCAAACCCTCAATATCTAAAGTTAGCTCTCTATTATGAATTTGGACAAGGCCTCAAAGAAATCCTCGCAAAAGTCTCTCCTTTCTCTAATCTTCAAAAGGGAATTAAAATGGTGTATTACCACAAAACACGGTGTTAAAAAAAGACACAAAACTAAGGAGCTCAACTTTATTTTCACAACCACACAATTGTATATTGATCCAAAGAACCTCTGTCATGAATCTCTCCCTCCTTTTGCTCTTCAAAATGGGAAAAATATTGATTTATATATCATAAACAATCTAAACTTAGCCTTCAAAATGCAAAATTTTGACCTTAGTGCAAAACCACGCTGTGTGATGCAATGGAACATGCTTTTCGTATAAATAACAATGGGGGTCTGCAACTCCGGGGTCAAGCCCACATAGTTATAACAAAAAATCATGGTGTATTATTGTTATAAACAAGCAACAATACTTTATACAAAATATAATCATTGTTCCATGTGCATGTGGTAACAATAGTTATCAGTGGTCTTCAAGATATGACATAATTCTTGTGGAGTCTATTCATTGTTAGGGAGATCATGGGATAAAACCCATGGCCAACCCCCACTTTTCTTGCAACTGGTTATAACCATAGCTTATATGTATTTTTTTCATTAATATAATAAAACAAACTTGTGGCCCAATGGTTGGGTTGTTGGTTTGCCTCCACCGAAGTTAGGGGTTCAAACCCTATTGCTCCAACCATCCAAAAAAATTTGACAACCAAAATTTCTTGTCCATTTTGGAGGTGCCACATGGTGCCCTGTCCAACTTGTTCTTGTTTGGCATGAACTAGAAAGCATCATAACTTTTGAATTTGGACTCTATTCAACACAATTCATGTTGTGTTGGAATCATCTCATAGATCTCTTCAGCCTGATTTTGTTTCTATCAAGTTTTGGGGGATTTTAAAATTTAGGCCTTTTTGGATCCTCTTGGATCAATTAATAAGATCCTAAGAATTTCTAGCCTCTTCCCTAAGTTTATTGATTCAGATGGGAATGGTGCACTGATGGAGGAGGTAACAAAACCATAATTATAAAGGGTTCTTTGTAGTTTCCAAAAAGGGAAATGTCTGAGAATGGATGGTCCCCCAATTGAATTTTACCAAGAGTGCTTTGATTTCATTGGAGAAGACCTCCTCAGATTTGTAAACTTCTCTATACTGGAGGGGAAAATGTTGGCCTCTTTCAACTTTACCTTCATTACCCTCATTCATAAATTTCACAACTGACCATCCTTTAACTTCTTCAAGCAAATATCCCTTTGTGATTCCATTTACAAGATTATGTTGAAGCTTATATCCACTCTCAAAACTATTTTATCTAGTCATATCTCCTATGAGAAATTTTGTATCCTAGGAGTTTGACAAATCGATGAAGCTATTAGGTTAGCCCAAGGAGGACTACACTCTATTCAGACTAAGTGACAATGAGCGATCATATACAGGGTGGATATATTGAAAGCTTTCGATTGGGTCAATCGTTTATATTTCATACACCTAATGCTTTATTTAGGTTTCCACCACTCTTTTGTCTCTTGGGAACTCAACTATATTAGCTCCTCCTCTCTACCCTTGTTGATGAATGGGGTTGCATCCTATTTATTTAGTTCAGAAAGAGGGCTCAAAGAAGGATGTCCTTTATATCCTCTCCTCTTCCTCCTTGTAACTATAGAAGGACTCAATTATCTTCTCTCAGATACCAAACACAGTAAACACTTCAAAGTTATCTCTATTAGTAAACAATGTTCCATCTCTCACCTTTATTTTTTGGATGATATCCTTATCTTCTTTGATGGTAATATTGATCATAATAACTCAGAGGAAATTTTAGAAAATTTTACAACATCCTATAGAATGGGTATAAATCACAGTCAATATGCTTTGTATGAAAATGGATTAGCAAAGGTTGAAGCCTCAAGCACTAAGGACATCCTTTCTTCATAACCTCGTCATCTAGGAGGTGAAATAAAATATTTGGGCTTCTTCCTTAAACCAAACACCTACTCAAAATCAAATTGGTGTTGGCTCTTGGGTAAGATTGATAATAGCATAAGGGGCTAATGCAACAGATGTATTTCCTAGGCATGAAGACTTGTATTGTGAAAATACATGGTTGAAGACATTCCAATGTTTTGGGCTTCCTTTCTTGGATACCCAAAGATATTCTCCATAAAATCCAACAACTCTCCTTAAGATTTTCATGGGCTAGAAAGAGCGAGAAGCATCCTTTTTCTTTGAAACCATGGGATTCAATTACATCCCCAAAATCCTTAAGAGGATGGGGTTTAAAAATCTATGTTGGTTCATATGTACCCTTGCTACAAAAGGTGTATGGAATTCATCCAAGGAATAGGGTTCTGGACATAAGAAATATACTAGAAATACCTTCATTTCTCATCAGTATTAGAATGGATCAGATTATTTATCAAATCCTCCAAAACATCTCTAATATTTGGAAATCAGTAATCTAAGTTTTTCCCATTATTGGGAAGGGATTCCGATGGAAATCTGGTAGAGGCTCAAACATTCTTAGTAACAAGGATCTAAGAATAAGGAGCCACAAAAATCATATCCTCTCGGATTCCCTTGTTCATTTTTTAAATGAAAAAGGGATTCAAGGTGTGGATCACTTTTTCATTTTAAAAATGAACAACGGATCCACACCTTGAATCTGGTTTGCAACAATGGTTATCATCTAAAGATTCAAATTTAGGAGAACATACATTGGAATGGAAATAATACATTAGAGCTCTAAGGAAATCCTATGTATTTGTATCTAATCTAGGCTCATAGTCTACATGTTTCATAAGCTCCTAAGTATGGTTACCTTAGTCTGGCACATTAAGAAGGTCCTCCAGAGCCACTATGGTGGGGGGAAATTTTATGGAAGCTTAACTTCCCTCCGAAATATGAGCTATTTTGCGGCCCCTTATTTTCCATAAAGCTCCAACTTGGGATCCTTCTTGGGCGTTGTAATATGTTACATGTGTCTCTTGGACTCTAAATCAATATTGCATCTCTTCATTACTCTCCCGTTTAGTTAGATGGTTTGGAAAGAAACAAAAAGACTAGAAAGTCCTTCATATTGTTGGCAAGACTTGATTATTGAAGATTCTCTAAAAAACCAGCTATCCATAAGTTGAAATTCCCTACACAAGGCTCTCCCTCTGGTGGAGGATTGGGGTATATGATTAGATACGAATCAAGCAAATTTTGAAAATCAAAGCCCTTCCTTTCTAAAAATAGCCTTGCATAGCTTGACTCTGCAAAAATCCTTCAACTCTAATATATATATATATATATATATATATAATCATGTTGAGACATCTTCAAATATTGATATAAAAAAGGATTTTCCTTGGGATTTTTTTGATGGTCCTACCCAATCTGATCCCTCCAAGGGTGGGACAAGAGGCATTATCTATTTTTACAACTAACACTTCTCCTTCAAAACAAATATAGGTCCAACGACAAATACTTATGATGAGCTCTTTTCACTCTATCTCATTATCCAACTTGCTACTCGCCAAGGATACATGGTATTCACACATATGGGGACTCATATGTGGTTGTAAATTGGATGTATGGTCAAGTGATATTGAGGAATTATATTATTTTTCCTCTTTACCAAAATATTACAAAAAATCCCATTATTTTCTCAGATTACCTTTGATCATATTTACATTTCAAGGAACATGCTTGCAAAAAATCTCTCCAAAGCTACTCTAGATTTGGATAAAGGAACTTGGAAGGTCACAAAAGATAAGGGAAGCCAACTCAAAGAATTTATTTTTGACCCTTGGAGATAACTATTTTTTTTGCAGTCCAGTACACTTATATGATATATATTTTATTAATTATAAATAACATATTTTCTTTTATATATTTTGTTTCCTTGGAGAAGCACACAATTATCTAACAATTCAGTTTGTATGAGACACATTTTAGGATAGATTTCGAAAATAGTTCTCTAGATGTAGATAATTTTTTAGATTTTTGACGAGATGCAAAAAGGAATATATGTAATACTTTTTTTAAAGTCTATGGCATAAATGCACCCTTTTTTTTTTTTTTTAAAGGAAACAAGCCACAAGGATCCCCTAGGCATATGCAAATGTAAATTTTGTTTTATATAAAATAAAATTTGCAGATTTATCTCCTTGGGAGAAAAAATGTTCCATCTATTGTTAGGTCTAAAACAACCCCTTTTATTTTTAAATTTTAAAAATAGGGACCCTTCAATTTTCTTTATTTATTGTTTTAGTTTTAAAATGCCTTAAAAGAACATATTTAAAACCTTTAAAAAATAAAAAATACATTAATAAATGGTTCAGGGTGAAAGTAAGAGGTTGTCATCATTAAAGCCTTTGTCAAATCTCTCCCGACCTCCGACTATCCCGACTATTGGATTGTGCGAGGTATATATCGATTTGAAATAGTTCCAAGCCTCCAACTCCTGACTCCCCGATTTCTCTAATAACCTCGACCCTCGACCTTCGACTAGCTTATGCAATTCTTTTCTTGTTTTTCTCATAAAACAAAATTTGTTATTTCTTTGTTTTTCTTTGTTTTAATGAAATAAAATTGGAGGTATGGAGCTCAATAAGTCATTGTTTAATTGAGTTTCGAAGTGAAAAATAAGGTTTCGATCCCCGACCTTCGATCGAGTACAGTCTCATTTTAAGAGTGATTTAAACAATTGGATTTCATTTCAGATTTAATGAGAATTAATGAACCAGTACACTTTTTATTTTATTTTATGGATTATGCGTGATTTGTGATTAATTCACCATTATTTATCTTGAGAAGTTGTTAAATGCCTAAAACTTGAGTTTTCAACGTTAAAATTTCTCAAGCCCTGTATGATAAAAACTCCTCATTTTGGTATTAATCTTATTTTTAAATTTCAGCTTAAAATTTCTCAATTGTTTTGATAAATTCTATTTTCTCATTTATTTTCTTACTCTTCTTATAGGTTATTTGAATATGGGTAAAAATGGAAAAACGCAGGCTTCCACACAAACAATTCAAGAGATTAAAATGAAAATTAAAGTCGCAGAGGCCCAGGGATTGAAGATACAAATTTCTGTCCATCACTCATTTCAGATACCACCTACAAAACCCAAGATGTAGGTTAGCGCTCATGGGAAGAAAAATTTAATTTATTTGAATAAAACATGTGGGTAGAATCAAATTTTTCAGATGATGATTATTCTTCCAAATTTGAAGCTATTAGGAGAACTGAATTGAATAGAATTGAAACTAGACCAAGCATATTTCCCTATTATGACATGATAAGCTGGATTTTAACGCATGTTAAAATTCCAACCTAATATGTCTTTGATCACAATCAGAATGTGATTTCCCCTTGGAAGCTTGAAGTCCTTAATAATATTTATAAGTTAAATCCTTTAGAAATTATTCTCAACAAAGAGTTTTTAGATGAATTTAATGATAATGTTTTGAAGAAATAAAGTAAGGATTACAACTTAGTTATTAAAGGATGGATACATGATCCTGGAAATTGCAAATTGAAAATAGGTAAGGATCACCTAATAGCCATCCTCAAACCCCCTTTTATGTATATAGTCAAGATGTTATCTAGACTATATGGGGAAGCTCATCTAGAACATTATAAGCTTGAACTAGTTTCTCTTATTTATGGCATCCATAAAGAGTCAAAGAAATTCAATTGGGCAAATATTTTATCTCATAATATATTAGAAGCCATTAAAATTTCCATAGCTTCTCCTCCCGGATTTGAACATGGCTTTTATATGTCCATCTCTATTACGGATGTTGTCATGGCTTTAGTTCCATTTCCTTTAATGGAGTTAGATTATTATTCTAATCATCAACAAACGATGCATGATGATACTGCTTTTTTATGGGATAGTCATTTTAAATAAAACTTCTATGATATCTACAACAATATCATGATTCCTTTTCATGAAGTTTTATTTGGAACAACTCCCTTAAGATTATTACATATTTTCAAGAAGCTCTGTCTGAAATTGGAGATTGGTTTGTTGAAGAAATTTTTTATTTTATTAGGATTTTTGGAAGTGAGGTTAGACCTCATGTTCTACCAAGATATATTCTTGATAGGCTTGTTGTTAGAGAAATAACCAATCATAAAACACTCCATGGTAAGGCTAGGATGTTGCATATAATGAAAAATAAAGTATGACCCAAATTTCCTATTAAATTTAGTCAAATGGTACTAAAGGATAGAGGACATGATGTGGTTGAAGCTGAGCAATTGGAAAAAAATTGGTTGCATTCCTTGCCATACTTTAGTTATCACCCTAAAAAAGTTATTAACAATCATTATAAATCAGTGACTTTGTCAAAAGTTTTTTAGCATCAACAACCTTTATATGATAATGTTTTTTTTTCATGCTGACAACTTTGACCAATTGGATGAGAGAGAAAAAATCATGGATGATGAAATTGTCTCCCAAGGTACAGCATTTTTTGGCGTCGTTGCAGGGGAATGGAGACACGAAGTTATTTTTACCTAGGCTTTAGTTACTGAATCATTTCTTTGGTTGGTGAGCAATGAAATTGATTAGGATGAGTCTCTCACTATGACAACAATCCTAGCTCCAAAAATACCACACACGAGGTCTGATACCTCACAGCAGAAAACTCTCACTCTCTCTAACCCTGAGAAGTTAGTTTCTCGGAGAGTATGGAAAGATAAGTCATTAATCACCCCATATCCTACTCTGTCTACTCCTGGTCCCAGTTATGATCAACAGTTTCCTAGTTTTTGTTCAGAAGAAATTTTTCAAAATCTTGATTTTTTCTAAGAAGGTTTAATATCCCCTCAAACACTTTTTCCTGAACCAACGTTAGAAGATAAATCTTTTTAATTAATTTCATTGAATTTTCTAGAGTTCCAAGAAGTAGAGATAATTGATATTTCAACCTCAAAACCATCTATTTCTTCCATTAATTAACTAGTTCCCATTTCAGTTCAGCCTCCTCAGTCCTTTGTGTTTCAAGCAGGAGGTTCTTCCGTAATTAACACAAATTTAAACATGGTTGTCCCAAAATTCCTTATGAACAAATATGCTCCCTTAAATCTCCCACAACCAATGAATGATCTCCCACAACATTATCTCAATTTGATTCCTAGGTTCAAAGGGGAAGATGAAATGACAACTGAAAAACATGTCGCTACATTTTGTGCTTTTGCTGAAAATCTGAATGTTGAACATTTAGATGTTATGATGAGATTGTTTGTTCAGTCACTTGATGGAGAAGTGAGGAAGCATTTGCATTATGATGTAATATGTTGTCCTTGATGGCAACCTACTTGATGAAGTTGTCCTTGATGGAAACCTACTTGATGAGTTTCCTTTTGATAACAACCTATTTGTTAAAAATGTAAAAATGATGTATCAACAGGTCAGTTTAGATGTGGTAAAAAAAGGAATTCCATACAGTGCCGTAGAAATGATAAAGGTAATATTTCACAATGTACACAGAGTTTCGATGAAGGAAACCCACGTACATATGCAGGTTTGATGAAGGCAGCCCACGTATACATCCAGAATTAGTATATATGCAGTTTTTACGAAGATAAGGTGCGTGTACACGTGGGTACGAAGAAGCCAAGTCGCGTATGTACTTACGCACTCACTTTTATAATACCAAGGGTCCTTACCATGGTATTAGCCCGCAATATTGAGCACAATGTCATCTATTTGATTTCGTCCAAGAATGCCATCGACACTTATGTGGTTTCGGCTCAAGGTATTAGTAAAGGCTAAACCTATATAAGGAGAAGAAGATCATAGTTCAAGGGTGTGCATGTGTTTGGGGATTGAATGAATACTTCACTCTAAAGTATATATGCATGGAATGGGCTACATTTTATTGATAGATCTGAAATAATAATGCATCTATGAATACAATGATGGATGAAGATATCTAGACCTGAAATGACTATGTATTTTCTTGATCTATTTATGAAATGTTTAGATCTCTGATATGACGAATGTTTGCTGAAGTGAAGGGTAAGATCTGAGCTGATTATTTGTTCTAAAGAGTTGCACAGTCCTATAATTTTTGCATATCTATACGCAGGTTCGTCTCTGTAAAAGTGTGTATATACATAGGTCCAGTTAAGCAAAAGTGTGTATGGGATCTAGGGTTTTGATGAAGTATGTGAAAGGAAATTTATGATCTGTCTTGTTGTATTACTGTTGTATGTCAATGATGTCTTCATATAGATCTGAGTTCTTTTGATATTGTTTATGCTGCTAGTTGATTATGTATAGATATGATCATTGACCGGGTGATTCAATATGATGAATGTTGCTGACTAAATAAATGTTCTGTAAAACTGAAAAAGTATTCCTGAATGTCTCTGATCTTTTTTGAGTGTGATCAGATTCCTAAATTCAGTATATAAAGATCTACACGCAGGTTCATCCACAAGAAAGAGCGTATATATGCAGGTTGTAGTAAGTGAAGTAGCATATAAATTTATTTTTATGAATGATCAGGGTTGCAGTTGTTTCATTGTGTTGATACAGTAGTCTGAGTTCAATTCTGATATTCTGATTATAATGATCTCACTATGAATTGAGTTGGTAATTGGTTGAGTTATTGTTTTCTTCAAGGGTTGGTTCAGTATTAGAGTGATTGGTTGATTGATGATTCAATGACTGATTTGATACAGCTATGAGATTCAGTTTGATGTATGTTCCTTGAGCTTAAATGTGTGGAGTGGGTCCAGTCTGAAAATTTGATGAAAAGAGGCCTGCAAATATTGTTGTGTTGAAGTTGTTGGATCCAGTGTGAAAATTTATGAAACTTGATCTGCAGTGGGTCTGAGGGTTGAAGCCTTCAGTGTGGAAGTATAATTTTCATGCCAGTAGAAGCTAGTGTTCTAATCAAGGGGTTGTAGCTCCCTTCCAGTAGTGGTTGGTAAACGAGATCAAGGGGTTGGAGCTCCCTTCCAGTAGTAGCTGGGGAACGAGAGAAGGTTGTAGCCTTCTGCAGGTAGACACCTGCATACTGATATGAGTCTGCATTAGTACAAGATTGTATGGAGATTTATTTATAATAAATATTGAAGACAAAGACGACAACAACGGTAGTTTTCTCCTAACTTGGGTTTCCACCTTAAATCTTGGTGTTCATATGTGTTTCTTATGTGTGATGATTTATTATGTTACTTTACATGTTTACTGCTTACTAAACATATGATGAATGAATGATGCACTGATCTAAGTAAAGATTTGTCTGCATAATAAGATCTCTGGACATACACAAGTTTCAATAAATATATTCGTGTGTATACACTAGTTGGGTTCATTAAAGTCACGTATAGAAATCAGTAAAGAAAATTAAAATTTTATAGTAAGTTATAAATATTGATTCACCCCCCCCCCCTGTATTTTTCCCAACAATTTGTATCAGATAAAGTTCTTCTATAGAAGCTTGATCGTTTGAAGGAGATTCGTCTCAATGGGAAGAAAGCAAAAGAAGAAGGATACTCAAAGGAAAAAGATATCTCAGAAAACATATGCAGCAGAAAATGAAGAAGATGAAACAAGTATTGATTGTTGTTCTTGTTATTCACTTCCTTGTGCATGCAATGTTGAAGATAGTGAATACGAAAGTAGAAGTAATGTTATGGATCTAGAAGCAGAAATTGATAATCTCAAGAATGAAGTTGAAGATCAGCATATTCTATTTAATGAAAGGGAATGTATCTTCAAAGATATGATTTCTAGATTTAATGAACAGTTACAAGAAAGAAAGTCAATTGAGAAACTAAATAAAGAACAGATAGATCAGTGTCAAAAGTTGCAGAATGAAGTAACCAATCAGAGTGAAGGACTTGAAGTAGAAATCATCTCTCTCAAAGTAGATCTGGAAAAATCAAATAAGAAGAATGAAGAACTTCTACAAACATTTGAAGAAAAAGAAAATGGGTTGAAAGAAGAGATTCTAAAATTGAATGAACAAGTAGAAGAAGGAAGAAGGTTCGAAGAAAGTATGAAGAAGCAGTGCCAAAGATTGTAGGTTGAGGTAAACATTTTAAAAGGTAAATTAGAAGAAAAGGATAAACACTTGAGGTTTCAAGACAATACGAAAATTCTGGATAATATTCTCAGTAGTCAGAGGTCTCATTCTATTAAATTTGTTCTTGGTTTTCATGAAACTGTTAAAGGAGAATCTAGTTCACAAGAAAGTGCTAAAGATTCAAAGGATATCAATGCAAAACATGAAATGTTTAAAGAGACAAAAGGTTAACCGACAATCATGAATTCTCAAAGGAAATCATTCGCTCCTAACTATAGAAGTATCAACCGATTTTCTCCTTTGATCAATAATGTTGAATGCTTTGTATGTCATAATTATGGACATGTTGCAGCCAATTGCAGAAGCAGATTGTTTCAGTCGTAGACAAATAGACCCTACACAGAAAGGTCAACAACTCCCAGGTGCTCAAGTTTCTTTAAGGGTTATTGTTTTTCATGCAACAAATTTGGACATAAAGCTATCGATTGCAATAGAAGGAACATGAGGCAAAATTATTATGATACATTTGCTCCCTTTTTTGGTCACATAATATTTTATGCTAGTAACAAGTTTGGGAATGTAGAAAAGGAATGCAGGAACAGATAAATGAATCATCAAAGATAGCATGAAAGTCAAACAATTGATATTGTAAGACCAAATAAATTTGGATCCACCAACTTTTATGTTAACAAGAATAAAGAAGAATACATAAGATGTGGTCTTGCTATCTGTGCAATTAAAGATAAGGATGAATGGTACATCGATAGTGGATGTTCTCATCACATGACTGGTGATAAGAGTAAGATGTAAGTCTCTTAAGAAAAATAAAGATGGTAAGGTTATTCTTTCAAATTATGCTCCAGCAAATATTTTGGGAAAAGGTAGAGCCATAATTAACAAAAATAGAAGGGAAATTTATACCTTATTAATTCAATGCCTAAAACAAAACTTATTAAGTGTAGGTAAAATGGCAGATAAAGGAAATATAATTATGTTCACTTCAACCAAATGCAAGGTTATGGACGAAGAAACTGGAGAAGTCATAGCAAGGGGATACAGAAATGCTGATATATTATATGTGTTTAAATATCTGACCTATCGCAAATGTGAGGAGGATTCAGACTCAGACTGAAAGAAGACAATTCCCATTGCAGTCCATCATTCTTGAAAGAATAATATCATCAACTGCAATGTATAAAGGATGGTTTGGTAATTCTGATTATTTATATTTTTTATAGTGCATCTGATGTGACAAAAGAAGATAGGTAAAGAATGTATAAGTCCAAGGGGAGATGGAGTTGTGAAATTTTCTGTATTTCACTTTCTGTACACAGGTTTCATAAAATAAAGTCACGTATACACTTGAGTTCCATTGGATACAGTTGTGTATGTTTTTCTCTTATAGAAAAACAATGATTTAGTCTTAAGAACAAATTCTGATATGCTATTGTCAGTTGTGATTTAATTTTCTTGGTCAGATGTTGATGGTTACAATCTACTGATATGATGAAGGATTTGATATGGTCATTCTTGACTATGAACAGTAAGAACAGGTTCAGGGGGAGCATTAGCCTAACTACTAATGTTGCATTGTTGGCGTTGTGCTTGCTTATTCTTTAATTCTTGTGATGCTCATGTCGAATGATGTTGTCATGATACATGGATTGCTTATGATGAGATTATGGATGAGCCCTGATCTCTTTTTGCAAAAGATTATCTTTATTTTCTCACATGGATTTGATGCAAGACTAATGATTCAGATATGAGGATAGAACATGCAGATCTTGTTGCTGATGACTTTTTTCATGAATGAGGCCTATTGTACTTCATTCCTACACATGTTACATCATGATTATAAAAATGGAATAATGAAGACCTTGGTGATAGAAAATCACATGGATGATTGGTGGATACATATTGATGATTGATGAAGTAGTTATGGTATGACAATTCTTCTTGGCAAGAATATGATGTTGCTACAAAGATCCTGAAGACTTGATTATTGATGTGCTTATGCTACAACTGTTGGATGATACTTGAAGACACGACTACATTGTCTTATCTTTCTTATCTCATATATTTTTGATACAATTCTATGATGTTTTCTAATGCTACGTGATGCCTCACTACTCTATCATATGTCATGATGATTCCCACATATGTTCCTACAAAGGGGAAATGGCAAGTTCATCTTGATGAAGACAAGAGATTGAGTTGGTAGCTAATTTCTATAGAAATATATTATGATGTTGAAATTGTAGACCAGGTCATAGGTTGATGATATTGAACTTTACACTTGTTTTTGATTGACAGACATGGTTTGGTGCTGATGGGTACAACTGTGGTTATGGTTTTCAAACTGCATTTTCTTATTTGATTATGTACTTGATGAATATGCTTTGATGAATTGGTTGTTGAAGGTATTTAGGATGCTCAATTTTAGGGGGAGCATTAGCCTTGTTGAGAATAATGCATTTTTTTCCATTATGTTGGTTGCTGAATTATGATCTCTCCCTTAAGGTATTTTGGTCTTGGTTATACAAAGTCATATATGTTATTTGATGAAAAGGTCATGTTGAGACCTATGATGTAAAATTGTTATATTCAGTCATGTAAGGACTTGTTCAAATTTGTAAACCCACTTGGTTGGATCATTGAAGTATGAGTCCTTGGTGATAGGAATTGTCATACTCAGTTGAGTTATAGAGTCATGTAATTCATTGAAAAATATGTCTGAAGGTTCAACGTGAACTTAGGGGGAGTATGTTCAATACAATGCACATCAGATTTGCATAGATCTTCTTTCTACAAGGAAGGAGAAACCTTGTTTTGGTATTGATTCACCCTTTGACCTTAATGTCAATGGGGGAGAGTAACTTGGTGTTTGAATAATAATGTTTATGATTGATGTATCTATCAGGTATCTACAAGTTGTTGTGATCAAACACCAACATGGTTGCCATCAAGTCCAAAGGGGGAGATTGTTGGCATTATGATGTAATATGTTGTCCTTGATGGCAACCTACTCGATGAAGTTGTCCTTGATGGAAACCTACTTGATGAGTTTCCTTTTGATAGAAACCTATTTGTTAAAAATGTAAAAATGATGTATCTATAGGTAAATTCAGATGTGGTTGAAAAAAGAATTCCAGACAGTGCCAGAGAAATGATAAAGGTAATATTTCACAATGTATACGTAAGTTTGATGAAGGCAACCTGCGTACATACGCAGGTTTGATGAAGGAAACTCGTTTATACATCCAGAATTAGTATATACGCAATTTTTATGAAGAGAAGTCACATATACACATGGGTACAAAGAAGCCAAGTCGTGTATGTACTTACGCACTCACTTTTATAATACCAAGGTTCCTTACCATGGTATTAGCTCGCAATATTGAGCGCAGTGTCATCTATTTGATTCTGTCCAAGAATACCATTGGTACTTATGTAGTTTTGGCTCATGGTATTCGTAAAGGCTAAACCTATATAAGGAGAAGAAGAACATAGTGCAAGGGTGTGCATGTGTTTGGGGATTGAATGAATACTTCACTCGGAAGTATATCTGCATGGAATGGGCTACAGTTTATTGATAGATCTGAAATAATAATGCACCTATGAAGACAATGATGGACCAGGATCTCTAGACCTGAAATGACTATGTATTTGCTTGATCTATTTATGAAATGTTTAGATCTGTGATCTGGTGAATTTTTTCTAAAGTGAAGGGTAAGATCTAAGCTGATTATTTGTTTTGAAGAGTTGCACAGTCCTGTAATTTTTGAGATCTATATGCAAGTTTGTCTCTGTAAAAGTGTGTATATACACAGGTTCAGTTAAGCAAAAGCGCGTATGGGATCTAGGGTTTTGTTGAAGTATGCGGAAGGAAATATCTAATATGTCTTTTTGCATTATTGTTGTCTGTCAATTATTTCTTTATACATATCTTATTTGTTTTGATATTGTTTATGCTGCTAGTTGATTATGTATAGATATGATCAGTGACTGGGTGATTCAATATGATAAATGTTGCTAACTAAATAAGGGTTCTATAAATCTGACAAAGTATTCCCGAATGTCTTTGATCTATTCTGAGTATGATCAGGTTCCTAAATTCAGTATATAAATATCTACACATAGGTTCGTCCATAAGAAAGCGCGTATATATGCAGGTTGCAATAAGTGAAGTAGCTTATACATTTTGTTTTATGAATGATCAGGGTTACAGTTGTTTCAATGTGTTGATACATTAGTCTGGGTTCAGTTATGATATTTTGATTATAATGATCTCACTATGAATTGAGTTTGTAATTGGTTAAGTGACTGTTTTCTTCAATGGTTGGTTCAGTATTAGAGTGATTGGTTGATTGATGATTCAGTGAATGATTTGATACAGTTATGAGCTTCAGTTTGATGTATGTTCCTTGAGCTTAAATGTGTGGAGTGGGTCCAGTCTGAAAATATAATGAAAAGAGGCCTGCAAATATTGTTGTGTTGAAGCTGTTGGATCCAGTGTGAAAATTTATGAAATTTAGTCTGAAGTGGATCTGAGGGTTGAAGCCTTTAGTGTGGAAGTCCATTAGAAGTTGGTGATCTAATCAAGGGGTTGTAGATCCCTTCCAGGAGTGGCTGGTAAACAAGAAGCAGGGGGTTGTAGCTCCCTTCCAATAGTGGCTGGTAAACGAGATCAGGGGGTTAGAGCTCCCTTCCAGTAGCTGGAGAATGAGAGAAGGTTGCAGCCTTCTACAGGTAGATGCCTGCATACTGATATGAGTCTACATCATTACAAGATTGTAAGCAGTTTTCTTTATAATAAATATTGAAGATAGAGACGACAGCAGCGGTGGTTTTCTCCTGACTTGGGTTTCCACCTTAAATATTGGTGTTCATGTGTGCTTATTATGTGTGATGATTTATTCTATTCTTATTGCACATGATTACTTCTTATTGAACATCTGATGTGTTGAAACGAGGCTCCCTAAGCTGCGAATTTTGTATATTTTTGGAAATTTTTTATATTTTTGTATTAAGTAGTCTAACACAAGGGTTTTGGGGTGGGTCAAATCCCCGAACACATTGTAATGGGTCAAAGGGTAGACCTAGAGTCCGCAAACCATGGTTTGCAGACCACAAGATAGTGTAGGCTACGTCAATATAAATAGATGAATAGTTTGAGTCTAGAGGTAGTCATGAATTTGGACTGATTCTACGTGCGAACTGTTAGATCGTTTTTGGGTTGTTTTGGGTAAGGAATCCTGCTGGCTCTGTGCACGGAGATACTCAGTCCTGCTATGTGTGGACCCTGCAGGCTATGTGCGTAGGATGTGTTTTGGGTTGTAACTGGGTTTTTCAATGCTAATATATGTGGATATAGTTGAAGTATCTCTGTGTTATCTGGATCTATTGTGTTATTATTGATGCGAATCTTTGGAATCTGTTTGGTGTTGTGAATACATCTGTGCTATATGTTTATATTGCGAATATATTTGTGTTATGGTATAAAGTATATATGTGATCTGTTATAGATGCATTTATGATATTATGTGCTAGTAATTACTGATACACACGTGGATGCGAAGGTACTGACTAGATTTGTGCATGGTAATAGCTTTGTTATGATTAATTGCGGATTATACTATTAACGAAACTACGAATAGACCTGTTCTGTGTGAATCTGAGAGGTTGTGAACACTGGTCTACCTTAATTACCTATTCTCTCCCAGGGTGCAGAAACCTGGTTACAACACCCTCCCATACTACTTCGGGTGAGACCTTGGCCTGCGTAAGTAGGTCATTGCTGAAAGGGCCAGTAGTATAGGGTTTTTTGGCAAACCTTAACCTCTGAACCTGGGTCAGGACCCCTCAAGCCAAAAAATGATTCTCTTGCCGGGACCGGGAGCATTTTGAGAGAGAGATCAGGTAATGCCACGAGGTCATTAGAGACCTAAGAAGGTAGAAATTAAAGAGTGGTTCGAAAGCCAGGTTCATGAATTTACTGTGGAAGAGAATCACAGCGTGAAGCTAATAGTTGAGAAGTTGAAAAATAAGTAAATTTTTACTGAATTATATGAAATTTCCTTTGTAACCTTTGAACACGAGCTGTAGGAGTGGCTAGCTAGGCTCGTAGATTTCCAGACGTGTTGGAAGGATGAGCGGGTCATGCAGTGGACTCCGGATTTTATCCAGCAGTTGGAGAATACTGACAACCCCATCACCCGTATGACAGATCACTGGATGGATAGCGTGCTAGGAGGATTTGTGACAGAATTCGCAGTCGATCAATTCGTATCCTATTCTAAAGTATAACAAAGGTTCTTCAAAGGTTTCCGGGGTAAGTTCTTGAAAACATTGCCATTGCTCATTAAAATGTTGTTGTGAAAAAAGGGCATTTTGTGCAGCCACACCGAGTGAATGAGCTCTAATCAAAGCGAGGGTACAACTCAAAGTGGTAAGTACTACAGAGTCAATCAAGAAGGGGACAGATCCATCTACAGTCTATTAAGAGAACCGGCTACGCACGCAGGAAATAGCCCTCCTATGACACCACCTTTGAATCCACATAAGGGCAAGAACTCTCCCACACCTCCACCACCGCCGCCACCCCCAGAAGAAGATATAGCCACACACATGAAGTTACCCACCTTCAAATGTGTAGGAGACGAAGATATGGACTGATTCTAGTTTGTCGCAGAGTTAGGATGGATTTCACAAAATGTGGCCAACGATGTTGTAAAATGGGTGCAGCTATCCCTCGGCTTCGAAGGAAGAGCCATGGACTGGTATATGGGATACGTAGCTCAGCATGCGAATTTGACTATTCAAGAGGTTAAGGATGCCCTAAAATAGCAGTCTCAGAAGCCTAAGTCCTACTCTACGATAGTTAATGACCTAAAATATTTCAAACAAGGGCCCTCTGAGTCTCTATGGGAGGTTGACCAGCGACTAAAGAAGGTGATAAGAGAGGGGTAATTTTTTTATGATGATAGAAAGCACAATGAATGGTTCATCTCTATGTTACTACCTCACCTGCACAGACCTATGGATCAGCAAGCTATTGACTCATAGGAAAAAGCCTTGGAGATTGCTATGAAGTTAGAAGTCGTGCCAAGAGATGATGCTCAGTTGGTGGTTCAACAGATCCAAGAGCAACTGCAGCCCATGCATCTCAAAATCTATAACTTGCATAAGGAATGAGGGAAAGAAGCCAGCCTAGACGTATGGTGCATAAGATGCAGGGTGTCAGGGCACACCAAGGATCAGTGCCCTCTATTAGCAGATTACATGCAAGCTAGGGGACCCAGCCCGTTACGTCCTAGAGAAGTTGTGAGACCAAGTGGTCTGACCTTATGGTGTGCTGACTGTCGCGTAGCAGGATTGGATGATACCAACCACTGCCCTCGTCTGGTTGCTTAAGTTCCAGAGTTGAAGCAACAATGGTGTCGATTTTTCTCATCTGTGGGACATGACAAACAGAACTATCGGACATACGACCTAATGATTGACCAAGGTAACCTATATCGAATACAGGCCGACCCTTCGTCACCTCTATCTCCCTCGAGCAAAGGAAGCTCCCCAGCCAGGGGTAGAGGAGGGGGGAGGGGTGGAGGCATAGGTCGGGGAAGAGGACAACTGATCTGTTATAACTACGGAGAAGTAGGGAACTTTGCAAGGGACTGTCCAAACCCCGCAAGACAATCTTGCAGGTATTGTAGACAGTTGGACCATGTGATTGAAGACTGTCCAATTCTGATAGAAAAAATGCAGGAAAAGATGCAGACACCTACGCAGAATGTGCAAAGGGTTAAGGCTAAACCACGTGATGAAGGCCCAAGAATTAATTTCATAACGCACAGTAGCATGGCTACTGGGGGAGCTGGGGAGAAAGCTGCGACTGAACCTCTTATTCGAAAAGCAGTTGTCAAACAAGAAGGTTTGGACCTACAGAAGGAAAACGAAACCTTTGTCACAGCTCGCAAAGACTTTACTAAGGCTGAGGCATCTACTTCTCAGGCTCCTGCAAACCTCAAAGCAGATGACGAGGTCAAACCATTTTTGCAAGCATGTATGAAGCTGCTACGTAACCAAAAGGCAATAGAAAATCTTCAAGCACTAATAGACAGTTGCGCAGAAAAATCTAACCCCTTCACAGAAGTTAAGGATGTGAACAAACTTTACAAGCATAAGAAACAAACTGGTCGAGAAATGCAGCTTACTGCGCATATTGGTGACTATGAGATGGATCAGGTCATCTTGGACCTAGGGTTGAATGCAAATGTCCTTCCTAAGCAAACGTGGCAGCGGATGGGAGAACCGAAGCTCGAATGGTCCACTATATAGGTGTGCATGGCTAACCAGCAGAAGATCATACCATTGGGGAGGCTGTTAAAAATTATGGTAGACATTACAGGAGTTAAGGTACGCGCCGACTTTGAAGTAATCCATATTGTGGACGATTCGGATCCTTACCCTGCGCTTCTAGGGCTAGATTGGGCTATAGATATGGGAGGTATTATCAACCTAAAGAAAAGAAGCATGGTATTTGAGAATGAAGGTACACGGGTGATAGTCCTGCTAGATCCTGCGGAAGGAGAACGGTACACAGAACCGGTGTGCAAAGAAGAGGATGTGGATCACATTTATAAATTGACTACTCGGGACGAATATTGGATCAATCCTACAGTTGAGGGTGTGCTCTGTTGGGAGAAGGATAGCGAATGTTTCTCTGACTCCGATGGGGAGGTAGAAAATTGGTAGAATCGGTTTAATGATGTCTCTGCGCTGCGCTATAGTAGGATCACAAAGAGCTTCTGGTGTATTTCCTTAGAGGTAAGAGACTTGCCCTATTTTGATGGTTCTGGTAGCATTAATGATTTTTTACGAACCTTTGAAGTTGAAGTCCCAAGGGAACAAAGGATACGGGCCCTTAATCTCGCCATGCATGCAACTCCTGCGAGGTGGTGGGACATGCATAAGGGGGCATTCCAGGATTGGGGGAATGTCATGACATGATGATCTTACGATTTGAACCTCCAGCTCACCTACACGTAAATACTTTCTTGGGACCATGGAACACGCACGAGCACTTATCCACATGGATTAAAGAATGGGGTTAAAGGACTACAGAGGAATGGGTCCATCTTTTCATTCACGCCTTGGGGCCAATCGTGACCACATGGTATCTAGACATAGAATTACACTAGCGCACACGCCACTGGGAAACCCTTTAGGATGATTTTGTAGGGACATTCGGGTTGATAGGAGGAATGGAGGCACTCGATGAGGCTCTGCATGACATTGATGCCTTAGTATTTGATGAATCACTCCCGTGCGCTGTTGGCTTGAGGGGTCCTAACCCAGGTTCGGAGTTCAAGGTTTTCCAACAAACCCCTATACTACTGGCCCATTTGGCAGTGACCTACTTGTGCAGGTCAAAGTCTCACCCGAAGTAGTATGGGTGGGTGTTGGAACCAAGTTTCCGCACCCTGAGAAAGGATAGGTAAGGCAAGCAGAGCTGCGTTCTACCTCGAGATGTCCAGATCTCCCCGATCAGGACTTATGGGCCTCTTTCCGCATCCATGTGCGCAAGGTTAATTGTACTATGGGGCTCCATAATCATATACTTCAAGACAGTAGCTCAACATTGCATAAACATAATAGAACAGATCTAGATGTAGTAAAACACTTACACAGAACTTCCGCAGCTGAACATAGAATACGCATAAGACAATAATTACCAATGATTCGCATAAACAGTACACATATATTCAGTTCCCAAACAGCCTTTCGTATTCATTAATTCATCAACTTCCTCTTACAATACCCATCCCAGCCTGCGCACATAGCAGCAGGGTCCGCACACAGCAGGACTCTGGATCTCCGCACACACTTCCAGTAGGAGTCCTTCCCCAAAAACCCAAACAGACTCACTAAACCACAATTCGCATCAATAGCTCTTCATTTCCTACTTACAATTCAAAAAGTTCCTCTATTTATAACAATCTAGCCTAATCTTTCCTACGATCCGCAAACCGTGGTTTTCAGATCCCAGGTTTACCCTTTGACTCATTACAATGCTTTTGGGGCTTTGACCCACCCCAACACCCCTACGCTAGACTAAATATAATAAAAAATATTCAAAATTGGATCAGTTTCGCAGCTCGTAGGAGACCCTGTTCCAACAGTCCCCCAACACAAACTTGTGACTCGTCCCGAGTCACTGTGGTGGTGTAGTCTCTATCTGTGCACACAAGGCATTGAAAGCGACGATGAGCGGAGGTAACACTTCCTGACTTTGGGCAGTAGCTCTTTGTGCGATATCGACAAGCTTCAAGGAGGTAGGGCCCTCAGGAGCCATGGTAACCTGCTCCAATATCTGGTTGAGGCGCACGATGGCATCATGAGCACCCTGAGATATCTAGAAGGCGGTATCGCCCCATGGCTTCAAGCGCTTTCTGATGACATGCTTGGCGCATCGGAGATCCACAATTGTGTCTATGAAGGCGTTGCTGGTTTTCAAGAGGGCTAGATGTTGCGTAGGGACGAGGGAAGGCAACGTAGCTTTGATCTGAACGAAAGCAGCTTCCTTCTATCGTAAGTCTTCCTTGACACGCTGAAGCATCGGGTTGAATTGGACCATTGTCCAGAGCTTCATGGCTGCCTCGAGCAACTGAGTGCGTAGAGTAAGTTTTTCCTTAATAATATCCGTTGCTTCTGTGATCAACACAACCCATTGTGCCCATACTTCCGAGGGTATGGTAGGCTATTCTTGGGCCTGACACTCGAAGAATTGGCGAGCCATGTGGGTTTTGAGGGTTTGGACTTCGGTTTGGGACGTCTTGAGTGCTGCAACCAAGCCTTAGACGGTAGCCTGGGATGGAGCTGATGCCAAGATTTCATCAGGGAGCACTGTGTCAAGCTTGTGACCCATTGTTTCGAGCTGCTGCTGCGCAGTACGATGATGGATCTCTCGCAATACAGTGGTGTGTAAATCCTGTAACACTTCATGGGGCAACTGCGCCAAGTCTACTTGTAGGTCTGTAGCTGTCGGGGCATGGTCACCTACCACGATAGTGCGAGGTAGCGAACAAATATTTCTTTCATTGGCAGGTAGTCTGGAACTGTAGAGAAGTCGCAACATATCCCTATATCGCTTCATCCCCCGGGCAGAAGGAGTATCCCTGTTAGTCGTCCCTTTCATGTGCAGGACTAGCTGTGACTCGACTGCACTAGTTATGATAGCGTACTATGGCAATTGCGTATCATCCTTCGTGGCTCTCCCGAGGCTGTCCAGCTGGGGCCTGTGATCATTCCAAGGTTGTAAAGGTTGGGAAGTCCCGTCGTGTAGTTTGATGCCCTTTTGTACAGGGTTCACAGTCAATTTTCCCTACAGGGAGTCAGAGGGCAATCATCTTATCAATCTCGGCATCCCTAGACCCTCTAAACACAATGTCTGCAGGTGTTAGACTGGTAGGTGCTGAAGCGTTAGGTAGGTTAGGGGCTGCCATAGCAACAAAAGGACAAGCCTTCTAAAGTGGAAACTCGTAGAAAACGCTAAATATCCAGACAATCAAGCAGGAGAATAACAGAGGCAGAGTATAGAGACAATATGGAGCCCTTAGCGGAGTTATCCTGTTGTCCTTATACTGTTCAGGGCTATCCAATGGTAGAGTAAATCTAACTTAAAATGTAGCCTTAATCAACCGGTAACAACTTGCCATAAATTGCCGCATTGATTTCCAGTCACCTATTTTGTGTAATGGTAAGGATCCCTTTTCACCAACGTGTAGTTGTCTGAAAGTCATTATTCGTACCTGAGGGCTTTCCCACGGATTTACATACTTTGGATGACGCCTGCGTGTTTCTCTCGTACCCCGAATTAAAGCTGATGCCAGGTGTTTTGTAATGCGGTCCAGGTACCACTCCAGTAACTTGGCCACCAGACGCATCCCGCCCAGTGTTGCGGTTGGGATTGTGCAAGGATCAGTCTTCCATTTTGTCAAGCTACAGCTCCATCATTCACCCTTGTGTGGTACCAACGTACCCCTTGATCTGGGTGTGATGACCAGGTGTGATCTTCCCTTAGTTGAGGGGGTCGTGTGCTACAGAGCTGCGTCGAGCGCCCCTATGCCATCTGCCACCCTAAATGTCTGCAGGAACTCCTCCTGAAAATGCTCCCAATGGCACGTGTGCTGATGGTGCTCCGCATCCTGATACCATGCAGTGGGACACAGGTCTAGGTCATGAATAAACAGATGAACCCATTCGTTTGGGGTCCTGTCACCCCATTGTGTTTCCCATGCAAGCAAATATCTGCATGGGTCTTATGACCCAAGGAACTTCTAGATCCATCTTCCAGCTAGGGCTCTAAATCGCAGGGTCATCTTATCCCGACATTCCTCCCAATTGCGAAGTACTGTCCCATGCGTATCCAACCAACATGCAGGCGCTCCGCGTAAGGCTAGCGGAAAGACCCCTAGCCTGTGTTCCTTGGGAACTTCTGCTTCTAATGCACGTAAAAATTCCTTAATGTCACCCAAATCCCCAAGGTAGGGCAGGTCTCTTACCTCGGCAGAGATGCAGCGGAAGCTCCTTGTGACCCGAAGACATCGCAGCACCGATACCTCATGCAACCAGCCTTGCCAATTCTCCAGTTCCCCATCAGAGTCGAAAAAGAATTCACTGTATTTTTCCCAGCAGAGCACTCCTTCTGCCATGGGGTTGATACAAACTTCGTCCTGCGTATTCAACTTGTAAATGTGATATACTTCCTCCTCATCGCGCGCTGGCTAGGTATACTGCGCACTTTTCACAGGATCCAGTGGTACTATTACGTGCGTACCATTATTTTCAAACACCATGCTACGCTTTTTGAGATTGATAACACACCCCATATCTATAGCCCAGTCCAGTTCTAGGAGTGCAGGGTAGGGATCCACATCTTCCACAATTTCGATTACCTCGAAGTCAGCTTGGTCCTTTACTCCTGCGATATCCACCATGACTTTTGGCAGCCTTCCCAGAGGGATGATCTTTTGGTGATTTTCCATGCGCAGCTGGATGGTGGACCATTCCAATTTACGTTCTCCCATTCGCTGCCACGTTTGCTTAGGTAACACGTTCGCATCTGATCCGAGGTCCAAAATAACTTGATCCATCTCGTAGTCACCAATCTGCGTAGTCAGCCGCATTTCCCTACCAGTGTGTTTTCTGTATCTGTATAATTTGTGTACATCTTTGGTCCCGAAGGTCGGATCAGGCCATGTTGCACAGCTATTCATTAATGCCTGAAGGTTTTCTACAGGCTTTGGGTTATGCAGTAGCTTTAGACATGTCTGCAGAAAGGGCTCAACCCCCTCATCTATCTTGGGGTGTGTTGGTACCTGCATAGTAACTGTTATTTTCGGAGCGAGGTCCTGGTTAGCTAGGGCCATGGTATCTTATCCCCTCTTTATGTTCAACCCTTCTTCTTCCTTCGATCCATGGGTGACCATCCCACTACGTGTTATGACTTTCACACTTGGGTCTATGTTCCTTAGCTCGACTTTAACTCTCTGCACATTCTGCGTAGGGGTGGGCTGCTTTTCCTGCATTTTTGCTATTAAGATTGGGCAATATTTGACCACATGGTCCAGTTGTCTGCAATATTTGCAAGATTTCCTAGTGGGATTTGGACAGTCCCTTGCAAAATGCCCTATTTCTCCGCAGTTATAACAGATTAGTTGTCCCCGCCCTCAACATGTGCTTC
This sequence comes from Pinus albicaulis, assembly GCA_034641835.2. Classification (NCBI taxonomy): domain Eukaryota; kingdom Viridiplantae; phylum Streptophyta; class Pinopsida; order Pinales; family Pinaceae; genus Pinus; species Pinus albicaulis. Next base: position 947,783,733 of record CM076582.1, read on the forward strand.
CCCCTCGACCTCCCCTACCCCTTGCTGGCGAACCACCAAAGTTCACGTTAGATCTTGGTGATGCAGGATCTGATTGTACCCTATACAAGTTTCCCCGATCCATCATTAAGTCGTAACTGAGATAGTTCTACTCATCGTGTCCTACTGATCGACAAAACCTACACCATTGCTGCTTTTTTTCTGGTACATACGCACCCAGTTGAGGGAAATGGTCCATATCATGTAGCCCTGCTACACATCATTCATCTCACCATAGCGCAGGTCTGCTCGATCCTGGTCGTGATAGGATGGGTCCCCCACTTGCTCCCGAGCGGATCGGACTAGGTCCTCCTGCCTACATGTAATCTACTAATAGCGGGCATTGATCCTTCGCATGGCCAGATACTCGACATCGTATGAACCACAGATAGGTTTTGGCTCCTTTTCCTTGTTCTTTTCGCAGATTCTAAATTTCCATATGCATAGCTCCGAGTTGCTCCTGAATTTGTTGTACTCCTAACGACGTATCTTCTCTAGGCGCAGCTTCTAATTTCATAGCGACTTCCACATATTTTTCCTGCGATTCAAAGGTTTGGTGACTCATTGGCATACGCAGGTGGGGCAACAACATAGCGATGAACCACTCCGTATGTTGTCTATCATCATACTCAAATCCCCCTTCCCTGATCGATTTCTTCAATCGCTGATCAGCCTCCCATACAGATTCAGACGCACCTTGCTTGAAGTCCTTCACTTCTGCTACCAACTGAGAATAAGATTTTGGCTTTCATAATTGTTGCTTTAGAGCATCCTTAATGTCTTGAACAGATGCACTCCCGTTCTGAGAGACGTATCGCATATACCAGTCGAGTGCTCTATCTTCGAATGCCAGGGACAGCTGCGCCCTCTTCATTGTGTCGTTTGTCACATTTTGCGCAGTCCATACGGAATCTGAAACAAACCAAAATTGATCCATATCCTCGTCTCCTACCCCCTTGAAGGTAGGTAGCTTTAGATGTGCAACCATATCACTGTCCGATGGAGGTGGAGGTATGGGCAAGTTCTTACCTTTATGTGGCCTGGACATCGGTGTAGCCAAGGGGTCTTCGCGCAGAGGGTTATAGGAAAAATTTTCCCCCTCAAGGTTGGTCCGGTAGTATTTACCACTGCGCATCGTGCTCCCATCTAGATCCGGGGTCATTCAATCGGTATGACTACACAAAATGCTCTTTTCACACATTAATATCTTAATCAGCAATGGTACTGTTTTTAGAAATTTTCCCCGAAACCCTTTAAAGAATCATCACTCGGCCTCAGAGTAGGAGACAAACTGATAAATGGAAAATTCTGTCAAAAATCCTCCTAGCACACTGTCCACCCAGTGATCTACCATGTGCGTGATAGTATTATCAGTCCTTTCCAGCTGTTGGATCAACTCTGGGGTCCACTGAGTGACTCATTCATCCTTCCAACACTTCTGGAATTCTATGAGCCTAGCCAGCCACTCTTGAAGCTCAATTGAAAATGTTACAAAGAATATTTCGTAGCTTTCTGTAAGAATGTACCTATTTTTCCACCTTTCCGCCGTTAACTTCTCGCTGCGATTTTCTTTTACCGCAAATTCCTAGATCTGCTTTTCGAACCACTCCTCAATTTCCTTCCTTTCAGGCTTCAAATACTCTCTTGTCATTACCCGATCCCTTTCTTAAAATTCTCTAGGTCCTGGCAACAGAACCATTTGTTGGCTTGAGGGGTCCTGACCCAAGTTCGGAGTTCAAGTTTTTCCAACAAACCCCTATACTACTGGCCCTTTTGGCAGTGACCTACTTGTGCAGCTCAAAATCTCACCCAAAGTAGTATGGGTGGGTGCTAGAACTAGGTTTCCACACCCTAATAAAGGATAGGTAAGGCGAGCAGAGCTGCGTTTTGCCTCGAGATGTCTAGATCTCCCCGAGCAGGACTTATGGGCCTCTTTCCGCATCCACGTGCGCAAGGCTAATTGTACTATGGGGATCAATAATCATATACTTCAAGACAGTAGCTCAACATTGCATAAACAGAACAGAACAGATCTAGATGCAGTAAAACACTTACACAAAACTTTCACAACTGAACACAGAATACGCATAAGACAGTAATTACCAATGATTCGCATAAACATTACACATAGATTCAATTCCCAAACAACCTTTCATATTCACTAATTCATCAGCTTCCTCTTACAATACCCATCCCAGCCTATGCACACAGTAGCAGGGTCCGCACACAGCAGGACTCTGGATCTCTGCACACACATCCAGCAGGAGTCCTTCCCCAAAAACCCAAACAGACTCACTAAACCACAATTCGCATCAATAGCTCTTAATTTCCTACTTACAATTCAAAACTTTCCTCTATTTATAACAATCTAGCCTAATCTTTCCTACAATCCGCAAACCGTGGTTTTCGGACCCCAGGTTTACCCTTTGACTCATTACAATGCTTTCAAGGCTTTGACCCACCCCAACACCCCTGCGCTAGACTAAATATAATAAAAAATATTCAAATCAGACCAGTTTCGCAGCTCATAGGAGACCCTGTTCCAACATCTGCAGCACATGGGGCACCAATGTACGAAACGCAGATGCGGGATATTGTCAGCTACCGCAATTTATCACTCGAAGAGTGCGACGATGACCCACAAAATGTCTCTATCCCAGAGTCAGAGGTAGAGCATGTAGTTGCTAGACCCCCACTGCAAACTGTCAATGTCACTAAGCCTCTGAAGCTATGAGAAGTCAACATTGGAACGGAGGCACAACCTACGATAGCGAAAATTGGGGAATACTGGGATGATGATACTGTGGGAAAATTTGTAGAACTCCTCACGGAATACCAGGACTTATTCCTGATGAAATTTTTGGAGCTCAAGGGGATCATAGGGGACCTAGGAGTCATGTGTATCACTTTAAAACTAGATGCGCACCCGGTAAAGCAGCGTCCTTATCGGTTGAACCCCAAGAATAAACAGAAAGTCAAGGAACAAATTGACAAAATGCTCGCACAGGTATCATCGAATCGGTCGAAAAGTCAGACTGGGTAAGTCCTATGGTGGTTCAGGAGAAAAATATTGACGGAGACATACGCATCTGTGTTGACCTACGCAAATTGAATGATTATTTCGTACATGATCCCTTTCCTACACCATTCTCAGATGAAATCCTTGATAGCGTAGGGGGGCAGGAGGCATACTCGTTCACTGATGGGTTCTCGAGCTATCATTAGATCAGGATTTCACCTGAAGATCGTAGCAAAACCATGTTCGCCACTAAATGGGGTTTGTTTCAGTACACCGTTATGCCATTTGGACTCAAGAATTCCCCTGCCATCTTTTCGCCAGTAGTGGTTGTAGTATTTAAGGAATGTATCCACAAGTTCTTGGAAGTATATTTTGAGGATTGGACTGTATTTTAGCTATTAAAGAGTCATGGCTTGAACCTGCGCATGATGCTGGATGCCTGCAGAAAGCATCAAATCTCCCTGAATATCAAGAAGTGCATATTCTTCGTACCATTTGGGATCTTATTGGGAAACATAGTTTGTCGACAAGGGCTGATTGTCAACCCTGCCAAGGTGGCAGTTATCATCAACCTGGCAGTTCCTACAACTGAGAAGCAAATGTGCTCTATCCTCAGACACATAGGCTACTACAGGAATTTTATTCAAGGGTACGCACTCATCACCACACCTATGGAAAAAATGATGAAAAAGGAGGTATTATTTTTGTTGGGATGACGAGTGTGAGAAAATATTTGAGTTACTCAAGGAGAATATGGTCTCTGTGCCTATCCTCACATTTCCTGATTGGGCGAAGGTGTTTCATGTCCATGTCGATGCTTCAGTGATTTCCCTGGGAGTTGTCCTGACGTAGCCCAGGGAAGGGGACATTGACCAACTAGTTTCGTTTTCCAGTAGGAAGCTCTCTAGTTTGGAGTGTAACTACTCCACTACTGAGCAGGAAGGGTTAGCCATGGTGTACGTCTTGGAGAAATACCGACATTACCTATTGGGTGGCACTTCAAGATGTTCACCGATCACTCAGCTTTGAAGTACCTAGTGAATAAGCCTATGTTGGGGGGGGGGAATATCCTGATGGCTCTTATTGTTTCAAGAATATGACTTTGAGATCATAGTAAAGCCAGGAAAGTTGAATATTGGGCCAGATCACCTATCCCAGATTGAAAATGGCGAAGATCCGACCAACCTAGAGGAAGGACTGTCAGATGCGCATATATTCACTATTAAGGTAGTGGATGCACACTTCGTCGACATCATTCACTTCTTGACTACGGGGATGGCACCTGCAAAGTATTCAATACAATAGAAGAAAGATTTGGAAACCCGCGTAACATATTTTACCATTATTTAGGTCACCTGTATAAGCTGGGAGCTGATGAAGTGTTGCGAAGATACGTCTTAGAGCATGAGCAGCATGCCATCTTAGCAGAAGCTCACGGGGATGTAGCAGGAGGTCACTACGCAGTAAAGGCGACAGGGTAGAAGATCCTAAGAGCTAGGCTATGGTGGGCTACACTGCATAGTGACTCTCACGATTATTGAAAAGCTTGCAATACGTGCCAAAGGACGAGAAGGCCCTCGCGCAGGGATGAAATTCCCCTACAACCACAGATGGCCCTAAAAGCATTTGAAAAATGGGCCATCAACTTCGCCAGGCCCATCAACCCGCCAAGAAATAAGACAGGTGCGGGATACATCATCATCGCAACTGATTACATAACCAGATGGACCGAAGCGCAAATTGTGAAGGATTTCACTATAGATACTGCTGCGCACTTCATTTTTGAGCAAATTCTAACCAGGTTTGGTTGTCCAAAGATCTTAATGAGTGATAGAGATAAGCATTTTGTTGATGAAACAATACAAGCCTTGACCAAATAATTTCAGATCCACCACGTGAAAAGCACCCCGTATCATCCACAGGAAAATGGGGTTGTACAAGATTTTAATAAGATCTTGGAGCAAGCACTAAAAAAGGTCTATAATGTTGATCGCAGTGACTAGGACGTGTGCATCCCATCAGTTCTTTGGGCCTACTGAACCACCTGCAAGAAGTTGACAGGGAAGACACTGTTTCGGATGGTCTATGGCAAGGAGGCCATTATGCCCATGGAGTATATTTTTCCTAGCCTGCGTATCACAGCCTTTATGAACATGAAAGTACCTGATATCATGGAGGAGCATTTAGCACATCTTGTGGCTTTGGAAGAAGATCGTTTCATTGCTAATTTCCATCAGCAGGTTCAGAAGGCTTAGGATAAGGCATGGCATGATCGACATATTCGGAAAAATACATTTGCATAGGGTGAACTAGTCTTGTTGTATGATAGCCAGTTTGCAGAACACCCAAGGAAGTTCCAACAACACTGTCTAGGTCCCTATATGGTAAAATAAATCACTGATGGAGGAGTTGTTCGGCTAGCTACCCTCCGGAGTGATATGGTACCAGGATATGTCAATGGCATCTGGCTCAAACCATATTGGATCAAATGACTATATGGCTGGAGTAGCTGTATGGGGTAGAATAAGCACACAAAGGAAGGCTATTGCAAGAAGGACCAAGGTACGCGCAGGGAGAGATCGCAGGTTTGGAGGCCCGGAGAGGTGCGCTGGGAGCAAAGGGGTGTGTTCAGAGCATAGAAGGTGTGTTGAGAGTTTAGGAGTGCGCTGGGAATGCAGGAGGTACGCTAGGAGTGCAAGGGTGCGTTGGGCACACAGGAGGTGCGAAAACTAGCTGTTGGAACAGTAAGTATGGGTAAAAAGAAAATTTTACCGTCGAAAGGAGCAGGTGGCCGACAATTAATGAGGTGATTTCTGAAGATTTTTTATGGTTTACTTGATGGTAAGTTCCAGATCAATTTCACCCAATGGTTGGTTGATCTCTAAGGTTATAAAAGCAGAAGGATAGCTAAGAAGAGGGTTCTGGGTATCTTGAGCAGTTGGTGTTCTGTGCGAGTTTGTGATTATTGTGCCTTGTTCATGTCTGAGTGTGCTTCACCCTCAGATAGTAGCCACCCAGAGTTCATTTTTCATGCCAAAATGACTGCAACTAATTCCGCTGAGTCTTCCCAGCCCGTCACCTCGATAGAGCAAGAATCTGAGGAAGTACTGGAAGTCCAACCCCGAAGTTGAAGAGGTTATGTCTATGCCAAGCAAGAGAAAGAAGAAGGGGAAATAAAAAGCGCAAGGGTCAGGGAAACCCGCGAAATGGGCTGGGGTAAAGCCCCACACTTCTCCTCGAAATTAGAAGTCCCCCACAGGCGATGCCCTAGGCACGCTTGCCTAACCCAGTAAAGAGACCTTTTTCTGCTCGGGAAGAGGCCCAGATAGTTGAACCAGTCAATTGGCTACTACCCTTTGTTCGGCCCCGCAGGCCCTCAATGTGCACGTCGAAGAATATCGATGGCCTGTGCACCTATCTACAGATGCCACTGACTCTGGGTGAGGTCCCCGTCATTGCAGAACCCTTTGGCAAGCTCCATGAGGTAAAATTCGATGACCACGACTTGGCCAATTTGGATTCCTTCCCCGAGTTGGCACCCGAGCTATTTCTCGAAAGAATATTGGAAGACAATGGGATAAAGATAGTCCCCATGCGCTGGGTGCGTGGATTGGCGGGTTCCAGGCTCTTAAACCTACTAAGGATGTCAAATTTTTCCCACTACAATATCACAGACCGACTTGTGCGCCAGTTTCTTGCCCTAGTCTATGATGGTAGTTTGTGGATCTAGGATCGAATCCCCATTGATGTCAAGCTTATTCACTGCATTACTGGTCTACCCATGGAAGGAACAAACCCTATGTTGAGCGTCAGCAAGAAGTATGAACAAAATATCATTGACAAGGTGCATGAGGATTATCATGTGGAGTGGAACCCTCGGGGATTCATGATCAGCACCATCAATGACCCAAGTACACAGATGGATACCTTATTGCTGGCATGCAAGATGAAAGAAGCAATGCGCTCAAAGGCCCAAACGTGACACCGGATTTATGCTAACGGAGGAGGACCTAGAGTAGATCACAGATACGGTCACCCTGGCCACAGAAGACAAATGGCTGGCTCTAGAAGAATAGCAGAAAGCCATAGTAGAGACACTCCAGTTTGAGCTCCGGGCTCTACAGCTCAATTCTAATACATTGCAGACCAATATCATTCAAGCCAGGTCGACCCCACAAACGAGCAGCGCAGTCATCAGTACGTTGGAAAGCCACCTCTGCCCTCTACCAGGCGCAACCCTCATACTGAGTCCACCCGACTTAGGAGCGCAAGTTCAGGCCTACACAAAGGTACAGTTGGATCTTGCCCACCTGCTGCATGAACCGTTGCAGATACTTCATGCGTCTATGTTTGAAGAGATCCATCATAGAGGCCGTCAAGTGCACCAACAGCTTAGCACAGCTGAGCAGACCATTGAAGAAAAAACTATTGAAGTATCTCAGGCACAGGCTGCATGTACCTTGGCCATCGTGCAACAGACAGAGTTGGAGCACCTAATTAGTAGGCTCTGTATGGACATCACCGAAGATATCCCAACTTCCGCCACCCTCCAAGCCAAGATTGAGAAGTTGGTTGCAGCGCTCAAAGCCTCAAGGACCAAGATCTAGGCGGTCAAGATGAAGATGGAACAACGGATTGCGGCCTTGCAGGCCAAGTTACAGCCAGAAAAACCACCAGAGGTACGGGCCCAGCGAGCTGCACTGGTTACAGAGGCCACAAATATCATTACAGGTCCAATTTCTCAAGGTGCAGAATTGCTGGAAATAGCTATGTAGCTGTGGACCAAGGTGCAGCATGACCCTCTCCTGCGTGAACTCAACCAAGTGTTGCGCCAGAAAAAAGAATATTTTGACCAAATGGAGGCTACACTGACCACTCTGGTCCCCACTCAATGCTTGGCACGACTACGCACCAACCACGCAATCAGGGATGACATGGAAGCCCTTTGGAAACGGAAGAATACTTTGAGTGATCACCTCAAGCCATGGGTTGATGAGGCCCTTAAGTTGTCTCAGGATGTCGACATCACAGTCAAACAACTAAACTAGATGTTGGAGAGCGTCGCAGCTGCTACAGAAGGCTCAAATTTCGTAAAAGTTGGTGGATATAGCCCAGAATGTTGTTGTGCAAAGTGAAGGTGTGCTACCTCCACTGGTTGAGGCAATCAAGCAGTTACAGGCGAAGATGGAGAACCCATGACCACAGTGACTCAGGATGAGTCACAAGATTGTGTTGGGGGCCTATTGGAACGGGGCTCCCTAAGCTGCGAATTTTGTATATTTTTGGAAAAATTTGTATATTTTTTTATTAAGTAGTCTAACACAGGGGTTTTGGGGTGGGTCAAAGCCCCGAACACATTGTAATGGGTCAAAGGGTATACCTAGAGTCCGCAAACCACGGTTTGCGGACCACAAGATAGCGTAGGCTACATCAATATAAATAGATGAATAGTTTGAGTCTAGAGATAGGCATGAATTTGGACTGATGCTACATGTGAACTGTTAGATATATTTTGGGTTTTTTTGGGTAAGGACTCCTGCTGGCTGTGTGCGCGGAGATCCTCAGTCCTGCTGTGTGTAGACCCTACTGGTTGTGTGTGCAGGCTGTGTTTTGGGTTGTAACTAGGTTTTTGGATGCTAATATAAACGGATATAGTTGAAGTATCTCTATGTTATCTGGATCTATTGTGTTACTGTTGATGTGAATCTTTGGAATATTTTTGGTGTTGCGAATACATTTGTGCTATCTATTTATGCTGCGAATATATCTGTGTTATGGTATAAAATATATCTGTGATCTGTTATATATGCGTTTATGATATTATGTGCTGGTAATTGCTGATACGCATGTGGATGCGAAGGTACTAACTAGATCTATGCATGGTAATAGCTCTGTTATGATTAATTTCAAATTATAATGTTAACGAACCTGCGAATAGACCTGTTCTATGTGAATCGAAGAGGTTGTGAACACAGATCTGCCTTGATTACCTACTCTCTCCCAGGGTGTGGAAACCTGGTTCCAACACCCTCCCATACTACTTCAGGTGAGACCTTGGCCTGCGCAAGTAGGTCATTGCTGAAAGGGCCAGTGGTATAGGGGTTTGTTGGCAAACCTTAACCTCCGAACCTAGGTCAGGACCCTTGAAGCCAACATGATGAATGAATGATGCACTAATCTATGTAAATATTTATCTACATAATAATATCTCTAGACATATGCAAGTTTCAATAAATATAGTCACATGTATACGCTAGTTGGGTTCATTAAAGTAGCGTATAGAAATCAGTAAAGAAAATTAAAAGTTTATAGTAAGTTATAAATATTGATTCACACCCCTCCCTCTCATTATTTTTCCCAACAGGAAGTGGTTCAAAAATTTTCCTGCCAATTCTATTAATACTTGGGAGGAGTTAGAAAATGCATTTATACATAGATGGGGAGAGAAAAAAGATCACAACTATTTTATAACAGAATTCAATGCTATTAAGAGAAAATCAGAAGAAGATGTAAATGAATTCATTAAAAGGTTTAATAAATTATATAATATTTTTCCAACAAAGATAAAACCTCCACCTGCTAGAGAAAAGGTGGTGCTTGCAGGTGCCTTTGAATTTGATTTTATATTTAAACTAAGGGAAAGGAGATCCCCTAGTTTAGATCATATCCAAACTGATGCACTGGAAATCGAGGATAATCTATCTACTCCTGGGAATATTAAGTCAAAGCAGGAGGATGATGACAAAGGAAAGGGAAAAGAAGAAGTAAAGCCTATGAACCAATCCAAATATTCACATGAACAGAAGTTGGAAGAAATGACCAAATTCATTAGGAATCTGTCAAACAAACTTGTAAAATTGGAACTTGAAAATAAAAATCCTCCTAGACAAATTTACCAGGGTCAAAACAGAAACTTTAATCATCATTTTAGGAGACAAAAACCTATGCAAATAATGCAAATGGAAAGAAAGGATCAAGATCATATCCAACCTCCTCTGTATATAGAAGATGAACCAGAAGAAGTAGTGAAAGAGAATCCTAAAAAAAATGATAATCAAATTTCTATTTTGTATGGGGAAGAAGAAGATATGATCAAAAGTGAAGAATTAAGTTCTGAGTTTCAAATCTCTCTAGATGAGGAGGAAATCGAATATTATTGTAAAAAATTCACAAATTTCATGCAGGTAAAGATACACAGGAAGTATGACCTTTGATCAAGAAAAAGGTCAAGAGTACAAGACGGTGAAGAATCACAAAAATATCAAACACCTCAACAGATGGTGACTCCACAACAACCCCCAAAACAACTCGACAAAGGAGAACACCAAGTCAACTCAGTTCCAAAAGTTAAATTTTGGCAAGGAGAAAGTTCAAAGGAAAAAATAAATACAGGGGCATTGAATAAGAATGTTCAGTAACCTGGAGACATTTCTCAGGAGGTTTTAAAAGTTGAATGAAGAAGAATAAGAGAAGGTGATAAAAAAAAGGCATTCCTTTAACTTGGTAAAGGAGTTAGAAAATATTAAAGTGCCAGTGCCTTTGACCGAGTTGATTAAAACTCGGTCATATAAAAATAAAGTCTCTGATTTTATAAATATTTCACAAGATAACTATGCAGCAGACACAGTCAATTTGCAGGAGGACATACCAGTGGTAATGTTTGGTCCTCATGTAGAAGATGTGGATTATTTTACTCCTCATTTCTATATTTCTCTAGTGGTGCATACTTTTATTCTTCATAATTTAATCTTGGATTCTGGAGCCTCTCATAACTTAATGCCTCTTTCATTTATGAAGCACTTGAACTCATAGATTACTAAGTCATACAAATATCTCTATTCAATTGATTCTAAGAAGGTTAAGTGTGTGGGGTTGATTAAAGACTTTGTGGTTTCTCTGGCTCAAATTCTAATGGACATAGTAGTTACAAACATTATATAACGTTTTGGAATGCTCCTATATAGGTCATGGGGAGCCAAATTAGGAGGAGTGTTGAATTTGGATTTTACATATGCCATCATCCCTATTTTTGGTGGTGAAGAAGGAGATTATACATGGAGACCGAGTTTGTAAAGATAGTTACAAAGGAGGGTTCTAGTAATTCTCCTGTTTGTATTCAGGAAAAGGATGAATTTTCTTGTTTTATGTTTCAATAAATAGAAGATATTGCTAAAGACACTAAAGTGAAGCTCCCTTCAGCAATAGAAAGCAAGGAGAAAATAGTCATTAGAGTCTGGAAGTTATATTTTGATGGTGCTTATTCGAAGGATGGCAGTGGAGTAGGAGTTCTTTTGGTTTCACCAAAATTTCAATTCATGCCTTGATCTTATAAGTTAGAATTTGATGTACAAATAACATTACAGAGTATGAAGCTTTTATTCTTGGACTACAAACTGCTAAGAATTTAGGATTTCAATGTATTTATGTTTTCGTAGATTCAGAATTGGTAGTTAAACAGATCAAGAATCAATGTCAAGCAAGATATCCAAGATATAAAACTAACAGAAAAGAAGTATGGGATTTGATAGAAAACTACGTTGACACTTTCAATATACAGTTTGTTCCTAGAGAAGGTAATAGACTTGTTGATTCTCTAGTTGTTGCAACTAGTACTTTCAAGCCTCCCTTGAAACCCACACTGAGGTATGAAGTTGAGATTATACACAGGCCATATATTCTATATAATATTAAACATTAGCAGGTGTTCAAGGATGAAGAAAAAATCAAATATTTTCTATAAAAAATTGGTGAGTTTGTTGATTTACAGATTGATCAGGAAGGAGAAATTGAAGAAAATCAGAAAGGGAGATTGTATCAAAGATTCTATAGGAAACCAAAAGATATTGTAGCTTAAGGACAATGTTATAAAAAAAGGCATAGTACCTTTGGAGTGACTGTTCAATCCAAATGATGTTGAAGTCAATTCAAGAAAGATAGACTCGGAAGAAGACCTTAAAGATTGCAATATAGGAACTCAACAACAACCAAAGATGTGAGGTTAGCTAAGGATGTCCCAGAGAATTTTAAACAGAGGTATGTAAATTTTTTTAAGAATTTTGTTGATGTTTTTGACTGGTCCTATGAATATATAAAAACATATTACACTAGTATTATTCAGCACAAGGTTCCTTTAAATCCAAGGGTTAAAGCCTATAAGCGAAAATTGAGACAAATTAACCCTTTATTGTTGCCTTCTATAGAAAAGGAAGTAAAAAAATTGTTGCAGGAAAAAATAATTGTCCCACTAAGGTACTCTGATTTGGTAGCAAATATTGTTCTTGTGAGAAAGAAAAATAGAGAAATAAGGTTGTGTATTTATTTCCAGAATCTGAATAAAGCATCCTTGAAGGACAAATAGACACTCCCCAAAATGTATCACATATTATAGAAGGTGACAGGATCATACATGTTATCAATGATTGATGGTTTTTTTGGTTATAACCAGATTTCAGTTGAGAAAGAAGATCACAAGAAGACAAAATTTACAACTCCTTGTTGAACGTTTATGTATATTAAAATGCCTTTTGGGATAATAAATTATGGTATCACTTTCCAAAGGGCTATGGATATAGCCTTTCTAGGAGAAAATTATAGGTTCGTAGTAATTTACTTGGAGATATAAAAAATTTCTCCAGATTAGACGAGGAGCGTCTAGAGCATTTATAGTAGACCTTTCAGAAGTGTAGAAAGTATGGCCTTTCTTTAAATCACAAAAATTCTCATTTTTCTTTGAGAAGGGAAATTGTTAGGCCACATTGTATTAAAATATGAAGTTAAAATATATCTGAAGAGAGTGGAATCAATAAAAATCATACCTCTAGAAAGGAGTAAAAAGGAGATTCAAAGCTTCCTATGAAAAATAAATTTCCTCAGAAGATTTGTCACAAATTATGCAGATATTGTTAAAGAATTAATTGATATGTTGAAAGAAGGTGTGAAGGTTAGATGGACAAAAAATTCCATGGATTCCTTCTCAAGGATCAAGGACACCCTTTAAGAAACCCATGTGTCGGTAAGTCCTAATTATACAAAGCCTTTTCAGATTTTTTTCATTTTCTTCTTTTACTACCATTGCAGCAGTTATTTTATAGAGGAATGAAGAGAAAAAGGAACAACCCGTGGCATTCTTTAGCAAGTGTTAAGGGATGAAAAATAAATATATAATATCTTGGAAAATAAAGTTTATTCTCTGGTTAAATAACTGAAGGCTTTCAGGGTCTATATTCTTCAATCACAAATTACTTCTTATGTTCCAAATGCTACTGTAAAAGATGTGCTAACTCAGGGTGATGTTGAAGGAAAGAGAGGAAAATGGATAGCAAGTATTCAAGAATATGACATGGATATCAATCCAACTGAGCTGGTGAAAGGACAAGGTTTGGCAAATATTTTAACAGAAACAAATTTTCAGGCTATGGGAATAAATTTTTTGGCTGAAGTTTAGGAGAATAAAGCCATAACAGAAGGAGGTAAGGATATAGAACCTGATAGCAAATTTTATTATAAATACCTATGTTTTGAATGGTATAAGGATATTGTGCATTATCTATGTTTCCTTTTTTTTCACCCTTCTTTAAATAGATCAAAGTATAAGGCACTGAGAGTAAAAGCTCAAAAATATGTGCTAGTAAATGAGAAACTATATTGGAAAGATCTTGTTGGCATCCTTTTACTTTGTTTAATAGAGGGATAAACAATTGAAATAGTAAATGAATATCATGGTTGTCTTTGTGGTGATCACTATGGATGGAAGGTAACATCTCACAAATTTTTAAAAGCTGGATTCTTCTGGCCTTCTCTATTTTTAGATGTTTATAGATTGGTAAGGGGTTTCCAAAAATGTCAATTTTTTGCTGAAAAGAAAAGATCGACACCATCTCCTCTAATTCCTATGTTTGTGGAGGAACCTTTTAGGAAATGGGGATTGGATTTTATAGGGGATATCAATCCATAATATGGTGGACAGCATAAGTGTATTTTGACAGGCATGGACTATTTTACCAAATGGATGGAAGTTGTCCCAGCAAGAAGAGAAAATGATGCAGTGGTGATTAAGTTTTGGAGGAGAATATTTTTAGCAGATTTGGTTGTCCCGAGAGGTTAGTAACATATAATGCATAAGTTTTTAAATCTACAAGGTTGATTGATTTCTGTCAAAATTACAATGTAATCTTGCCTCACTCTACTACATATCACCCTCACGGAAATGGGTTAGCACAATATTCTAAGAAAACTTTAGTGAAAAATATTAAGAATAATGTTGCATAAAATCAAAAGAATTGGGATACTAAACTAAATTTTTCTTTGTGGGAAAGTAGCGTAACTCTAAGGAGGTCCACTAGGAAATCACATTTTGAGCTTGTTTATGGAACAATTTCTCTATTTCCTAGCCAATTGGTAAATCATGTTGTAGAATTTGTCCAAGGTGTTCAAGAAGAATCAAGTCCCCTGATTAGGAAAATGAACCAGATGATTGAACTACATGAAAATAGAGAACAAGTTATGAATAATTTGATCAATTATAAGGAGAAAATGAAACTATTGTTTGACATAAAGGCCATGGATATCATTTTTTAGCCTGGAGATCTAGTGCTCAAATGGGATGCAAGGAGGGAAGACAAAGGTAAACATGGTAAGTTTTACCCTTTTTTGTTTGGTCCCTTCAAGATAGTAGAATCCAAGGAAAACAACACTTTTTTTCTTAAAAATATGGATGGTGAGCTCATACAACTGTCGGTGAATGCGTAGTAACTCAAACATTACTTCCAACATTGATTTGAAGTATTTTTTCATCATTGTACATACTAGTGTGCCATTGTTAATATCCCAGTGAGTTATTCATTATAATTTTCCAAGTTTCAATTTGACTCCATGCCCGAGGTGAAGGCACTAATCTTCGGTTATTAGTGTTTTTCTTTTTGAAAATTACTATCCCAAGGTGGAGCTAGATGTTGTAACCAATTTTAATTTGTCCTAGTTAAAGGTGTTTATAATGTATTTTTGTAAAAAAAAAATCAATTATCAAAGAAAAAAAAAGAAAAAAAATCTAGAAGGCACTTGGGTTTTGTTTTATTGATAACATCTGTTTAAGAATAATTATCTTTCTTAACACAATAATCAAGATTACTGCAAAAATAATCCTTTTAGTGGGACCCGGAACAAATGGTCAGAAAGATTAAAAGTCAGACAGGTTGGAGTTGGAGATAGTTTGTGCGATGGGGCCCACGAGATGGGGCAAACCCAATAGAACGAAATGCAAGGTGGATAACAACAGAGGTACCTCTGCCAAGACATTTCAACGTGCCCAACAATTTTAGATTTACGGCTCATATCGTCTGCAGAGGCACTCCCCCGACGATGAACTATACCAATGACTTTTCCTGCAGTGACGCCAGCAACCAAGCGTGATGTTGTCAGCAGGAAAACCTGACCCCACAACTCATCCCTTCGCCACCTGTCATCCATGCACATCATTTTAGCCATTAAATGCACCTTGCGAAATCAATTTAATTTTCTATAGAAAGATTAAATTGGGTTTTCCCCCTCCTGTTTTCACATTCAACCTATAAAATCTTGTTTTAATTGTTTTTTATGCACTTTTGCTGCCTTATCGCGTTTTCACCTCCTCTGAATTCGCAAAAAAATATCTCAGTCAGCATTTCCTATCACTTCCAAGTATATATATAGTCTCTCATCACTCCAATTACACAAAATGTAAAATAAAATTGTCTTAGTGGGGTCATCTTCTCATATTCCACTCATGGACACTGATAGGGAAATTTTCGATACTGTTTGCACTCTAAATCATCTGGAAACTTATCAACATATCCTTGTAAACTAGACCAATTTCCAATTCTATATTCTTGTAGATAGGTCTGGGGTTCTTGCAGCGTTTATCTCTAAAACTCATCTTTTTCCTGAATTTATCTATTAGTTAGTGTCTGCTATGTATCCACAGAAATGTTTTGTAATGGATAAGTAATGTGAAAATATACTCCAAGTGTCCTCTCTTCTAATTCATAAAGTGTATGTTTCCCTTCTACAAATTCATATACTCCCTTCTCTGAGGAAACCCTGCTAGTTCATTTTGAAAATTTTATAGACCAGTTATACCTAAACTGTGTTTTACTTGATGCCAAGTGGGAATCCATTGTCTTTGGATTCAAAGCATTTCCCCTTGAATACCTTTGCTAAAGATGTCATACCTGTTCTTCAAATTTTAACTAATATTTTGGGAAGAGATGATGCAACATTCATTGATAAAGTCACTTTGGGGCTTTTTAGTTTAATGATGAAGCCTGAGGTTGTCCTAGATATACCATATTTTTTGGAGGGTTTATTTAATGCTCAGTTCATGAACCTTTCACTCACAGGTTATTTCATATTTCCATATTTGATTACCTTTTTATTCGTATATACCCATGTGGAAAATTTCATGCACTTGGGGTTAAAAATCATGGATCCCCACAAGAATAAGCAGTCGGTATTCTTTTGGACTAGTATGGTGAGGTGTAATCCAAGGAATGAAGGCCTAATGGAGTTTGTTGCTTCATTTCTTTCTGTAGCTTATAAAATTATTAACAATTCATCTGCACCTTCTATGTTGCCAAAAGCTCGGTATTTTCTTCAATTTAGAAAGTATATGAAAGTATGGGATTTGTATTCCTTTGAAGATCATTCTGAAATTAGATTGTATGGGGCTGATATTGAGCCTTAAATTAGATTGTATGGGGCTGATATTGCCTCAAAGATTCAGATTCGAGACTCTACTAACATGATGGTAGACTTAAATTGTTTGGAAACCAAGTTATAATATTCCTATAGAGGAGAAGAGAAAACCAAAGTCAAGTTTAAACAAATCATTGGTTATAAATCTAATCACATTTCTAAAAAACCATCACATAGTCATTATAGACAAAATGATAATAACATGTGGAAATTATGCAGAAAAACCCAAAAAAATACCTTCACACGACCATCAATTCATGGAGCTTTTTCTTCACATCCTTAGATGCCCTTTAGAGAGCATCCTACAAACCAAGAATCATTATTAAAATTTTTAGATATATTTGAAAGAGAATTAATTAAGAAACAGATAAATAAAATGTCACAACTAGAAAAAAAACCCTCACTCAAAATTTTAACAAGTGTCAGAAATTGGGGATTACTTATGCTAAGAAACTACCTCTTCTTATAGACCTGGTGGTTTTGATCAATGATCTAGGTCGTTCATGAGATAAAACTCAACCATCAGATGGGTTTGGGTGATTAAACCAACTAATTTGGAAACCATTTGAATTTTATTTATTTTTCCTCCATCATGAAAGTTAAAATCCTAATACAATTTGAACTATCTAGCTACCTAGTTGTACTTTTATTTTAGTTTTTCCTTTGAAAATTAGTACATAATTTTATTCATGGAGTAAATTGATTCCATTACAGCAGTAAGTTGCAACTTAATTCCCTATAATCCAAAATACACCTAGAGAAGTGCTTGCATTTACTCTTGAAGAGTGACAGTCTATCGAGGTTTGAGATGTCTGATAATGAAAGTGGAAATTGTACTCATACCATATCTACTAGAAGATTTTATTCAAGAGATTAAGGAAACTCAGGTTGTTAGAAATCAATAGAATAGGCAGAGTTGATCTTTGTAAGGTTATTGTCGAAAATCCATCCTCCATTTGATCTAGTACTTGTAACCTTGTTAACTATTGAGACAAAAATGTCATTGAGATAAAACCCAAATAAATAGGAGAAATATGTAAGAGCAATTAACATGGATTGCATCCCTACATGTGATTGGTTGTAAAAAAAATTCAATCAAGCCCATTGTTGTAAAAATTTCTAAAAAAGTGAATTCCAGTAACTATGGTATGATCCAGAATATGGTCAGTGGAAGAGACACTAGATTATTTGGATTGTCCATAAGTTCATTGTCCTAAGGAACTTGTTTCCTATTGGCCTGCACCAGAGTTGTGGTGACCATTGAAAATGTGGAGATGAATAATTCAATTTCAATTCTCTGAAGATGAGAAATTCTAGTTTCCATTCCTGTCATATCTCGTAATAAGGGCACGAGCACGACATCATACAATGGCATAAGGATTACCATTGTAATATACAAAATTGCTTGCAGTGACACTGTTGGTATGTGAAAATTGTTGTGTCCAAGTCTCTGGTCCATGGTGCCTTTTGTTGGCAATATTATGCAGAGTGTTGTCCTTGATGGTAGCCTACTTGATAAAGTTGATGGCAACCTACTTGATGAAGTTGTCCTTGATGGAAATTGACTTGTCCTATTTGTTAATGATGTAAATCTGATGTATCTACAGAGCAGTGCAGATGTAATGGAGAAAGGAATTCCTGTAAGGGCCAGAGCAATGATAAAAATGGTATGTCACAATGCATATGCGGGTTTGTAAAGGAGAAGTAGCGTATGTACACGGAAAAGTACGTGCCAAGTCGCGTATGCCCTTTTGCGCTCCAAAATTAGAATACCAAGGGGCATTACCATGGTTTTGGCACACAGTATTGAGCGATGTATGGTTTGTTTGATTCTATCCAAGAATACCATCGGAAGTTGTGTGGTTTTGGCTCATGGTATTGGTGAAGGCTAAATCTATATAAGGAGAAGAAGATCATAGTGCAAGGGGGTGCATATGTCTGGGTTTTAATGAATACTTCACTCTGAAGTATATCTGCATGGTGGAACTCTGTTCTTAATTGATAGATCTGAATCTATGATGCACCTATGGATATGATGAAGGTTCAAGATCTCTAGATATAGAAATGATGAATCTCTAGGATGATCTGAAAAGAAATGATGAAGACCTGGCGCAAGTCTGATGAAGAAATTGAAGAAATCTGGGTAAGTTTATAGATCTGGTCTATTCTGCAAATTTTATCTTTTATAGATCTATACGCAGGTTCGTTTCATGAAAAGCGTGTGTATACGTGGGTCCGCTTAAAGAAAAGTGCGTATGGCAGTCAGGGTTTCTAAAAATAAAATGCACTGAAGTATACGCAGGTTTATCTCTGTGAAAGCGCGTATATATGTAGGTTCAGTGAAATAAAAGCGCGTATGGAATCTAGGGTTTTGCTGAAGTATGTGGAATGAAATGTCTGATCTGTTTTGCTGTTTTACTGCTATCTATCAATGATGTATTCATACAGATCTGGGTGGTTTAACTGTTGATTGTGCTACTGATTATGTTGATTAAAGATCAAGTTGTTGGTTGATTGGTTGATGATTCAATGACTAATGACCGTATAAACAGTTTTGTATGGTTGATAGATTGTCTGAATAGAAATCTAATCTCAGATCTGAATATGAGTCTGAACTAATTCTGAAAGAAAGCATACATAGAAGAATACACTAGTTGGTGAAAAGGAAAGCGCATGCATACACGGAAATGGCGAAGAAAAGTCGCGTATACAAAGTTACTATACACTGAAGCATACGCAGGTTGGAGTGAATAAAGACACATATATACGCGGTTTACATAAAGGAAAACAGCGTATTAATGTTCATGGTTGAGTTTACATCTGCATATCTATTCTGAAGTCTGGGTTATCTCTGATATTATGGTTACAGTGGTCTCACTGTTCTGTTTGAATTATTGGGCAAAGTATGTTTGTTGATGATTAGTGAAGGGTTTTGTTGAAGATGTTTGATCCAGTATGAAAATTGATGAAATGTGGTCAGCAGTGGTGCTGAGGGTCAAAACCTTCAGTCAGGGGGTAGTAGCTCCCTTCCAGTGGTAGCTGGTAAACGAGAGCAGGGGGTAGTAGCTCCCTTCTAGGAGAGGCTGGTAAACGAGAGCAGGGGGTTGTAGCTCCCTTCCAGGAGAGGCTGGTAAATGAGTTGTAGCCTTCTGCATGTGGGTGCCTGCGTGCTGGTATGAGTCTGCGCCAGTACATGGTTGTAAGAAGTTTTCTTTATATAATAAATATTGAAGACTGAGACGAAAACAGCGGTGGTTTTCTCCCGAATTGGGTTTCAACCTTAAATCCTGGTGTTCATGTGTGTTGCTTATGTGTGATGGTTTATTCTATTCTTACTGCACCTGTTTACTGCTTACTAAACATCTAATGAATGAATGATGCAATGATCTAAGTTAAGAATTAAATGCATAATTAGATCTCTGGACATACGCAAGTTTTCTTAATGATATCTGCGTGTATACGCGAATTGTGTTCAGTAAAGTAGCGTATGGGTTTAAAAGCAAGAAAAAGTAAAAAAAATTTAGTCAGCACTAAATACTGATTCACCCCCCCCTCTCTCAGTATTGTTCCCAACAATTGGTATCAGAGAAGGTCCTTCTGAAAAAGCTTAGCCGCTAGAAGGAAGATCAAGCAAGATGAGCAATCAAGAAGGAATAGCATCTATCAGGCCTCCGCTCTTTAACAGAAACAATTTAATCTTCTGGAAAACAAGGATGAGATCCTATCTTCAGTCTCTGGGAGCAAATGTATGG
Organism: Pinus albicaulis; assembly: GCA_034641835.2. Classification (NCBI taxonomy): domain Eukaryota; kingdom Viridiplantae; phylum Streptophyta; class Pinopsida; order Pinales; family Pinaceae; genus Pinus; species Pinus albicaulis. The sequence goes on from CM076582.1 coordinate 947,804,250, forward strand.
GCCATAGTTGAAGGAGGATATCAATATCCAGCCGTAGTACCAACAGATCCGATGGAAAAGAAGAATTATGAATCAAATGAAAAGGCGGTCAATGCTCTAACGGGAAGTCTAACTGAATCTGAATTTTTCAAAGTCATGCAGCTGAATACAACAAAGGAAATATGGGACAAAATCATTCTAAGTTATGAAAGTGATGCAAAGGTAAAAAGTGCAAAACTCCAAACTCTCAGAATTGAATATGAAAATTTGAAGATGCTTAGTGATGAGAGTATTGCCAGTTTCTTTTTATGTCTTGATGATGTTGTAAATCGTATGAGAAATCTGGGAGAAACAATAACCGAATCTACTTTGGTTGAGAAAATTTTAAGATCTCTAATGGCAAAATTTGAGTCAAAAGTTTCTGCTCTTGAAGAAAAACAGGATCTTCAAAATCTTACTATTGTGCAACTTCATGGCATACTAACTGCATATGAAATGAGAAGAGGAGGACCATCTGAAGTCAAAGAAATTGTCTTTTGAGCTTCTACAAAAGGGAAAGAAGTACAAGAAGTAGAAGGATCAGGATATATCTCAGAAGAAGATGAGGCAAATTTTGTAAAGAAACTTCAACTTGGCACAGGACGGTTCAGAGGTAAGCTTCCTTTCAAATGTTTTGATTGTGGAAGAGTTGGTCATTATGCTGCTAAGTGTCCTCATAAAGAAACATCTGCAAAAGGGAAGGAAGTAGCAAGAAGGAATAAGAATCAGTTTAGCACTAGAAAAAGTTACTACACTCATGAAGACAATGATGGGTTATCTAATAGTGAGGAAGAATGTGAACAAGATCTTAGACTTCTCATGGCATTTGAAAAAGAATCTAGAGAAGAAAAGGATACTTTTGTGGATGCTCTATAGGACAATTATTTTCTTGAAGAAAACAATCAACTCAAAATACGCTTAGAAGAAAGTAAAATAAGCTTAGAATAAAGTAAAATAACCATAGAGACTCTGGAAAATCAGCTTGAAGAAAAGGAGAAACGCAATGAGAAATTCGAGTGTGAAGTAGTAAGTCTAAGAAAAGAACTTGAGAAAGTAATGACTCTGAATCTTAGATTTGCTAAAGGATCTAAAACCTTAGATGAGATTATTAAGGTACAACGTTCTCCTCTCATAAAGACAGGTCTTGGATATATCGGAGAATCTTCTCAGGCTTCGGCACCAAATTATCTAAAAGCAACTACAATTGGTTTACAACATTCTGCCACTCAGCAAGGGAATAAAGAATCTTTACAGGTAAAGCATGATCATCTCAATTCAAAGAACACTAACAGGAATATCTTTCAAAGAAACACCAATCAACAGGTAAATTCAAGTAGAATATTTCATGATCGCAGAAATTTCTTCTTCAATGGACAATTTTTCTCATGTCACAATTTTGGTCATAAATTTGTTCAGTGTGTTGCATATAAAACCATCATGACAAGAGAAGCAAGAAAGAAAAGGATTGATATTGAAACAAAGAATAATACCTATAACAACTTTTCTCCTCTTCTAAATGAAGTTGAATGTGCTTATTGCAATAACTTTGGCCATGAAGAATCTGAATGCAGGAGCAAAGTTCAGCCAAAAGAGCATTTTCCTTCAAGCTCTAAAGTATGGAAAAAGAAGGAATTACAGGTTGAAAATTGTGGCATAGCGTTATTTGCAGAAGGTGAAGAAAATCAATGGTACATTGATAGTGGATGCTCAAGACACATGACAGGTGACAAAAACAAACTTCTTGCATATAGTGCTCTAGAAATGGAAAAGAAGGTTACATTTGGAAATGATACTCCTACGGTAATTAAGGGAAAAGGGTCTGTTTTTCTAAAAGAAAAGGTGAAAGCTAATGATGTCATGTATGCGGATGGATTAAGGCATAACCTGTTAAGTGTAAGTCAAATGTGTGATCAAGGAACTGAAGTTGTCTTTAGTTCAAAAGAATGTGTGGTATGTGATCTTGATACAGGTAAAACAATTATAAAAGGAAAAATAACTCCAAGCAACCTGTATGTATTGAAGAACTGCAAAGAACAATGTTACTTGAGTAAATCTTCAGAAAACTGGCTATGGCATAGAAGGTTGGGGCATCTGAGCTTCTCTCAGATTAACAAATCAAGTAGACTTAAAGTTGTCCGTGATCTTCCCAATATTACTCTACCCGAAAATATCATATGCAAGTCTTGCCAATTTGGTAAACAGACCAGAGTAGAGTTTAATGCCAAGGAAGGATCATCAAGTAAGCCTCTTGAACTCTTTCATACTGACATATGTGGACCTATGAGGAAAAATTCACCACGTGGTGAACAATACTATATCTTGTTTATTGATGATTTCTTTAGAATGTGTTGGATTGGGTTGCTTAAACACAAAGATGAAGCATTTGAGAAATTTCAGAGCTTCAAATCTTTGGTTGAAAATGAATTAGATCTAAAAATCAAGTGTCTTAGATCTGATCGAGGAGGAGAATATACTTCAGATGAATTCCTTGAATTTTGTGAACAACATGGCATAAAAAGACAGTTTACTGTAGCTGGCACTCCACAACAAAATGGCGTAGCAGAAAGAATGAATAGAACAGTTCAACAAATGGCTAGAGTTATGCTTGATGATTCCGGAACACCTGACACATTTTGGGGAGAAGCAGCACATACATCGGTAAATATTCTTAACAAGGCACATGTTCGTGTAAATAGTGACAAAACTCCATATGAACTTTGGTATGGTAATCCTCCCACTGTGAATCATTTTAAAGTTTTTGGAAGCAAATGCTTTATCAAAAATAATGATGAAAAACTTGGCAAGTTTGAACCCAGAGCAGATGAAGGAATACTTCTTGGTTACTCCTCCAGGAGTAGAGCATATAAATGTTAAAATAAAAGACTTTGGAAGATTGTTGAATGTATTTATGTTGTTATTGATGAGTCTCCTGCAACTTCAAAAGAAGAAAAACAAACAACAGATGAAGATGATGGTGACAGATATCCTTCTACATCAAATATAAATGATATAGACAGTGAACCCAATGAAGAACCTGAAGATGATTTATCTGAAAAAGCTCCATCCAAATATGTTCAAAAGAATCATCTAGAATCTCAAATTTTGGGAGAAAAGGGATCAGGTGTACAAACAAGAAGGACTCTTGCGGGATCTTCTAGCTATCTGGAATTTCTATCCACTATTGAACCACACAATGTCAATCAAGCAAGCAAAGATGAATGTTGGATTCAAGCCATGAATGAAGAGCTTGATCAAATTGAAAAGAATCACACTTGGGAATTAGTACCAAGACCTCATGACAAAAATATCATTGGAACTAAATGGATATTCAAAAACAAGTTAAATGAGAATGGGGAGGTTATAAGAAATAAAGCTAGACTTGTTTGCAAGGGGTATGCTCAACAAGAAGGTATATACTTTGAAGAAAATTTTTCTCCTGTAGCTAGACTTGAAGCCATAAGAATGTTTCTTTCTTTTTCAAGCTTCCAACAAATCAAAGTCTATCAAATGGATGTTAAATCTGCGTTTCTCAATGGTGATCTAGAAGAAGAAGTTTATATAGAACAACCAGAAGGATTCATTTTTGGAAATGATGAAAAAATTGTTTGTAGACTTAAAAAGGCTCTATATGGTCTCAAACAAGCTCCAAGGGCATGGTACTATCGTCTTGACAAATATCTTCATCAACAAGGATTTTCAAAGGGGTCTGCTGATAGCAACTTGTACACAAAAACTGAAAATGATAAACTATTGATTGTGGTTGTATATGTTGATGATATCATTTTTGGAAGTAATGAAGAATCTATGAGTCAGAAATTTGCTTCTGTCATGCAGCAAGAATTTGAAATGTCTTTACTTTGGGAACTAACATTCTTTCTTGGCTTGCAAGTGCATCAAACTGCAGATGGTATATTCTTATCACAAGAAAAATACCTTAAGAAAATTCTGAAGAAGTATGGCATGGAAGAGTGCAAACTTGTAAGTACACCAATGATAACCGGATGTAATCTCAGCTCTCATGATGATTCTCCCATGGTGAACCAACCAGATTACAGATCTATGATAGGAAGTCTACTTTATCTCACTGGGACTAGACCAGACATTATGCATGTAGTTGGGATTGTTGGACGATTCCAAGCTAATCCAAAAGAGTCTCACCTTCAGGCCGTCAAAAGAATATTCAAATATCTACAAGGAACTCAAGACTTTGGACTATGGTATCCAAAGAATGCTGATCTCACTCTTCATGCTTACACTGATGCAGATTGGGCTGGAAATGTTGATGATCAGAAAAGCACTAGTGGTGGTGCATTCTATATGGGGCCCCGGTTAGTATCTTGGTTCAACAAGAAGCAAAAATCTATTGCCTTATCTACAACAGAAGCAGAATATGTGGCTGCTGCATCATGTTGCACTCAACTTCTTTGGATGATGCAAACCTTACAAGATTTTCAAATCAAATGTTCACCTCCTATCTCCATTATGTGTGATAATACAAGTGCCATTAGTATCTCAAATAATCATGTTATGCATTCCAAGACCAAGCACATTCCCATCAAGTATCACTTCTTACGTGAACAAGTGCTTGAACAAAAGGTGAACTTGGAGTATGTTCCCTCCAAAGAACAAGTTGCTGATATATTTACGAAACCTCTGCCCAGGGAAGCGTTCGAATATCTTAGATAGAAGCTGGGAGTAGTCTCTGCCATACAGAAGATCAAATCTGCTTAAAATCAAAAGATTAAATTGGATACATGGATTTCCTGAAAGACAGACACGTATATACGTGGGTTTATACACAGAAAACCGCGTATGGGTGTTTGCTGGAAAAAAAATTCTGGGTCAGCATTCTTCAGCACAGCTGCAGTGCTATTGGGTATCTCTGGTGGTGTTCCAGTTCTCATAATTCTGTTTCATTCTCTGATGTTTCTTGATAAATATGCCTTGATGATTTGCTGTTGAAAGTGTCCAGGATGCACAGGCTAAGGGGGAGCATTGGTCATGTGGAAAGGATGCATTGTTGGCATTATGATGGTTCTGAAATATGATCTCTCTCTTGAGGTCTTTTTGATGTTGGTCATAAAAAAAATCATATTTGTAATTTGATGAAAAGGTCATGTTGAGACCTGTGATGTAAAATTGTAATATTCAATCATGTAAGGACTTGATCAAATTTGTAAACCCACTTGGTTGGGTAGTTGAGTCAAAATGTGTAAACCCACTTGGTTGGGTACTTGAGTCACATATGTAAATCCACTTGGTTGGACCATTGATGTAAGTATGAGTCCTTGGTGATAGGAAAGGTCATAGAGTCATGTACTTCATTGAAAAATATGTTTTCAGCATGAACTCAGGGGGAGCATGGTAACTTCAGTGCACATCATATCTACATAGCTCTTCTTTCTACAAGAGAAGAAAAACCTTGTTTTGGTTTTGATCCACCCTTTGCCCTTGATGTCAAAGGGGGAGAGTATCATGGTGTTTGAATAGGAGGAGAGTATCATGGTGTTTGAATAATGGTTATAATCAATGTATCTATATGTTGTTGTGATCAAACACCATCATGGTTGCCATCAAGTCCAAAGGGGGAGATTGTTGGCAATATGATGCAGAGTGTTGTCCTTGATGGCAACCTACTTGATAAAGTTGATGGCAACCTACTTGATGAAGTTATCCTTGATGGAAACTGACTTGTCCTATTTGTTAATGATGTAAATCTGATGTATCTACAGAGCAATGTAGATGTAATGGAGAAAGGAATTTCTGTAAGGGCCAGAGCAATGATAAAAATGGTATGGCACAATGCATATGCAGGTTTGTAAAGGAGAAGTAGCGTATGTACGTGGGAAATTACGTGCCAAGTCGCGTATGCCCTTTTGCGCTCCAAAATTAGAATACCAAGGGGCATTACCATGGTTTTGGCACACAGTATTGAGCGATGTATGGTTTATTTGATTCCGTCCAAGAATACCATCCGAAGTTGTGTGGTTTTGGCTCATGGTATTGGTGAAGGCTAAATCTATATAAGGAGAAGAAGATCATAGTGCAAGGGGGTGCATATGTCTGGGTTTTAATGAATACTTCACTCTGAAGTATATCTGCATGGTGGAACTCTGTTCTTAATTGATAGATCTGAATCTATGATGCACCTATGGATATGATGAAGGTTCAAGATCTCTAGATCTAGAAATGATGAATCTCTAGTATGATCTGAAAAGAAATGATGAAGACCTGGCGCAAGTCTGATGAAGAAATTGAAGAAATCTGGGTAAGTTTATAGATCTGGTCTGTTCTGCAAAGTTTATCTTTTATAGATCTATACGCAGGTTCGTTTCATGAAAAGCGTGTGTATACGTGGGTCCGCTTAAAGAAAAGCGCGTATGGCAGTCAGGGTTTCTAAAAATAAAATGCATTGAAGTATACACAGGTTTATCTCTGTGAAAGCACGTATATACGCAGGTTTAGTGAAATAAAAGCGCGTATGGAATCTAGGGTTTTGTTGAAGTATGTGGAATGAAATGTCTGAATTTTTTTTGCTGTTTTATTGCTATCTATCAATGATGTATTCATACAGATCTGGGTGGTTTAATTGTTGATTGTGCTGCTGATTATGTTGATTAAAGATCAAGTTGTTGGTTGATTGGTTGATGATTCCATGACTAATGACCGTATAAACAGTTCTGTATGGTTGATAGATTGTCTGAATAGAAATCTGATCTCAGATCTGAATATGAGTCTGAACTAATTCTGAAAGAAAGCATACATATAAGAATACGCTAGTTGGTGAAAAGGAAAGCGCGTGCATATGCAAAAATGGCGAAGAAAAGTCGCGTATACAAAGTTACTATACACTGAAGCATACGCAAGTTGGAGTGAATAAAGACGCGTATATACGCGGGTTACATAAAGGAAAACAACGTATTAATGTTCATGGTTGAGTTTACATCTGCATATCTATTCTGAAGTCTGGGTTATCTCTGATATTCTGGTTACAGTGGTCTCACTGTTCTGTTTGAAGTATTGGGAAAATTATGTTTGTTGATGATTAGTGAAGGGTTGTGTTGAAGCTGTTTGATCCAGTATGAAAATTGATGAAATGTGGTCTGCAGTGGTGCTAAGGGTCGAAGCCTTCAGTCAGGGGGTAGTAGCTCCCTTCCAGTGGTAGCTAGTAAATGAGAGCAAGGGGTAGTAGCTCCCTTCCAGGAGAGGCTGGTAAACGAGAGCAGGGGGTTGTAGCTCTCTTCTAGGAGAGGCTGGTAAATGAGAGAAGGTTGTAGCCTTCTGCAGGTGGGTGCCTACGTGCTGGTATGAGTCTGCGCCAGTACATGGTTGTAAGAAGTTTTCTTTATATAATAAATATTGAAGACTGAGACGATGACAGCGGTGGTTTTCTCCCGAATTGGGTTTCCACCTTAAATCCTGGTGTTCATGTGTGTTGCTTATGTGTGATGGTTTATTCTGTTCTTAATCAACCCGTTTACTTCTTACTAAACATCTTATGAATGAATGATGCAATGATCTAAGTTAAGAATTAAATGCATAATTAGATCTCTGGACATACGCAAGTTTTCTTAATGATATACGCGAGTATACGCGAGTTGTGTTCAGTAAAGTAGCGTATGGGTTTAAAAGCAAGAAAAAGTAAAAAAAATTTAGTCAGCACTAAATACTGATTCACCCCCCCCTCTCAGTATTGTTCCCAACACCTTTTCAAACATAAAATTTATTGTAGAATCACATCATCATCATTGTTGAATCTTACCAAGGGTACCACCATTATAATACATGGATGATGTTAATAATACCAAATATACATGGATGATATTATACATGTAGGTGAATATTCATTTGGATGCATGGGAATAGTCTGCCACTGGATATGATGGGTAGCATTGGGATGAGGCCAGGTGCATGGAGCTATAAAGGTTGTTCGAAAGTGGAAGGCCACATGAACTAAATAAAATACCTCTAAAGAGTTTTAAGAAAAATAGTTGTAATTGCCAGATTCCAGTCTATATGAAGGCATCTTAGTCAATCATCAAAAAATTTCTCTGAGAAGTGGTCAAACCACTAACACGAACGTAAGTCAAAAAAAAAATCTAAAATGAGGCCACAAGGCAATATTAACCTTGTCCAAATATGAATCTAAGAAGGGAACACAACGTGTTAACATAATTAGTGGTTGTTGAGGTGTTGTTTGGATCATGAGTATTAGGCCTATGGCATCAAATAAATATGGAAGAATAATGTTAGAATGCTTATCAATCAACAAAAAAAATGGCTTAGAATCTTCCATGACAGAGTTCATTTGCTCTTCATCAAGATTTTTCCCCTCTATGGTTGATGCAGTCCGGTTATCTCTTGAATTTATCTCCAATACACGATAACCACAACATTTAGCAACAACATGAGAAAGGGTAGTCTTTTTTTCAGTATCTTAGTTATTAAACTTCTTATTGGCCTACCACCTGCACTCCTTACCTCTTTGCACAACCACCCTATCCATTCACCTATAGCTTCTAGGAATACTTTGTTGGTGATAGGCACTAGTCTATGAACTACTTGATTCATGTCAAATATTATCAATAGACATTCAAATAACATTTCATTGAATGAATTTGATAATAAGCCATGGACGAAACAAACAATAATATGTGAATCAATTAGAATTGATTACAAAGTAAAATTATATTTTCTTCTGGACCTTCATCATAGGATTGATTTGAATTTTTTGTCGAATAATCATTTGGATAATTTGAAGTATCCATTTTCTCTATAAAATCATGTTTGTTGTTTGGTTGAACTCATTCTTTTCCCTTAAATTAATATCTCTCATTTCTAAAGAATCCATGGATTTGTGAAATAGAAGAATGTTATTTTTAATGAATAAATGACCTCACTAGAGGTCCTTGTGTTTTTAGATCCAAATACAAAAGGATCCCATTAATTCATCTAGTGTAATGCTTCTCTATTTGTTTAATAATCACTCAAGTGTTTAATAAATGACTTTGAAACGTATTTTTCCACATGTAGTTTCTCAATTGTTGTTTGGCTGCAAACATGGTTTTCATCACTCGTACCTTCTATTGTAGCATGGAAATCCTGTCAAACATTTATTCTTCAACTTTTTCAAGTAAAGCATGAATTGGCTCACCAAGAAGTCAACTTCGAATAACAGGTCCACCACTTCCACTCCTCAGACCGACTTGGCACTAGTGTTAATTGTAAATTTCACTTTGACATCATATGTATGGTTTTTTTTAAGTTAAAAAAAATACAGATCCCACATGTGTCATGGGAAGGTACAATAAATTGTAGATATATCATTGTAGGTGAATATATCCTCTGACAATGATGAGGTACTTTTGGTGGTCTTTGGAGGTTGAATCAAATGTTTTCATATGGCCCATACTTATGGATATAGAATGGATGCTGATAATAATGGGTACCGAAGGTTGAGAGAGAGGGCCAGATATCCTTTTGTCGTAAAATAATTTTGAATATTTTATATTCAAACTTGATGTAGTCCCTTTTTTTTGAAGTAGGGGGTAAGTTCTTTACTTGTGCTTTAGAAAAGGGAAGGAGTGCCTTTTTCATAAATCACATAAAAATTGTCGGGGATGTTATACAAACATAATGATGAGATATATGAGAGAAAGTGCTATAAGGTTTGAAGGTGTTTAATTGTAAGATTAGGGTGCACAATTTGTACGTTTGGGGTGAGATATTTTAGTTGAGCTAGGATACGCAATCTTGACAAAAATGTCATCAACAAATTTATGCTTCTTAATGGTTGGTTTAGAAATGGCACAAATAATGCACGATCTAATATAATGTTGGACATCTTGTCGAAGATTTGGACAATATAAATATTTTTTAATTACTTATATTTTCTTCTCTAAAACAAAGTTACAGTAGTGATCAAGGAGTCCACCCCTCTTGGGCTACACCTCCTTGGACCAGCTTCAATGGCTTGGCCCTCTTTGATTAACTGATCAAAAATATGAATACAGTTAATTCCTAAGCTCTGATGGCTCTCAAAAATGCTCCAGTGGCTCTAGGACACCCCCAATACCCATGTTTTGGTTTTGAATGAGTATAATTTTGACTCTCTAGGAAAAAAGTAACCTAGGCTTGGGCCTCTATATGAGCTCAAAATCGAAAAAGTGTTGTTTACCATCCTCTACATCTCCTGAAACCTACTCCAACATGCTCAAAGCATCTAAAACTACTAGGATAGACTCTTTCTGAGCCAAAATTGGTCAAAATTTTCTCAAGTTAGGGCCTAATCAATTTTGGCCTAGGAAACCCCAACAAAACTAGAGAGAACTCCAGTTAACTCCGAAAAATTCCGCCAACTTTAACCACATTTAAGATTTGGATTAATTAATGGCTAAGTGGTATTAAGTGCTAGTTAATCACGGTTAAGCGCTAACTATGCTCTTAAGTTAACCCCCATTTAAGTTTTGGATTAACGCTTAGCAAAACCTGCTTAAGGTTAATTAATCTATTTTAATGTTTTTTAAACCTCCATTGTATGTGCACCCACCAGTGGTCATTGGTGTGAGGTCCCATGGACTAGGGCTAGCCCCTCTTTTCCCCGCCACAATCTTTGATTGAATTCAAATAGAACCTGAAACCTATAGTGGTTAAGAAATTCATGCGGGTATAGCAGTGAGATGTTGCGTTTGTGTGGGGGAGGTCGTGGGGTTGAGCCTGACCTCTGTCTGTCTGCCTGTATATAATTTTTCACCATAACAATATTACATTTGACCTTTGACATAGCCATATTTCAGCCTTTAGGAGGGGGCACGTGGCGTCCCCTGGCTGCACCACATATCCTCTTCCCATTAGCTCATTCAAAACCAACCAAAAATGGACATGTATCCCATTAATTCGGGCCAACCACAAGTTGGCAAGTGTCAGAACACCATTGGCCAGAAGACAACCAATTTTTGACCAAAAATTTGACTCCTTTGACCCTGTTTGACTTTTTTTGGAAAATTTGTTTGTTTGGCAAAGCGAACAATGGGCTCTAACTTTCTCATACGGATTCGGTTTTCAATTAAATGAAGTGTTCCTGAATCAAGGTGACGAGAACTTTGCGGTCATTATGGTTTCTAGTGATTCTGGGCACTTTCAGTCTTTACCAAATTTTTGCCCCCAATTCAGTTTTTGATCACTCCTTCCCATTGAAAGGCTTTTGGACCCACAAAATATGGTTATCTGATGAGATTTTATTCCTATTCTCTTTTTCAAGGTCTATCAACTTGATTCTACTTGGAAAAATCTCCATGACAACCACTTTGGTTCAGTGACATGCCTTGCCTTGCAAATGGCTTGACACTTCAACCAATGTCCTCCTTTTGTTGTTGACCCAATCCAACACTTGTTGGTTTCTTGCTGACTGATTAAACACATTGTTGTACCAAAGAGATCCCTCAGTGCTTGGAAAGCTGACTGATGACCTTCCCACTGAGAATATTGTTCCTCCTTTTCACAAACATGCATTCGATGCAAGCTTATCCTTGGAAACTCTTTTCCAATTTAAGCCCATCTGAGTGAACTACAGCAATGAATTCAAATATCACTAATCACTAGAAATGAAATGACCATTACTTTACCTCCACGATACAGAATTCCACATCTAAAAGAATGCCTTCACCATCTCTTTCGCTTCTTGGTGTCATGCATCATATGGTCTATAATGGTTGTTGTTTTTGCTGCAATATTTTGTCATATTGTCCCTCTTTCCACTTCTTGATTCTCCCATCCTCCATTATTGACATGTTGCTCATTCCATGATTTTAGAATGAAGGCTAATCATGAGCCTCTCACTCAAGATTTGACCTTCCAAAATCATGATACGTCTTGTCACAAGAAAAACCATTAACTTGAAAAACACATCATGCAATAAACACATCTTGACGACATCTTCCTTTTGCCCCTTCAAAGAAACAAATGTCACATCCTGTGAACATCACCATGCAATATTACATCTTGGTGTACAAACCCATCGATCAAACACAAGTCGAAAAAACATGTGTCTTCAAACCATTGACTCTTAGGTCAAACAAAAGCATGTACAACACTTGAAAATTCTTTTCCCAAAACAACAAGAATTTCACATCTTATGAAAAAATTCGTCAACATATCCCTTTCATATTTGGAGACTAAATCAACTCTTCCAAGTCGATAATACATACATGTAACAATCAATCACCCAACACAAGTCGATCACTCATGCATGTGAAAATGATCAACACTCTCAAGTTGACATCATACATGTTAACAAAGCAATCAACCAACACAAGTTAATCACTCATGCATGTTCCAGCACAATGAAACTATAAAAAATTCCATTGTTCACACACACAAATTCTCATGCATATATACAATGCTCAACTCTCTCACAAGTACAATCACGAGTACAATAATCCCATTGGTATGTACGAGTAATTAAAGAGCTGAAATGACCATATTTGTTGCATCAAAGTGAGTCAACATACTCCACTTTCAAACATCTTCCTGGCGTAAACATTCAACATGCATTCTAGAGAAAAATAAATGCATTCACATGAAAATTGCAACTACAAATTTCCATCTTTGTTGGATCTAAGTGAGTCAACATAACTCTACTTTTCCAAAATCTTGCTTCGTGAAATATGAAACATACTTTCAAGAGAAAAGAAATGCATTCAAATAACAAGAAATGCATCAATAAGGAAAGATTTTCATCAATTATCAAAAGAAATGCAAGGCCTTAATTGGTTAAGAAATCTAACCATCTCTTTCCAAACCACTGCAATGGTGCTTCTTCAGTTGCACTTCATCATGTGTATCAGCCTGACCCACATCAATTATGGAATCCTCTTTTCCATTCTTGTCAATCACTCTCTCCACCTTCTTCAAATGCCGTGGATGACTTGTTGGATGGAAAGTCCAACACGTGTCTACAATTTGACCCTACTTATGGCAATTAGTGCAAAATAATTGCATCTTCTTTTGAACATGGTTTTCATTGTCCATTGGACTTTTGGATTTCTATCTCCTTTGTTTTGAAATTTTCTTGTGTATGGCTATCTTCTTCCAACACCTCGATACAGTATGTTTATTCAAACCACAAAAATAACATGTAAATTTTCTCCAAATATTATGTGAGGATTTTAGATGTTTATCATAATTAAAAGCAACTTGATTAAAGGAGGATTTATACCTTGCACATTCACCTTTTTCACCTTCTTGAGGAGATTAATATTATGAGGTAGTGGCTCTCTTCTATGGCTTTAGAGTATTCAACATCCTCTTTCTTTTCATTTCCATAATTTGCATGCTTATGAGCATCTTCTTGCAATGTGGGTGTAAAAATTTTTCATTCTTCCTGAACAAACACTTCACAAGCTTGAGGTAATGAACATGTAATCAAAGTCTTTCTTGGAACACCTTCATGTGCCTCCTTGGCTTTGGAGCATTCTCCATCTTCTTTCTCACCAAAACCTAGAACCATGTACCTAGACCTTCCCTCAAAAAAAATAGGGTTTATAATTCCTTGTTCATGTTTTCCTGACCCTTTACCTTCATAGCCCAACTTTTTTAACAATTTTGACCCTATTCCGCTAGTGTGTCTTTCAAAAACACCAAAACATTCATCTTGAGAGGAAATTGAAGATAAAATTGATTTTCATACCTCATTTTCATGCACATACTTGGCTAGGGTTTCAATTGCAATATGGAGTTGAGTCTCCATCTCATACATATTTTCAAGAATTTATTGCTTCTCCTACTTCATGGCCATCAGATTCTCTTGAAGTATAGCACTCCCCTTCTTATCTTCAGCCATCTCTTGCAACATATCTCTTATGACAAAGAGTTGTTGCAACAACTCTTCATCAAAGAAGCTTGTTAAGGAAGATTGATTAGAAACATCACTTGATGAAGCTGCCATCACACTTGTAATGCATAAAAATATTCTTTGATGTGATTTGAGAGCTGGGACCTAAATCTTGACCTTCTCCTCTCTTGAGCTTACACACATAAACTTTCACACAGTTAAATTCTCCTTGCACAAATACAAAACTAATAGCTAATTTTCTATTTGACCTTGGAAAACCCTAATATAACTTGAGATGAAATGAGCTAAATTGTGCTCTAATATCAACTTGATCTTAATATGGACAAACTATTTTTGATGTGCTAGCTTCCTCATCGGTATAAAATAAAAGTGTGCTTAAGGATTATGTCAAATAACAAGTCTTATGAGAGGGTTTATGTATTAAATTTGTGTGTAATTTATGAGCAATTCATGAAGTAAATTAGCTTTAAAAACACATATACATAAAGTAAATTGCAAATAAATAATACACAGCAAGCACATTACATAGTAGTGATGAAGGATTTCACCCCTCTTGGGCTACATCTCCTTGGACCAGCTTCAATGGCTTGGCCCTATTTGATTAACTGATAAAAATATGAATATAGTCAATTATTAAACTCTTATGGCTCTAAAACCTACTCCAATGTCTTTGGGACACCCCCAATACCCCTGTTTTGGTTCTGACTGAGTCGAATTTTGACTCTCTGGGAAAAAGTTATGCCTCTTTCAGTAACCTAGGCTTGGGCCTCTGTATGAGCTCAAAATGGAAAAAGTGATGTTTACCATCCTCTACAACTCCTGAAACCTACTCCAACATGCTCAAAGCTTCCAAAAATACTAGGATAGACACTTTCTGAGCCAAAATTGGTTGAAATTTTCTCAAGTTATGACCTAGGAAACCCCACCAAAACTGGAGAGAACTCCAGTTAACTTTGATAAATTTGGAGTTCTGTCGAAAATGCAGACTCCACCAACTTTTATCACATTTAATATTTGTATTAATTAATGGCTATGTGGGATTAAGCGCAGTTAAGTGTTAATTGTTCTCTTAAGTTAACCCCCGTTTAAGTTTCAAATTAACACTTAGCAAAACCTACCTAAGGTTAATTAAATTATTTTAATGTTTTTTAAACCTCCGTTGTATGGGCTCCCACCGGTGGTCGTTGGTGTGAGGTCTCGTGGACTGGTGTTGGCCCCTCTTTTTCTTGCCACAATCTTTGATTACATTCAAATATAACCTGAATCCTATAGCGGTTAAGAACTTTTTGTGGGTATAGCGGTGAGACATTGCGTTTGTGTGGGGGAGGTCGCGGGGTCAAGCCCAACCTCCGCCCATCCACCTGTATATAATTTTTCACCATAAAAATATGACATTTGACCTTTTACACAGCCATATTTTGGCCTTTGGGAGGGGGCATGTGGTTGCCCCTAGCTGCACCACGTGTCCTCTTCCCATTGGCTCATTAAAAATCAACCAAAAACTGACATGTAGCCTAGTAATTCAGGCCAACCACAATCTGACAAGTGTCAGCACACCATTGGCTAGAGGAAAACCAAATTTTGACCAAAAATTTGACCCCTTTGACCCTATTTGAATTTTTTTTTAAATTTGCTTGTTTGGCAAAGCAAACAACAGGCTCTAACTTTCTCATACGGAGTCAGTTTGTGATGAAACGAAGTTCATCGGAATCAGGGCAATGAGTACTTCACAATCATTCTAGTTTCGAGTGATTATGAAAACTTTAATTTTTTAGAAAAATTTTGTCCCCAATTTAGTTTCTGATCAATATATAACCACATAAGAGTTTGAGAATGACCATAAGATCTCATACCTCAAACTCATGAGAATTTATATAGTATTAGTCAAGCCAAAGGGCAGGACCAACCATTCGAAAATGCCTTCTTTATATTTGAATGTTGTCTTCCCTACATCAATTTTTCCATTTGGAACCTGGTGGTAGCTTGACATTAGAGCCAATCTTAATAAATAACTTAGCAACGTTTACCTAGTCAAGAATATCATCAATCCTTGGGATTGGGTATGTGTTCTTGACAGTAATTTTTTTCAAGGCTCAATAATCAATAAAGAGTCTTCATGCCCCATCTATCTTCTACGCCAATACAATTGGACACTTGTAAGGTGAGGGGCTTGTTTGAAAGTGGCCCTTTTTTATGAGCTCATGAATATGATTTTTTATTTCCTCACTAGCCATGAGAGACTCTATATATTGGTCCATCAAGTAAAGGAGCACCATGTATCAATTCAATTGAGTGTTTGACTTCGAAATTTAGGGGCACCCCAATAGGTGGAGCAAAGTTATCTATGTATGTCTCATATACGATGTTTTCCAATTGCTTTTGTTTTTTAGAGAGGCCTCATGCAGAGGTTGTGTTGGTTGTAGTGACCTTATTTTCACTTTTTTACTAAACCATGAAGAGAATAAAATTTTTTTTAGAGAGAATACCTTTTGGCACTACTTTTTTGAGATCAATGAAACTACTACAGTTGGGAGTACCTCTAGTATCCCGTAGATTTTACCTATGAGAGTAACATAGTCACTACAAGGACAAGATTTATATTCAACATGATGCTTCCACATAGAAGGTTTTCCTAAAATAACATCTCAAACTTCAAGTGGGGAAACATCACATAGTACCTCATATTTGAAGGGATTGATGTTGTAGGACATGAGACATTGTTGGTTGACCCAAATGTATCATCCATGGCTCAATAAGATAATAGTGTATGGTTACATGTTTGGAACTGTCGAAAAATTCAATCTCTTGATGAAATAAACTGATATCAATTTCTTTTGGCTACTGTTGTCCATTGTGAAATGGAGTGGTTTCCCCTTCACCCACATTTGTGAGTCGAAGAGGTGCTTCCCCTCTTCAATATCATGTGGCTCTTTTGGTTGGATATTTGTGGTTGGTGATGGTAGCAATTTTTTTTTCATCAATGATACTATTTTATTTATCCCATTATAAAATGGAATCAGAGCCAAAGTCTATTTCCTTTTCTTTAAGCTCTACCAACAATGACTTCTTTGAGAAACATTCATTAATGTTGTGCCAGGGACTTTGTGGAACTCACACCATTTTCCAATGTCCTTTTTTAACTTCCCATTATCATTATTTTTTTGCAACTTGGGTTGGTTGTCTTGAGGTTACCTCTCCATGATTTTTCCCCTTTTCTATGAGTTAGGGATTCCTTTTTGGGCTTTTATTGTGGTGGATTTGTAGAACCAAACTCCCACTCATTCTGCTACTTCAATTTTTCCTCGATTTTGATAGCATATAAATAAGTGACTCACAATGAGGATATTTATAGGAAAACCATATCTATTTAGATGTATATGTATAGGCCACTATGGTAATTTTAGACTAGTAACTAGACCCACACTAGTTTGAGTCTTTGATGCCCATCTTTGACTACAAAGTATGTACATTATTGGTGTATGTTGGCACCATCTATATTATTTCTTGTCATAGAGTTGTTCATCTCATATATTGGTTGTCATAGTTCCCTACAAGGTATAATTTCTCCTTCAGGGAATGAATAAAAAAGGTCCAAGTTGGACCTACATTGAACATTGCATAATCATCTTCACTTTACCTCTCCTGGTAACCTTCCCACCATTTTTTGACATTGGGAATGACTTTTAGTGGTGCAAAGGATATCTTCTCATTGTTGGAATATTTTTTATATAAAAATATCCCTCTAATAGATTTAACCACTTTTTTCAAAGCATACGCATATATTTGTCTTTCGAATAATGGGATATAACATTTAACTTGTACCTTGAAGGTTTTCACGCCTCCAAAATTTCCACTTGTTGAAGGTTCCTCGATTTTCGTTGGAATTCGTTAAGGGATCTGGGAAAATTTTTCCATAATATAATTCCTTTGTTGCGCAAGTGGATCCTCGAGCAACAACTTGACAAAATATCCCAATCCATCGTCTCTCTTTTCTTCAACCATGGTCATCTACTTGGGTTTGTGAAAATGATTTTTCCCAAGTGAAGCTAGATCGAGACCCAACTCTCTATTCCTTGACCTCATTGTGGACATGCACTGAAAAAAAAAACAGGGAACATATTAATCTAATACCACTTATTTAGGGTGTACAAAGAATGACATGAAACGTGGGAAATTTAATGGAACACACATAGAGAAATATGGAAAGGATTACAATGGTGTTGTTGTACCTTGGGAGACAATTTTTGGATGAGGATAAATCAGTACCCAAGACATTCATGTAAAACTGAAAAGGAATTAATTGATTTTCCCTTCATTTTGTAAAACCCTAGAAATATTATTTAAAACCCTTTAACTTTCCATATGTGAACAATACTTCCACAAAAGGCCTTCTGATGTTGAGTACAAATGACAGAAAGAATAGAAATAAGTGAGGGTGGAAAGTTTTAGATAACACGGTGTCTTGCACAGAATCTTTTACCTTCAACTTTAGAGGAAATATGATTGAAATGTAATGGAAAATAGAAAAGAGGAGCACATAATTAAGGATTTTAACTTTAACTTAAAAAACTGTAAAATTAAAGACAAACAACTTCATTACTCAATTCTAAGAGAAGAAATTTAACACTAGATGTAACAATAAAGACATATTATATCCAACAAATTATGGAATCTCTGTGAAAACTCTATTCATTAGCATATGAAAGTGAAAGTACAAAATTGTAGTTGCCTCTGAGGTCCAAAATTCAGGAACCTCACTTCTTCTTTCAATGTATTTTTTATACAAAATTTCAAAGGAAAGTTATGAAACTGTCAACTTCCTAAACTATCACGGGGCTAAATGTCCTCAACATATTACATTTGGAAAATGAAATTACGTTGAAAAAAAAAAATTTAAAAAAAAAAATCTGCCAAGCATTATAAAAATAAAAATAAAATTTTCATGTTGGAATATTTTGTTATTGAATGATTAGCACTACAGGAACAATAGAAGGTCATGCTCCTACTTCAGCTACTTGGGGATAAATTCATTCTTTGCACTTCTTCCACATTTATGTATTTGAATTTGGGCTCTTAATTAACTTCACATGATCCGTCCTGAATTCAGTGATCTTACTATCTGTTGGCTTTTCAATAAAAAGTGTCATCATCATCCAAAGAAGTTGGGAGTCTTTGTGTAAATAATTGACAATAGTGGCCCCTTTTAATACTGTTGTATTTTCATAAGTTGTACCAATCCTTATTTTTTCTTCTACGAGCAGTGTTTCAAAAGTCTCCCAAGGTATTAAATTTCTTTGCTAATCCCAATAGGATGGTAAGCTTGCCCTGCTTATTTTATCAAAAGCAGTATTAAATTTCATTATAGATTCCTTCACTTCTTTTAATCTTTTCAACCAATTTCCTATGAAAATTCTTCACTGTCACCTTGTTGATTTCAATTACATATTCAATCTTGTTTTCAATCCCATCTTCCTTTAATTGTTGTGTAGACTTTGAATTCAGAAAATCGATCATCTTCTTTGCAAACTGGGCTCTTTGCTGTAATTTTTGCTTAGGAGTCATGATTTTTCCCTCTAGATCTCTAACAATTATTTTCTCCTCTTACATAATAATAAATTACTCCCAAATGTTTTTTACTATAGCTATGATGTCATTCCATAAGATCTCTCTTGCTTGGATAAGGGACATATTCCCTCTCACCTTTTCTTTAACACTTTGATATCCTAGTATACAAGATGGCAGTCTTTTATATACTTTTCAGCAGTCTCCTTTGACATGGATAATTATTTCTTAGTGTATTTAATGATCTTAATTGATTTATCAAAATCACTCTGGTTATTTTTCATTTCACTCTCAACAAGTTTCAACTCAGTCGTGACATGAGTTAGTTTTGCAATTGGGTCTTCTGAATCTACTTGTACCAGAATTGTACAAATATGTGAGTCAAGTTTTTGCTACAATGCATCATTCATCTCTTTGAATTTTTATAATTATTCATTTCTCTGTAACAATTCATTAGTCAATACTTCCTTTTCTTTCTCAACATGTGCTACCTCTATAGCCATTGGATGCTCTATAGAAGGCAGCTTCAATTTCTTCCTAAGCACTTGGATTTATGCTTCATCCCCTTGCGGAAATTTTTGAACTACACCTTTGTCTTCAGGATTAACTCCAACCTTGATCACTAGTTTCTTCAACTCTTCATTATGAGTTGCCAATGCTCTTGAATTTTCCTTTTCATACTTCAGTTGACCAACAACTTTCTCCAACATGCCTTCAGATTTGCTAGCAGCTGAGAATTTTGTATATAAATCATTGTAAATTAACTCTCTAGTTTGCCTATGGAGATTATTTTTATCTGGTAGAGGAAGATTCTTGGCATCTACAGTCAAATTAATTGTTCTAAAACTTGTCGAAGAGGAGACAGATAATGCATAAGGATGGGAAAAATAATTTTTGAGCTGATTCCTTTCTAAATCCATGGCATCCAACAATCTTGTCTGATAATAAGAAGATGATTGTGCTTTCAGTTGAGCTTCCATGTTTTCTCTGATCTTATTATTTCTATCCTCAATCTTTTCAAATGCTTGTTTAATTTTTGGTATATACCTATGACTAGTTTCGTCTGGATTGGGATACAATGGTGTACATATTGTCTCCCCCAACTGCAATAGAAAACCAGAAACTAATGATGTGTTGCCTTCATCAGATAGTTTTTTTCCTTTTTTTTCTCCATCTGCATCTTCATCCAAATCCATGGTTCCTTCTCTACCTCTCTTAAAATTATTTTCACTTTGTAGAGGAGTTTCAACCTCTAATCCCCTTTTTTAAATTGATTGTCCTCCATTTTCCATCTTTTCAATCTCTGGTCAAGCTTCATGTAAAAATGGAGCATATCAATTTTATACTCTTTTATTTGAAATCAAATGAAAAGGATCATAATCCCATTTCTCCCATAATAACAAATCCATCCCTTCAAAAATTAGGTACCTCTTCTGCTACTTTCTTAGTGTTCACATTGAAAGGATAGATATTCCTTGGCAATCTAAACAGATGGCCTTTCTTGTTTGGAACAAAATGGACCTGGTCCACATTCAAACTCTATTTGATAAAATCCAAAGAAAACAACCTCATGGGAACAAAAAATGGCAATCTGTAAGGCTCAATATCATCCCCATACAATCAAATTTCTGAATGATCTTTAAAGGAATACCAGTCCCCTACTTTCATATCCTTTCTTAGTTGAAGAAAATATTAAGCTTTTGGAAACATAGAAGGTGCAGGTGAATTTTTAATAATTGAATAAGCTACAAAAATAAATGAGGTAGAAAACTCCATCAGGCCTTCATTCCTTGGATTACTCCTCACCCTATCAGTCCAAAAGAATACTAATTGCTTATTCTTGTGGGGATCCATGATTTTTTTAACCCCAAGTGCATGAGCTTGTCCACATGAGTATATAAGAATAAACAGGTAATCAAAGATGAAAATATGAAATAACCTGTGAGTGAAAGGTTCATGAACTGAGAATTAACTAGCCCCTCCCAAAAATATGGTATATCTAGGAACACCTCAAGCTTCATCATTAAACTAAAAATAACCAAAGTGACTTTATCAATGACTACTGCATCATCTCTTCCCAAAATCTTAGTTAAAATTTGATGAGAAAGTATGACATATTTAGCAAAGGTATTCAAGGGGAAATTATTTGAATCCAAAGACAATGGCTTCCCACTTGGCATCAAGTAAAACACAGTTTGGGCATACTCTTGACCTGTCAAATTTTCAAAATGAACTAGCAGGGTTTCCTCATAGAAGAGAGTATATGAATTTACAGAATGGAAACATAGTGATTTTTGAATTAGAATAGAGGAAACTTGGAATATATTTTCCCCTAACTTATCCATTACAAAACATTTCTGTGGGTACATGGAAGACACTAACCAACGGATAAATTTAGGAAAAAGATGAGTTTCAGAGATAAAAGCTGCAAGAACCCCGAACCTGACTACAGCAAAATAGAATGGGAAATTGGCCTAGTTTACAAGGATATGTTGATGAGTTTCCATATGATTCAGAGTGAAAACAATATCGAAAATTTCCCTCTCAGTTTCCATGAGTGGAATATGAGATGATGACCCTGCTAAGTCAATTTTCTTTGACATTTTGTGTAATTGGAGTGATGATTGATTGTATAAATACCTGGAAGTGATAGGAAATGTTGTCTAAGATATTTTTTGGTGAATTCAAAGGCGATGATAGCACGAGCAAGAAGCAAAAGTACATGAAAAATATTTAAAATGGGCTTTTATAATTTGAATATGAAAACGAGAGGGAGAAAACCCAATTTAATGTTTCTATAGAAAATTAAACTGATTTTGCAGGGTGCATTTAATGTTTGAAATGGCGTGCATGGATGACAGGTGATGGAGGTATAGATGACATGGTAGGATGAGTTGTGGGTTCGGGCTCACCTATTGACGACATCATGCTCGCTTGTTGGCGTCACTATGGGGCAGTCGTTGGTATGGTTCATCATCGAGGGAGTGCCTCCGCAGACGATCTGAGTTGTATATCTAAAATCATGGAGCGCGTTTAAAATTATTTGTAGAGGCACCTCCATTTTTATTCACCGTGCATTTCGTGTTGTCTGGTTTACCCCATCTCGTGGGCCCTATCACACAAACCATCTCCAACTCTAAACCAGTCTGGATTTTAACCTTTCCGACCATTTGTTCCGGGTCCCACTAAGAGGATTATTGTTTCGCTAATCTTGATTAGTGCATTAAGAAAGATCATTATTCTTAAACAGATCTTATCAATAAAATAAAACCCAAGCACCTTCTAGCTTCTTCTTTTTTCTTTTTTCTTTGATATTTGATTTTTATTTACAAAAATACATTCTAAACACCTTTAACTAGGAAAAACAAAAATTGGTTACAACATCTGGCTCCACCTTGGGATTGTACTTTTTGTTGGTGTCAAATGTTTTGATATTTTGGCAAATCAAAAGACAAGGCAACATTAAAACCAATCTTTAGAGTTCTAGGATCTAGTCCTCTTGTTCTCAGAGAGGGATCTCTCAAATGTTTATTTGCAAAGGTTTATCTTGTGTGCTTAGAGTACTGGTTTTAGACTAGTTATTTAAGTGCAGGTGTTTGATTGTTTGTTTGGTTGAATTGATACAGCAGGGTTATGAAATGTCTAGGAAAGATAGGTAGAAAGAGGAAGTAGTAGCTTCATTGGGAAATGGAGTTAAAAAGAAGTCATGACAAACTTATCAATGGATATGGGATATTAGAGGGAAAATCTAGCTTGGCCACAGGATCCTTTGGTTTTTGGAATGAGATGGACATCAATGATTTGGAAAGAGAAGTTTAATTCTCAACAAAGGGAATTTGACAACACAATTTGAACTATAAAGAGTTATTTGATAGACAGGGCTAACCATGAATTCTACAAATCACACCTTTAAGAAAATAATGATTTCAAAACAACTTTTAAAATGAAATCTAAGATTCAGGGAACACCCTATTTCCTCAAAGATTTTATTTCAAATGACTTAGAAAACATAAAAGATTCACTGATAATTGCAGTCATAGAAGAGGGAACACCTAACACATCTATGATTAAAACTACAAAGACCTTTAAGACAAATATTTAAGCAAAGACAAAGGGCAAGATCAGAACAGACCTCCTTGGCTTACTGTAAACAGAAATACTTCAAAGGGAGACTTCAATAACAGTTTTTAAGTGGCAGCAGACAAGCAGGGAGATCCATAAATCATGCTGAAACCAACTATTCGAACTATTAAGGAAATAAACAAGCATGAAGACTAAAGAGAGAGATTAAAGACTCTAAAATACTTCAGCAGAAGAAAACATGAAATAGTGAAGGATGAACGGGTCTAAGGTGATTCTAGGAATCATTTCTTAGCCTAAAACTTTCAACCTACTGTAGTAAGAAATTATGGAACAGAATGGAAACAGTAGAAAACATAAAACAGTTTAGAATACTTCACCAACAGCCAAGCTCATGGATCCAATGATAGAGCCGTCTCAGGAACAAGCATGCAACAACATCATCAAGGCTTCCAAGACTTCAATTTTTTCTTCAACTTCAAAAGACTATGTATTATTTTAGAGAGTTCCAATATTACAACTAGTGATCAACCAACCAACCAACAACCCCTCACTCATCTTCTGCAGTAGTATTTATAGAAGAATGAGGAGGTGAGATCTAATAAAATATCTCTAAAGATAATTAATACATAGTTAAATGGCTTCTTGGCCTTTGGGGGCTCAATGAAGAAGCTTACATAGGTGTCTTCTGTATTGAATGATTTACATAAATATTTAAGCTCGGTGGGAGCTCCTTTTGACCTTTGAGGCTCTGTGTGATGTCAAAGTAACTCTGTTGATATTTTGTCATTAATTTCGTTTGCAGAATTTACTCTCTGGCTGTGTTGTGAGGCAGATATCTGATCCTGATCAATAACTTTGGCTTCTGATTGAATGCTTCGAGGCACAGGTGGCTTTGTAGAAGCTGGGAAGAATTGATTTGCCTCATATGTGGCAGTGGGGGCTTTCTTGTTGGTAAAACACTTAAGATTTTCTTCAAACTATGTTTTAATTACGGGATTAGGCTTTTGATAACCCATCTTAGCTATGATTCCCACAAATCTGTCCTCAGTCTCATGTGCTGATGCGTTTCTGTCTTCGACCCTGATACTCTTTGATTTATGATTGACTTTATGTGTTTTGCTGGTTTTTAGGGCTACGCAAGGATGATATGGTATCAATGCTTGATGAAACACCGATAAAACGTGGAATTCAAACCTTGCGAATGATTGTCTTTGATGAATTGAAGGCAAGAGGGTCGTCACCCTCAAACTTTGAATTTTCTTCAGCATGGCGGAAAAATCATTTAAACCCTGCAAAATACAAACAACTATTATAAAATCCTGCATGTATAGGTTAACTGCTTCAGAAGGCACGTGGAGGGAGCGTGGCCGTTGGATGGCATCATCCAACGGTTGAGATTGATTAGAGGGGTCAAAGGGAAATAGAGGAGGAAATTAAATCAGAGTCGTCGATCGTGCAGAGATCGACGATCGGGATCGAGGGTGACTGAACAACGTGAAGGGGTCATGTTTATTTAGAAAAATAATAAAAAATAGAAAAAGGTTTAAAACCTTATTTTTGTCAAAAAATGGTTGAAAATCATGTTCGGGGTTCGAGACGATCGTGGGTCGTCGAATGAGATCGGCCCAAGCGATCAACGGCGGAGGACAAGCCTTAACAACCTTAGCGAATGTGCCCAGACATCAAAATTTTTAATAAAACTTTGCTCAATAAAACCCCCGGGCCCGGAAATGCTGACTGGACGAGGAAACAGGGCGATGATTTATGGGCCGTCGATCTGCAGATCAGATCGACGGCGGAGATTCTTTTAACACCGTTTCGTACCCTGATTAATGCACGAGCATCTTCAGAGAGCAATAATCGTCCGATGAGCGGCCTCAGATCGGATGGTGGATGTCAATATCAAGCTGGGTCCACATCCGATATTTAGCGCGCGATGAGGGCGGTTTTGTCAACAGTGCTCAAGGCCACGCGTCGGGCGGTGAATGGAATTGCTGCCGATCGGGGAAAAACCACCTTCCTCTTGAAAGCGGTGCAATGAATTCCGTGGGGTTTTGCAATCAGCGAGTGGCTGGCGGGGACCACCGGGGTGATGGATTGCGCGTCATCGATCTGCAGATCAGATCAACGGTGGAGAGCGACTAGAAATTTTCACCGGCGGAAAACTTTAAAATATAATAAAAACCGAAAAATTTATATAAACGAAGGTTTAAACTCTGGGGGCGAAATATTAATTCGAAGTGGGTAGGCGCCCGACTGCGGGGCCGTGAGTTACATGGAAAGCCATATGACCGGGGGGTTATGGATGAAGGGCTAATCGGCATGGGGCGATGCAATAAGCGCTTAGATGGCCAGTGCTTGGTTCTAGCACCAAGGCGTATGGAGAGGAAAGGTTAAAGACTTAGCCCAAGGGGCTTAAGTCTATAATATATAAAAAGATGTGATTTTTATAGATTTTCAATGATTTTCAAAGGAGTTTGAGGATTTCGATAAGGCAAGAAAGGGTCTTAAACCTTATCAAAATGGATTTTGATGAAGGGAAAAAAGGGAAAAACATGAAAATGAGGGATTTATGGGGGAAAAAGGGGTAAAAAAGGAAGGTTATTTTTGTGGTGGAAGGAAGGGAAAAAATGGGATTTTGTAGCAATTTTTCTTCATGTAATGACAACAGAATTTCTGAGTTGAAAAGGGGAATAGCAATGACGATTATCCAAAGGATAGGATATTATCAAAAGACTGTAAGCATCAACAATTTTAGCAATGAAATTGTTTCTTGAAGGCTATCCAAAATCATTTAGCCACCACTTGATATGACAGAATTTATAGGTGGCTAACACTTTTCGAAAAGAAAAACACTAAGAATCATAGATTAGTGCCTTCACCTCGGGCATGGATTCAAATTGCAACTTGGCACGTTACAATGAATAACTCACTAGGATATTAACAATGGCACACTGATATGTACAATGATTAAAAATTACTTCAAATCAATGTTGGAAGTAATGTTTGAGGTACTGCACATTCACTGGAAGTTATATGAGTTCACCATCCATGTTTTCAAGAAAAAAAGTGTTTTTTGCCCTAGATTCTGATATCTTGAAGGGACCAACCCACAAACGGTAAAACTTACCGTGTTTACCTTTGTCTTCCCTCCTTGCATCCCTTTTGTGCACTAGATCTCCACGCTGAAAAATGATATCCTTTGCCTTTCTGTCGAACACTAGTTTCATTTTCTCATGATAATTGATCAAAGTCTTCATAACTTTTTCTTTGTTTTCATGCATTTCAATCAACTGGTTCATTCTCCTAATCAGGGGACTTGATTCTTCTTGAAAATCTTGGAAAAATGCTACAACATGATTTACCAATTAGCTGGGAAATGGAGCAATTGTTCCATAAACAAGCTCAAAAGTGATTTCCCAGTGGACCTCCTTGGAGTTACTCTACTTGCCCACAAAACAAATTTAGTTTAGTATCCCAATTCTTTTGAGTTTCTGCAACACTCTTCTTAATTATTTTCACCAAAGTTTTGTTAGAAGACTCTGCTAAACCATTTCCATGAGGGTAGGAGGTAGTAGAGTGAGACAAGATTACATTTTACATTTGACAGAAATCAATCAACCTTGAAGATTTAAAAACTTGTGCATTATTTGTTACTAACCCCTTGGGACAACCAAATCTGCTAAAAATATTCTCCTCCAAGAACTTACACCATGGCATCATTTTCTCTTCTTGTTGGGACAACTTCCACCCATTTGGTAAAATAGTTTGTTCCTGTAAAAATACACTTATACTATCCACTATATGATGGATTTCTCTCCCCTATAAAGTCCAATCCCCATTGCCTAAAATGTTCCTCCAAAAACACAGGAATTAGAGGCAATGGTTCCAGTCTTTTCTTTTCAGCAAAAAGTTGACATTTTTGAAAACCCCTTACCAATCTATAAACATTTGAAAACAAGGAAGGCTAGAAGAATCCAACTTTTAAAACTTTCTAAGATGTTACCTTCCATCCATAGTGACCACCACAAATACAACCATGATATTAATTTACTATTTCAATTATTTCTCCCTTTGTTAAACAAAATAAAAGGATGCCAACCGGATCTTTCCAATGCAGCTTCCCATTTACTATCACATATTCTTGATCTTTTACTCTCAGATTCTTATACTTTGATCTATTTAAAGAAGGGGGACATCAAAGGAAACATAGATAATGCAAAATATCCTTATACCATTAAGAACATAGGTATTTATATTGAACTTTGTTATCAGGTTCTGTATCCTTGCCTCCTTCTGTTGTGGCTTTATTCTCCTTTCCAAACCTTGTCCTTTCACCAGCTTAGTTGGCTTTATATCCATGTCATATTCTTGAGTCCTTGTTATCCATTTTTCTCTCTTTCCTTCAACTTCACCCTGAGTTAACACATCTTTTATACCAGCATTTGGAACATAAGCAGTAATTTGTGATTGAACAATATAGAACCTGAGTGCCTTTAGTTCTTTAACCAGATCATAGGTTTCCTTTTCCAAGATATTATATCTTAATTTTTCATCCCTTAACACCTTGCTAAAGAATGCCACAAGTTGTTATTTTTTCTCTTCATTTCTCTGTAAAATCACTTCTGCAATGGTAGTAAAAGAAGAAAATGAAAAAAATCTGAAAAGGCTTTGTATAATCAGGACTTACCACCACAGGGGATTCCTAAAGGGCCTCCTTGATCCTTGAAAAGGACTCCCTGGTAGTTGTTTTCCATCTAACCTCCACACCTTCTCTCAATATATGAGGTATTTCTTTAACAATCTCTGCATAATTTGGGACAAATATTCTGAGGAATTTATTTTTCCTAGAAATATTTGAATCTCCTTTTTACTCCTTGGCAGAGGTATGATTTTGATTGCTTCCACTCTCTTCGGATCTATTTTAACTCCATATTTTGATATAATGTGGTCTAAAAATTTCCCTTCTTAAAGAAAAATGAGACTTTTTTGGATTTAAAGAAAGGCCATACTTTCTACACTTCTGAAAGGTCTGTTGTAAATGCTCCAGAGGCTCCTCATCTAATCTGGAGAAAATTTTTATATCATCCAAGTAAATTACTACAAACCTGTCTTTTTCTCCTACAAAGGCTATATCCATAACCCTTTCAAAAGTGATACTAGCATTCATTATCCCAAAAGGCATCTTAGCATACATAAAGGTGCCCCAAGGAGTTGTAAATGTTGTCTTCTTATTATCTCCTTTCTCAACTGAAATATAGTTATAACCATAAAAACCATCAATCATTGATGACAGGTATGATCCTGTCACCTTTTGTAAGATGTGATACATTTTGGGGAGCGGATAGTTGTACTTCAAGGATTTTTTATTCAGATTCCAAAAATCAATACACAACCTTATTTCTCCATTTTTTTTTCCCAATGGAACAAGATTTGCTATCCAATCAAAGTACCTTAGTGGGACAATTCTTTTGCCTACAACAATTTTTTGACTTCCTTTTATATAGATGGAAACAAAAAATGGTTATTCTGTCTCAATTTATGCTTATAGGCTTTAACCCTTGCCTTTAAAGGAACCTTGTGCTAAATAATACTAGTGTCATATGTTTTTATATCTTCATATGACTAGTCAAAAACATCAACAAACTTCTTAAAAATATTTACATACCTCTGTTTAAAATTCTCTGGGACATCCTTAGCTAACGTCACCATCTTTAGTTTTTGTTGAGTTCTGAGATTGCAATCTTCAAGGTCTTCTTATGAGTCTATATTTTTCGGATTGAATGAAACATCATTTGGATTGAACAGTCACTCCAAAGGTACTAAGCCTTTTGGTATAACATCTTCCTTAAGTTGCAATATCTTCTAGTTTCCTATAGAATCTTTGAAAGACAATCCCCCTTTCTGATTTTCTTCAATTTATCCTTCTTGATCAATCTGTAAATCGGAAAACTCACCAATAATTTCTAGGAAATGTTTGATTTGTTCATAATCCTCGAACACCTGCCAATGTTTTATATTATATTGAATATATGGCACGTGTATAACCTTAACTTCATACCTCAGTCTGGGATTCAAGGGAGGCTTGAAAGTAATAGTTGCAACTGTTCGAGAATCAGCAAGTCTCTTACCTTCTCTAGGAACAAATTGTATATTGAAAGCATCAAAGAATTTTTCTATCAAATCCCAGACTTCATTTTTGTAAGTTTTCAATTTTGGATGCCTTGCTTGACATTGATTCTTTATCTATTTAACTAGAAATTCCAAATCTACGAAAACATAAATACAGTGAATTACTAAATGCTTAGAATTTTGTATTCCAAGAATAAAAAATTCATAATTTGTAATGTTATTTGTAGAGTCAAATTATAACTTATAAGATAAGGGCATGAACTGACCTTTTGCTGAAACCAAAAGTACTCCTACTCCACTACCATCCTTCAAATAGGCACCATCAAAATATAACTTCCAGACTCCATTGACTATTTTCTCCTTATGTTCTATTGCTGAAGGGAGCTGCACTTTAGTGTCTTCAGCAATCTCTTCCATTTCTTGCAACATAAAACAGGAAAATTCATCCTTTTCCTGACCATAAAAAAGAGAATTACTAGAACCCTCCTTTGTAACTTCCTTTACAAACATGGTCTCTATGTATAATATCATTTCTTCACCACTAAAAAAAGGGATGGTGGCATATGTAAAATCAAACTTCAACACTCCTCTTAATTTGGCTCCCTGAGACCTAGATAGGGGCATTCCAAAACATGCTGGAATTTCTACAACTACTACATCCATCACAAGGCTTCTAGCTGGAATTTGAGTCAGAGAAACCAGCAATTCTTTAATCAATCCCACAGACTTAACCTTCTTAGAATCAAATGAATAGAGATCTTTGTAAGGCTTAGTGATTTGTAAGTTCAAGTGCTTCATAACTAAAATATGCATTAATTTATGAGAGGCTCCAGAATCTAACATTGAATTATGAAGAATAAAAGAATGTACCAATAGAGAAATATAGAAAGGAGGAGTAGAAGAATCCATTTCTTTTACATGAGGACCATACATTGCCACTGATATTTCCTCCTGAAAATTGATTATGTCTATTGCATGTATATCCTATGAAATATTTATAAAATCAGAGACTTGATCTTTATATGTTGTATCTTTAATCAACTCCGTCAAAGGAACTAGCACTTTAATATTTTCTAACTCCTTTACCAAGTTAAAGGAATGACTCTGTCTTATCACCTTCTCTTGTTCTTCTTCATTCAAATTTTTTTTTAAACCTCCTAAAAACTGTTTGCAGGTTGTTGAACAGTCTTATTCAATTTCCTTGTATTTAATTTTTCCTTTGAACTTTCTCCTTGCTGAAATTTAACTTTTGGAACTGAGTTGACTTGTTGTTTTCCTTTGTCAATTTGTTTTGGGGGTTGTTGTGGAGTCATCATCTGCTGAGGTGTTTTATATTTTTGTGATTCTTCACCGTCTTGTACTCTTCATAAAATCTGTGAATTATTTACAATAATCTTCAATTTCCTCCTCATTTAGGGATACCTCAAACTCAGAACTTAATTCTTCACTTTTGATCATTTCTTCTTCTTCCCCACACAAAATGGAAATTTGATTATCATTCTTTGGGATTCTCTTCCATTACTTCTTTTGGTTCATCTTCTATATACAGAGGAGGATGGATCTAATCTTGATCCTTTCTTTCCCTTTGCATTATTTGCAGTGGTTGATGTCTCCTAAATTGAGGATTAAATTTTATGTTTTGACCCTTCTAAATCTATCTAGGAGGATTTTTATTTTCAAGTTCCAGCTTTACAAGTTTGTTTGACAAATTCCTAAATACTTTGGTCATTTCTTCCATCTTCTGTTCATGTGAATATTTGGGCTTGTTCACAACCTTTACTTCTTCTTTTCACTTTCCTTTGTCATCAACATGCTGCTTTGACTTAATCTTCCTAACAGCAGACAGGTTTCCTCGATTTATAGTCATCAGTTTGGATTTGATCTAAAGTAGGGGATCTCCTTTCCCTAAGTGTAAATCCAAAATCAAATTCAAAAGCACCTGCAAACAGCACCTTTCCTCCAGTAGGTGGAGGTTTTATCTCTACTAGAAAATTGTTATATAATTTATTAAACCTTTTAATGAATTCATTTACATCTTCTTCTGATTTTCTCTTACTAGTATTGAATTATGTTATAAAATAGTTGTGAGATTTTTTCTCTCCCCATATATGTAAAAATTCATTTTCTAACTCTTCCCAAGTATTAATAGAATTGGTAGGAAGGGTTTTTAACCACTTCCTCAGTTCTCCATCAAGTGACTGAACAAACAATCTCATCACCACATCTAAATGTTCAACATTCAAATTTTCAGTAAAAGCACAAAATGTAGCAACATGTTTTTCAGTTGTCATTTCATCTTCCACTATGAACCTAGGGAACAAATTGAGATAATCTTGTGGGAGAGAATTCATTGGTTGAGGGATATTTAAAGGAGCATATATGTTCATAAGGAATATTGGAACAACCATGTTTAAATTTGGGTTAATTATAGAAGAATCTCATGCTTGAAACACAAAGGACTGAGGAGGCTAAACTAAAATGGAAACTGGTTAATTAATTGAAGAAACATATGGTTTTCAGGCTGAAATATCAATTTTATATACTTCTTAAAACTCTAGAAAATAGAATTAAATTAATTCAAAAGATTTATCTTCTAAAGTTGGTTCAGGAAAAAGAGTTTGAGGGGATATTAAACCTTCTTGGGAAAAATCAATATTTTGAACAATTTCTTCTAAACAAAAACCAGGCCACTGTAGATCATAATTGGTACTCAAAGTAGACAGAGTAGGATTTGGGGTGATTGGTGACTCATATTTCCACACTCTTGGAGAAACTAACTTCTCAGGGTCAGAGAGGCGGGATTTTTCTGCTGCGAGGTATCATACCTTGTGCGTGATCTTTTTGGAGCAAGGATTGTTGTCTTAGTGAGAGACTCGGCCTAATCACTTTCATTGCTCACCAACCAAAGAAATGATTCAGTAATTAAATCCCAAGTAAAAATAACTTCGTGTCTCCATTCCCCGACAACAACGCCAAAAAAATTTCTACCTTGGGAGCCAATTTATGGTTGAGGAGAAATCAGTGCCCAAGACATTCATGCAAAACTAAAAAGGAATTAATTGATTGTCCCTTAATTTTGTAAAACCCTGGAAATATTATTTAAAACCATTTAAATTTCCATATATGAACAATACTTCCACAAAATCCCTTCTGATGTTTAGTACAAATGACATAAAGAACATAAAGAAGTGAGGGTGGAAAGTTTCAGATAATAGGTTGTCTTGCACATAATCTTTTACCTTCAACTTTAGAGGAAATATGATTGACATGTAATGGAAAATAGAAAAGAGGAGTGCATCATTAAGGATTTTAACTTTAACTTTAAAAAAAATTGTAAAATTAAAGACCATCAACTTCATTACTCAATTATAAGAGAAGAACATTAACACAATATGTAACAAGAAATACCTATCATACCCAACAAATTCTGGAATCTCGGTGAAAAATTTATTCATGAGCATATGAAAGTGAAAGTACAAAATTGTAGTTGCCTCTAAGGTCCAAAATTCTGGATCCTCACTTCTTCTTTCAAAGTATTTTTTATACAAAATTTCAAAAGGACAGTTATGAAACTGTCAACTTCAAAACTACCTTGGGACTCACTGTCCTCAACATATTACATTCAGAAAATAAAATTACATTGAAAATAAAAACATTTATGCAAAACATTACACAAATAAACATAAAACTTTCACGCTGGAATATTCTTTGTCATTGGATGATCTGCACTTCAGTAACAGTAGAAGGCCTTGCTCCTACATCAGCTACTTAGGGAGACATCCATTCTCTACACTTCTTCCACATTTCTATATTTTCATTTGGGCTCATAATGAACTTAACGTGAGCCATCCTAAATTCAGTGATCTTATTGTACATTGGATTTTCAATAAACAGTGTCCACATCATCCAAAGAAGCTGGAAGTCTATGTGTAAATAATTGACATTAGTGACCCCCTTTTAATATTGATCTCTTTTGATAAGTTGTACCAATATTTCTTTTGGATTCTAAGAGAAGTGTTTCAAAAGTCTCCCAAGGTAGTAAATTTCCTTGTTGATCCCAACTAGATGGTAAGCCAACCCTATTTCTTTGATTTCTTCACTTCTTTTAATCTTTTCTCAGCCAATTTCCCATGCAAATTCTTTACTTTCATCTTGTTGATTTCAATTACATATGCAATTTTGTTTTCAATCCCATTTTCCTTTAATTTTTGTGTATACTTGGAATTTAGAAAATCGATCATATTCTTTGCAAAGTGGGCTCTTTGCTGTAATTTATGCTTAGGCATTGTCATTTCACCCTCTATATCTTTGAAAATTATTTCTCCTCTTCCATAATAAGAAATTAATCCAAAATGTTTTTTATTGTAGCTATGGTGGCATTCCATAAGATCTCTCTTGCTTGGATAAGGTACATATTCCATTTCACCTTTTCTCTCAGCTCTTTGATCTCTTAGTAAGCTATACTTTTCAACAGTCTCCTTTGTCATGGATAATTATTTCTCAGTGGCTTTAATTATCTTTATTGCATTATCAAAATCGCTTTGGTTCTTTTTCATTTCATTCTCAGCAAGTTTCAACTCACTCATGACCTGAGTTAGTTTTACAGCTGGGTCTTCTGAATCTGCTTGTACCATAATTGTACAAACATGTGAGTCAAGTTTTTGCTGCAAGGTAGAATTCATCTCTTTTAATTGGCTACTTCATCATTTCTTTGTAATAATTCATTAGTCAATACTTCCTTTTCTTTCTCAACTTGTACTACCTTTGTAGCCATTGGATGCTCTACAGAAGGTAGTTTCAATTTTTTCCTAACCACTTGGATTTCTACTTCAGCCCCTTGCAGTAATTTTTGAACTACACCTCTGTCTTTAGGATTAAATCCAACCTTGATCACTATTTTCTTCAAATCTTCCTTCTGGGTTGTTAATTCTCTTGAATTTGTCTTTTCATATTTCAGTTGACCAAAAAATTTCTCCAACATGCCTTCAGCTTCGCTGGTAGCTGAGAATTTTTTATTTAAATCATTGTAAATTAACTCTACAGTATGCCTATGGAGATTAATTTTATCAGGTAGAGGAATATTATTGAAATATACAATCAAATTAACAGTTCTAAAACTTATCGAAGAGGAGACAGATAATGTAGAAGGATGAGAAAAAGAATTTTTGAGTTGATTCCTTTCTAAATCCATGGCATACAATAATATTGTTTAATAATCAGAAGATGATTGAGCTTCCATCTGAGCTTCCATGTTTTCTTTGATCTTCTTATTTCTATACTCAATATGTGAAAACACTTGTTTAATTACTGGTATAGAGCTATGATTAGTTTCATCTGGATTGGGAGAGTATGGTGAACATATTGTCTCCCCCAACTGCAATTGAAAACCGTAAACTAATGATGTGATGCCCTCAGCAGATAGTTTTGTCCTTTTTGATGCTCCATCTGTATCTTCATCCAAATCCATGGTTCCTTCTCTACCTCTCTTCAAATTATGTTCACTTTGAAGAGGATTTTCAACCTCTAATTCCCTTTTTGAAACTAATTGTCCTCCATTTTCCATGTTTTCAATCTCTGGTCGAGCTTCATGTAAAAATGTAGCATATCCATTTTCTACCCTTCTACTTTAAATGACATGAAAAGGATCATAAACCCATTTATCCCCCAATAAAAAAATATATCCCTTCAATAATTTTATAAACCTCTTCTTCATCTTTGCTGGTATTCACAATGAAAGGACCCATGATCCATGGAAATCTAAACATATGGCCTTTCTTGGATGGAAAAAAATGGACCTGGTCCACATTCAAACTATGTCTAATAAACTCCAAAGAAAACAGCCTCATGGGAACAAAAGTGGGAAATCAAAAGGCAAATTCAGAGGTCTAAATATTTCCAAGGAAGGGGATATTGAGACACTATGTGACATTTTACTGTAAGAAACAAAGCATTAACTTAAGAATATATTTTCTCACAAATAAATAGGCAAAGGCATGTTAAAAGGGTATAATAGGGAAAACATAGTTTCACATCACCCAAACAAGTGTTCATGACAAGAAGGGATCATCTGGGATCTAATCTATTGACCAAGTGTTAAGAAAGACAATGGTTTAAAAGGGACAGTAAAAGACAGTCAGAGGCATTAGAAAAATAGAAAGGTGCAAAAGGATACTTTTTTGAAAATGCAACAAGATGATGGAGCTTAGTGAAATGAAGTCGCCTTCACTAAGTGGGCCCGCAGACTATTTTTGGCGCAAAGTCTATTTTTAGACATATGGAGCATGGTCTAGGAGTTGCAGTATGTTATTCTTGGATGATTGGTCGAGTTGGTAAAAATAGATGGACCTCTATTTTTAGACATACAGGTCGAAGTCTATTTTTAGACTCCCTGTCTAAAAATAGGTCAGTCAAATATTATTAGCCCTTAATAATATTTGGACTCTAAACTTCTGTACTATCCTCTTGGGTAAAATTGTTACACCATTTTTTGGTCATCTCACCTTTTATTATTAGATGCATCCAAGTACACGATAGTAAGCACTACTTACTCAAGTAAACCTTCAACAGTGTTAATTAAGGAAACCCCAAAAAGAATAATTAATTAAACCAAAATTTAATTATTATTCCCAGTCATGTTTAACCCAAAAACAAAGAAATTAATGAGATACACCCATAGTTATCTTATTATTTTCTAGGAATAATTATTTAAATAATATTCCTTGTTAAATATGACCAAATCAACCACTATTAACTAAATAAATCATTATTTATTTGATTATATCTCAACCACTTCCTTAAAAGGATAAATAAATCATTTATTTATTTATTCTTCACTAATCAAGGGATTTTGACCCAAGTCAAAGTCCCTTTACCTCCAACAAATAATAATAAAATATTCCATAGAGGTGGATCTAGATTTGGTTAACATTATTTTAATCATGCACCAAGATCTAGAATGACCCAATATTTTGTTATAAATAGGAGGGTTTTCCCTTCATTCTTCACCTTTTGTTGCATATTAGATCACTCTGGATATATACACTTGGTCTCATTTCTGCCATTTTGCTCCCATTGAGCTCTACCTTCTACATTGGGTTTTTCTACATCTACAAGAGAGAGAAAAGCTTAGATCTGAAGTGCTGAGGACTACAAAGAACCCATCCCATTGAGGAGATCTGGATACACCTTCTTGTTTCCTCCCAGGTGCCCTGTAATATAAAAATTCATTCAAAAATCGTGTTCTT
The DNA here is from genome assembly GCA_034641835.2 of Pinus albicaulis. NCBI lineage: Eukaryota > Viridiplantae > Streptophyta > Pinopsida > Pinales > Pinaceae > Pinus > Pinus albicaulis. Next base: position 947,841,141 of record CM076582.1, read on the forward strand.
GTCTTGTCTGTTGGATGCATGGAGCAAACTCTTTACTTTACTGATTAATATCTTTCCATTTATAGATCTGTTTGTTGCAGCACTTTAACTACTAATTGCAGATCTGAAGATGTTTTGCAGCCATTATTGTTGTTAGGGATATTAGTTATGCGTAGCTAAAGTGGTTCTTTTTCGTACGCTTCGACAAAGAATTCATACTAACAAATGGCGACTCCACACGGGTTTTAAATTACGACCGCCGTCGTTTTTCATATTCCTGCATATCCAGCTACTTCAGGCCCTAGGGCTTCTTTTCAGCTGCTTAGTTTTCCTCTTTTTATGTCATTTTTCTCACATAAAACCCTAAAAACTTAAAATTTCTAACTTCCGTGCGTTTCTGGCCCTATCATAAGCAGTAAGCGACACCGCACCTCGAGACCCGCAATTCTTCGAAAAATTCGCCGCCGAAAACAATGAACGGGGTCGCACCTTTTGGCCCAAACCTCGCGACCCTGACGCACCTTTTGGCCCCTCTCGCGACCAACTCGCATCAGTCGAACCTCGCGACCGCTCTTTTTCCAGCATTTTTTCTGCACTTTTTCTGGGTTTTGCTGCAGCTTCTGCCAGGGTCTTCCAGCCTCTGTCTCAGCCCGCCTTGACCAAGATCTGATCTGTTTTTACTCATCTAAGTGGGAACCCAGCCCCTTAAGGCTTTAGTACCCTCCACTTTTTGTGGAAGAGTTTCAGCTGTTTCAGCCGTCGGTTTCAGAGCTTCAGCCCCCTCTTTTTCCAGATCTGTGACCTCACTTCCAGATCCATTGAAATCAGCCTCTTTTCCTTTCAAATCACCTCTTGTCATTTTTTTTGGACCTCCCCTAAAGGCCTCTGCCTTGCCCCCCCCGGATTTTTGCTGATTTCCCTTTTTCCAGCCACCTTGCCTCTGTCTCTTGGCTGTGATCTGCACCCCTTATCTGCAGCTTTATCCTCCAGATCTCTGTCCCCTTTGACCCTAGATCTGTTGAGCTTCCTTTGTGTGTGTTTCCATAGTTTTTCCTTTCTTTTCAGCATAGTTTTGAGAGACCCACTTTCTTGGGTTTGATAGATGCATATGTAGCTGTTATTTTTCTGTTATTTCAGCATTTTTATTCTGTTCTCTGTAGGTTTATTTTCAGCTACGTTGCACACTTTTTTGCTCTCAACAAAGGAAAGGGTTTAAAAATTAAAATTAACGCACACCACACACTGACCCTAAGTGAAGAAGCGCCTGGTTTACACCGCCTGGCAAAGACTCTAAAATCAATCGTCACCGCACCTTATCTGCCCTTGACCTTCTTGATTCTGTCCCTTTCTGCCCTTGTCGGTTTCCTTCTTCCTGTCATCATTGCGCCCCCAAGGCGCCTTTCCCGGAGACTTCTTGGCCTTCATCCTCAGTTTCCGGTTGATCGACCTGCTCCGCACCGTCGTCGTCGAGCTAGTCCTCCTTCGAGTCCGCACTCCGACTCCTCTCCTGATTCATCGGATCCCCCTTCTCCTTCCGGTTCTCCCCCTCCGACTCCTTTTACCTTCACCATGTCCGGATCAGGGCCTAATGCTAGCAGTTCTCCCGGCCCCAATGCCGGCCCTACTTCTAGCGGAACCGTCACGACCACTACTCCGGCCACCCCTGTGCTGCCGTACATTGCAGGCCTCAGCCTCCCCGATTTCCATCAGTTGATTAACGACCCCATTCACCACAATACTACCTGGCCCACTATGCCTACCAAGTTACCCTCTGATATCCCTAAGTTCGAGGGCCTTAATGGCGAAGATCCAACCAATCACGTCCGATCTTTCCACATGTGGTGTTCCTCCAATTCCATTATCGATGACTCCATCCGTCTTCGTTTGTTCCAACGCACGCTTACCGGCGAAGCTTCTAAATGGTATGTCGAACAGGCCACTTCCTCCCATACCACATTCAAGACTCTTGCCCAAGCCTTCTTGTCGTACTTCCAGCTCCCTCTCCGATACGACACTGGTACGGAGCTCTTGACTTCATTTAAGCAATCCTCTTCCACACGCCTTTCTGCCCATGTTCAGGAATGACGACGAAGACCGAGCTTATGTCGAGCCCCTCCCTTTGAAGATCGGGTTTACATGGACTGGTTCCTTCGCACCCTCCCGTCTCCCATCGGCAAAGATGTCGCCTCTCACTTTCCTCAATCTGAAGAAGCCGCCCTCCAAATAGCTTTAAAATATGACCCGATCTACGCTCAATCTGGTTATGTTTATACCGTTCTTCCTGACATCCCCAGGCCCGGTGGCGCTAACGCCCCGGGGGCATCTCATTCCGCCGACGGTATTGTTGGATCTCTTTCCCACCCATCCGCTCACCCTCCTATGAGCTATGGTCTCCCTCAGGGAGGGGCCAGCACCTCAAGCACTCTTCCCCCTCCCGGCAACATGTATCCAGGATACGGCATGCCTCCTCCTTTTGCCCAACCTCCTGCTTACCTCAATGCCGCCCAACCCAACCCTTACTTTTATCCACAGCCTGGTGTGCCAGCTCCTCCAGCATATGCGCTTCCGCCTCCCTTGCCTCCTCACAACCTGCAACAGCACATACAACCCCCTCCAGTAAGGGCATTTACAAAACAGGTGCGTTTAATCCCCCTTCCCAAAGAAGGCGGAGAGGCAACCAGAACCCATCTGCCCCTGGTAACCGAGGACCCAATTCTGGTCAGGACCCTAACACTAGCAACCAGCCTCAGGGCATTCCGCCCAGGCCGGACAGGCCGCTTCGCACAAACAAGCCCTGTTCGTGTTGCGGTGTTTACGGTCACTACACTCACGATTGCCCCCTCTTACCCCAGATGCGACAGATGTGGGAGTCTCAAGCCACATTGCGCGGACAACACGCCTCCCCTCACGCTCCCATCGTGGCCACTACATCTACCCAAATTGCAGGTTTACCGATCCTTTCCTCAACAAAAATCGTGGCTACCCAACCCCCGACGCCCATGCACGCACACCCTCGTCCATTTCTCGGTTCCTCCGACTACTGTGATCCTCATGATGCTTACGATCCGTCCCTTCCGCCGACTCACCTTCACAACCTCGTCTCGCCAAGCATTCCCGGCCCCCCGCTTCGGGCCGTCTTCCCCGAGCTTTCCTCCATCTTCGTGTTCTGGCTGCAGCCTCTTTCGACATCCAAAGGGCCCCCACACATCCCTCAACCCAAATTTGAGGTTCACCCAAAGATTCCAAAGGGTCCATTACGCCGAAATGCTGCTTCTGGTCGAGCCGCCCAATCGTACAGTATAGTAGATGATTTGGCACAATCCCCTGCTGCCATTTCCACACTGGAACTCCTCCAGTCGTGCCCTTCCCAACGGAAGGATCTACTATCTGCCGTGGGCACTGTTGATCCTGCCGATGACCAAATGATTGTTTTCGACGCCACTCAATCGGACCACCCTCCTCTTCCTCCTTCCGTTGCTTTCCAAATCCCAGTCAAAATCCGGAACGCCACTGTATCCCGGTGTATAATTGATGAGGGGGCATCCACCCGTGTGATGTCCGCTTCGGTTTGGAAGCAACTCGGATCCCCTGAGCTGGCCCCTTCCACGATCACCCTTCGAGCGTGGGACGGTCATGCCTCCCAGCCTATTGGCCTGTTTCGTAACTGTCCCATCACCCTCGCCGGTAAGACTGTTTGCGTTGATGTCGAAGTCATTGACGCCCCTCTAGACTACAACATCCTATTGGGGCGAAGCTACACCTATGCCATGTCTGCTGTCCCATCCGCGGTCTTCCGCAAGATGTCTTGTCCACATAATGGAAAGATAGTCACCATTGACCATCTATCGTAT